>JBBBDQ010002022.1:1572500-1732500 GCA_037127315.1 Ascarosepion bandense
ACCTAAATCTCATAGCTATTGAGCTGCAATATGCTATAATAATAATAATAATAATAATAATAATAATAATAATATATATATATATATATATATATATATATATTAGTCATCCACATACAAGCCTGTTTTGCTGTATCACAGGTCATCAGTGTGGCTAGAAACATCCAACTGCTTCTGGCCGAGATTGAAACTCGACCGATTTGGTGTCAGTCACCGAAAGAATTCAATTCATTTCTGAAGAGTCACGCATACATCGCAGAAGTGGAAACTGTTTTTAAAATTTTCTTCTCTAGAGAGCTCAATTAATGAGAGCATAATATATTAGTCATCCACATACAAGTCTGTTTCGCTGTATCACAGCTCAGCAGTGTGGCTAGACTATATATATATATATATATATATAGCTTTAAAAGTAATAATTTTATATTACAGAGCATAATGAGGATAAAATTTAAAACAGAAAGCAATCAATTTCGCTCCAGCTCACCAATGTTTTAAATGAAAGAACACACTGTAATATATAATAGGTTTGAGAAATTAATTAGTCAGGTGTGAGAAATGGATTGCCGAGATGCGTGTTGCGTTTGGTATTAGATCTGTTTTAACTTCAAGTCGTAAGGAGTTCTCACCTCTCATCAAATTTATTCGGTAGTTTATAAATATCATTGTGGCTGCGGTGTTAACAAGAGCGCATGCTGGGCCTTTCTGTGATCAGTCTTTAGTATTTAATTCTCCTTTTCCAACATTGACCAATTCATTTATCTATAAAAATAGAGAAATAAATATTTATTATTAATTATACTTTAGAACATGAACAAACTACAAACTGCTACAAAACTGCACATTTTGCTTCGACATTGAAAGAACAATGTCTCATCATTTAGTTAATATTGATGGATATAAACGTTTTATTGAATAAAAATTTAAAAAGCACCACTTCCATTCATTTTTGGAAATCTTTTGTACGAGATGAGAAGCAATTTAAAAAGACGAGAAAAAAGAAAGAGGGCAGAAAAAACGTTTTCTCGTCTTTTCTAGCTATTACCAATGGATTTATGAGAACATCTAACTTATTTTCATTTTTATATATATATATATATATATATATATATATATATATATAAAATGAAAATAAGTTAGATGTTTTCATAAATCCATTGGTAATAAGCGTATTATATGTGTGTGTGTGTGTGTGTGTGTGTGTGTGTGTGTGTGTGTGTGTGGTAGACACCAGGAGAGCAACTGACTTGGAGTAAATCGACTAATTCGAAACAATAGCTGCATCTATTTCAAGGAAATTTCTTTCACTTTTTCAAACCAGAAATATTTTCTCGTCAGAATCCATCTTGCACATTTACAAATCTACCATTTGTTCACGCATTGGATATTCTTGCCATATCTGGTCTGGTTCTTATACTGTACATCTCGAAATTCTTAACAAAATCCAAAAACATTCTGTAATATATTCGACCTAGATCAGGGAACTCTAATTTAGTCACTTTCTAACATACGTTTTATGATTTCCCACTGTCTTTCTCTACAAATATTCTGATGGCAATTGCTCTGAAGAACTTTTTCCCTACTGCTAAAATAAATGAATTTAATTGTGCTATTAGATTGGCGTCTCCGTTCTACACATTTACTGCTGAGATAGCTAAATGCAACCACCACTTCTACTCCAGCAGATTTTTATTTTTGCAATTTTTTATCAACTATCGAACTTCATTCCTTTTACTTACTTTTCTGATAAGTAGAATCTTCGAATATTTAAATGCAGCATCAGTCGCCATCTTCTCGTTCATATACTGCTATTTATTCAATGCCACTATTGTGAGTCTACCCTTTCATATTCAGTCCTTGTAACACTCTGTATACTAGTAGCATTCCTGCCTTAGATAGGATTAAATGATTATATATATATATATATATATATATATATATATATTGATTGATTGATTGATTGATTGATTGATTGTTTAATACTTAGTTTTTTGTCCTATTATGGTTAGACCAGTACACATTTGTATTAAAAGTGTTCTATACAATCATATTGTAGAACTTTTGAATATTTTTCATTTTTAAACGAGTTATTTCGCTACCTTGGTTCCCACCACGAGTGGTTTCTTCAGGTGATTTTTAATAACAAAATTTTTTTTAAGTTATTAAAAATTGCCTGAAGAAACCACTTGTGGTGGAAACCAAAGTAGCGAAATAAATTATTAAAAATGAAATAAATATATATACTACCAGGCATAATTATTAGGCCACCCCAGTGTTTTAAGAAATTATGTATTTCATAGTATTTTTTAGTATTTATTGCCAAGTGAATAATTCGAATTCCAGTTGAATCCATTGTATTCACTTACGCGCAAATACCCTTGGGAAAGGTATTAATCCGTCTCTTCCTTCCAGTTATGGGTTAAATAGCAGGACAGATTGGGTATTATAGCCTTGGTCGGCAACCAGTCTACCGCAGAAAGCAATGGCAACCTACTGCGGGATAATCTTCTGCCCAGTCAGTCATGTCTCTTTCGAGACATGATCGCCCAAGCATGTATCACGTATGGCACTTAACTGACTGACTGAATAATTGTAAATGAAAATAAAATGGTTCTTTTGTTAATACTGCACAATAACATTTGCATCAAATGAAATGTTCTGGTGTCCGGTTTTTGTGCTCTTTTCCCCATGCTAGTCTCTTTTTATTATTGGCTGTCAAAGGCTTCCTGGCTATCTTGTAAAATTTTGCAAAATAATAATGAGAAAACAAACATTTTATTTTTCTTTAGAAATATTCACTTGGCTATAAATATTAAAAATAGAATGAAATACATTATATCTTTTAAAAAACTGGGGTGGCCTAATAATTATGGCCGGTAGTGTATGTATATATATATATATATATATATATGTGTGTGTGTGTGTGTGTGTGTGTGTGTGTGTGTGTGTGTGTGTGTGTGTGTGTGTGTGCAACTGTGATGGGACACCAATTCTCGCATGTTCAATAGAAATTATCACAAAAAACACAATCAAAAAGAAAATCAACCACCTGCTAATGATACATTAAACAGTAGTCAACACATCAAATGCTATCAAAAGCAGTTAACCATCTGTAAAACCACTCACATAAAAATATATTAAATTGCACTAATCTCCGTATAAATAAGAATAAAACCGGGACAAATCAGCAAACTGAAAAACAAGCCCTCAAGAAGGGAAGCATTATAAATATGCCTTCCATAAACTTTGAAGTCGACATGAATCTGCAAAGTTAAGTGACCCCATTAATACTCCTAATTCTTCAAATTCTCTATCTCGATATCGAGCTCTTTACCACAAAAATGTCAAATTATCTTTTTAACAGTAATCTACTGAAGAAACAGCAATCTTGGCACTAAGTAACATCACAACAAAACACTATATATATTTCGAATTTTTTATCATCATGAGCGGCTTTATTTGGTCCACTGTGAAATATGCTTGTGCGGTACATGTTGGAACTTGAGGTAGCCGGATAGGTTCTTGCTGTGATTGCGTCATGTATTATAGAGAATGGGTGTTGAGTCGGATTATTTTTTTTTATAATCATATCGCCCCAAACAAGGCATTTTACTACCACTATTTTGCAGGAGGTTACATAGAAGGAAAGTTATGAGAAAGAGTGGCAGGTTATAGGGGGTGTCAGGAAGTGGCTAAGAGAAGCATGAGAATACTGATGAGTAGAGTGGACGGAGAAAGGAGCACGAGAAAGAGGGTGCAAGTTAGTGAGATAGAAGATGAAGATTGACTTTACATTTAAATTCTTGGAGATTGTAGTTGTCGGGGAAGCAACTAAATGGAAGGGAATTTCACAGGCGGGAAGTGCGAGAAAAGAAGCTATAGTTGAGGTTACATTTTATTGTTTTCACAGTAAATGGGTGGGACCTAGTTACTAATCTTTTAACTAGAGTAAGTTCATATATAGGGGGCAGCAGTGAGCTAATTCATCGGAGCAGAAGCCATAAATGTATTTGTAGAAAAGACACAGGGAAGCCACACTCCGCCGGTGAGAAAGTGACTGTATCTGAACAGCCAAATCACATGACTGATTTTCCTTTGGATTATGTCAAGGACACGTTGGTGGATAGCCCTAGACAGAGAACCGACTTTCTTAGCAGCGGATTTAGCTACGGATTCTATATAGTCATTCCACCTGAGGTCTGTTGTGAGAGTTAAGCTGAGGAGGCGCAGTGTTTTGCTTTCAGGGAGACTAGCCTGATCCATGCTAATGGTGGGGGAGGTAGGAGCGATTGTCTGCGAATGGTTAATAGATAGCAGCTTCGTTTTGGAAGCAATAAAATTCACGATCCATTTCTTACTCCAGTCCACCACGGATCGGAGATCCTTTTCAAGCTCGGTAGCCAGGTTTGCTTTGTCAGCCTTAGCAGATTTTTGAGTGTAAACCGTAGTGTCGTAAGCGTATATGCCTACTTGGGATCTTATTACATCTGAGAGATCGTTAATGTAGATTAGGAAAACATAATACCTACTATAGAGACTTGAGAGACACCCGCGTTCGTGTGATAGTATTGGGAAGGATGTCCGTTCAATACTACCTTCAATGAGCGATCTGAAAGGAATTACCGGATAAGGTCAAACAATTTTCCAGTTATACCATAACCTTGCAGATTGCGTAGATGGCCAGCATACCAGACTCTGTCAAACGCTTAGATTAAATTAGAAGTAGGATATAGAGCGTCGGTCAGCCTTTCACCATTTTACCTTCGACATTCTTTCATAAAATTGAAAATTCTTTTTAAATATTCTAGTTATTAAAACCAAGAGAATTTACTTTCGTTTATATTTTCGTTTATATCATATAGCCGATCCATCCTCGGAAGTAACCCTTAAATTACTTCCTCACATTGTGACGACCTGTTGCCTTGAGATCAATAAAACCGGGATATATTACTGGCTTATAATTTGGCTTGGCAAATACTAAATATATAAGATAAAATATCTAAACTTATTTATAAATGGAACTTTGTCTGTGTGTGTGTGTGTGTGTGTGTGTGTGTGTGTGTGTGTGTGTGTGTGCGTGCGTGTGTCCGTTACATATAGACTCCGAAACGGCTGAACCGATTTGATTTGAAAATTTACACAGTTGTACTATAAGCGTCTGCGAGTGTTCTTAGTTAGGTTTTGTGTCGAGGTACCCCCGATGAATATCGAAAATCGATAATCGAAAAATTTGGGTAATCGAAGGAGTGGTCCGATTTTAATCAAATTTGATACACCCATAGACAAAAACATAAGAAACGATATTCAGAAGTTTCAAGGTTGTACTTCTTACCATAGTGCAGAAAATCGATAATATATATATATATATATATATATATATATATATATATATATATATATAAAAGACAAGATGTTTGTGTGTGTGTCTCTTTATCTGCCTGTATGTCTGTATTTTTTTCAGCCCTTTTATTTTAGTTTTTGCTTCGGGTTTAGCTCTAAGTAGATATAATTGTAATTCTTAGTCTCGGCCATGACACCATTTACTTAGAGGAATTATTTAGCCTACAAAATCACTTTACGACGAAAAAAACTTATTTGATATCGATAGCAGGAAATCAAAATTTGACTTACATTCATTCATTTTTCTTTCAGTCTACAGTTTCGCTTTAACTTGCTTTTTAGTCTTTCGTGCCAACATTCAAAGAGTCCGAGTTCCAGGACCATGGATTAGTTTTAAAGTTTTCATTACACCCGAGCAACGCTGGGCTATACTGCTAGTTTCTCATACACGAATGTGTTGAATACTTCTTTGCCCGTGGCGGACGTCCATCCGTACAGACGTATAAAGAGACCTCGTATCGAATAGGATGAAATCAGCATCTAAGTCTCGCTCATTTACTGTTTAAATAATAAACTGCAACAGCTACTCTAACAGATTATTTTCTTGTACAAAGTGTCTGTGGAACTCATTTCCGTTAACCACCTTTCCTGATAAATCAGTCAGATTTTTCCGCTTCAGATTTCCATTACATTCTGCGGTAGACTGGTTGCCAACCAAACAATAGAACCCAATCTGATCTGCTATTTAACGAACAGGAGGAGGAAAAGGTGGATTCATACCTTTCCAAAGGGTATTTGCGTAAAATTGAATGCAACGAATTCTATTGGAATTCGAACTCGGCTTTCCGATTTTTCTTTCCGAAGAGACTGATAAATTAAAAAATTAAACGCAATGTCAATCGGTATCTTCTGTCTTTACCAATCCCATTCATATTTTGCCCTTTCCACCATTCTCTTATCATCAGTCTTTTTTCCCACTTTCACTTTTCACGTACTAGTGGCATCCCCACCTTTCTTAAGGTAAAATGAATAAAAAAAGAAGCACTCATCAATCGTTACCCAAAGAGATACGGTTCCTTCCTCTTATAACCATTTTACAGGAAAATATTTTCTGAAACATCTTTCAATATATTTATTGCCATTTTAACTTGTTTCAACATTTTGATCTTTTTTTTTTTGTGCAGTAAAAAGATGAGCCCAAAATACTAACTACAAGTTGGGAATAATAAAATCAAGCTGGAACAAAAATTTAAATTGCTAGAAAGTATTATAACAGAGAACAGAATGTGTGACACTGAAATCCGAAGGTGTATTAGATTGGCAAAGGACGCATTCCAAAAGCTAAGCAGAGACCTGGAATTATCGATGGAAACAAGGAAAAGATTCTGAGCTCTTATCTAATTTATGTCCTTCTATATGGTAGCGAATGCTGGAAAATCTACTAAAAGATGAAAGAGTGACTCGAAGGAACAGAAATGTAGTTCTACAGAAGGATGCTGAGGATACCATGGACCAAACGAGGTCTTAGAGAGGATAGAAACGAAAACGAAATTTGTACTTCACATCAGGAAAAGACAGCTGAAGTTTCTAGGATATTCAGTCTACGGTTTCGCTTTAACTGGAAAAAACTATTGCTTTTTAGTCTTTCGTGCCAACGTCCAAAGAGTCTGAGCTCCAGGAATATGGCTTAGTTTTAAAGCTTTCATTACACCCGAGCAACGCCGTGCTATACTGCTAGTTATCAAATAAAACGGCGAACCGATATTATTATTTTCATATTTTATATAGCGAAGGTGGCCACATTGCAGCTCACGAGCCACATGCAGCGGTGTGACCTGTAATATGTGGCTCGTGGAAATAATTTTGCTGAGGTCTTTTTTCACAACAGTTATTTTAAATATTAGAGAAGAAGCGTTATAATTATTTTCTGGCTATAATTCAGATTTGTGCCACAGCCACGGTTAGCCGTTCAACATAATCACTGAAAGTTTACGTGTGGAAACCATTTTGGAAAATTCTGTAGATGAGATTTGCGGTTCCCAAATTGCTACTTGTACGAGAGGTAAAAAAAAGCTCATAAAATTATTCAATCTGATTTTGCTCGTTCGAATTCAAAAGATAAGCGCCATGAATATTTAAATCAATATTATTAACAAATGAAACTGCGAACCGATATTATTATTTTCATATTGTATATAGCAGAGGCAGGCACCTTGCTGGTCACGAGCGGCATGCAACAGTTTGACTTGTATAATGTAGCTCGTGGAAATACCTTGGCTGAGCTCTATTTTTTACAACAGTTATTTTAAATAGTAAGGAAAAAGCATTATAATTATTTTCTGGCTATAATAATAATAATAATAATAATAATAATTATTATTATTATTATTATTATTATTATTATTATTATTAATGATGAATATTATTATAATTGATAATAATTATTATTCTTATAATTATTAATAATTTTAATTAATAAAAGTTATTATTATTTTAATTAATAATAATAATAATAATAATAACAATAATAATAATAATAATAATAATAAGAAGAAGAAGAAGAAGAAGAAGAAGGTGGAAGAGGTCTTATTCAGCTGGAATTGTCATACAAGACAACAACTATTGGCTTACTAACATACATAGAAACAACAAAGGATTGGATGATACAATTAGTAAGGCAACATGAAGAAAGAAAGAAAAAATATTCAATAATAAAAGAAGGCAGTAAATTCAAACAAGATTTACAGTTAGTAGATTCTGTAGAAAAGCAAAACAGAAGCCAAGAACCAACTATTGCGGTAAAAAATATGAAAATGAAAGCCAAAGATAAAGCTCTAGAACAGATGAAACAACGCTGGCAGGACAAACCTCTGCATGGCCAATATCCAGAACGTGCCAATAAATCCAATGTTGACAAAGTTAATACTCATCGATGGTTAGGTGCATCTGGATTAAAGTCTGAAACTGAAGGCTTTATTCTTGCAGCACAAGACCAAAGTATTTTCACTAGAAACTTTCAGGCAAATATTATGCATAATAATATGGATCCAAAATGCAGGTTTTGTGATAAACACCAAGAAACAATACACCACCTAATCTGTACTTGCTCCAAATGAATATAAAAATCGCCACGATAGAGTTGGGCAATATTTACATTGGACAATGTGCAAACATTATGGAATATCTGTAAACAAACACTGGTATGAACATCATCCAGCACCAGTTACAGAAATAGAAGATGTAACCATTCTATGGGATTACACCATCTACACAGACAGAAAAATTGAAGCAAACAGGCCAGACATTATTGTTAAAAACCAGAAGGAGAAAACTTATCAATTAATTGATATGGCTTGTCCAGCGGATTGTAACATAGCAATCAAGGAATTTGAAAAACTGTCAAAATATAAAGACCTGGAAATTGAAATAGAAAAAATGTGGAAATTGAAAACAAGAGTTGTGCCAGTGATAGTAGGTGCACTTGGAATGATAAAAAATGGCACAAAACAACACATTGAAAGAATCCCTGAAAACCCCAGCTTAAGAGATATACAAAAAATTGTCTTATTAAGTACAGCCCACACACTAAGGAAAAATTTATCTATGTAATGCTGGGGATGACAGGGAAGATAGAAAAACATGAAATGGAGCCATAACAACACGACACGACCTGCCTTAGGTCTCCCCGCAGACTTGGTTGGTTGTGAGACGAAAGCAGAAATCAATATATGATGAAAAATGAAATAAAAATAATAATAATAATAATAATAATAATAATTTCATTCACTTTTTCGCTAGCAAATCTTATACCGTAATTAATAATCAGGATCGGATAATAACAAATGACTGAATGTCCTGACATTTCTTCACCTAAATGCAGGCAAAGCTTCAGTGCATTAGTATTATAAATGGGCCTGCGGTACTCTCGGCCTCGTTAGATAAGTCAAAGCGCTTGGCCACCATCATTGCCTCTAACTCAACTTTAGATGACAAAGGCCAACCTCTAATCCGATTCCCCCGTCTCACTGAGCGTAATACTAGTAATATTTTTATCACAGCCCGATAAGTCTCAGATCTTACCATAGATCATGACCCAGAGAAGACTACCTGTCTAGATCCCAATCGTTGCTCTTAAGATTATTAAGCCTGAACTATTCCCGATCTTAACAAAATTATTTAACAGCTGTTGAGTAAGAAATCCTTCCCATGTCTCTAGAAAATATCAAATATATGCTCTGTTTACAAAACTGTAGATGATCACTCATCTTCGTCTCAGCATCTAAATGTCATTAGCAAACTTTTTCAAGCTATAATTAACAAGAAGTTTGTTTAACACGTCAAGAACCATCTTTTCAGCGACAAACAATAATGATTTCGGCCGACTCGGTCCACTGCTTGTATTCTAACAGAATCAGTGATCCCAATATATTACAAGGACGATTACATTAGATGTCTAAGGCTTTTGGCAACGTGTGGCAGAAAGCGTTATTATACAAGCTCTATATGTCTGGAATCACTGGATGAGTCTTCTAAATTATTAAGTATATCTTAATGAGTCGATTTTAGCTGTAAGTTGTTAAGAAGCAGTTCTCTGGATCCCAAGTGATCAACGCGGGTGTTCCCTAAGGTTCGCTTTTCGGTTCAAATCTGTTACTAAGTTCCATAAGTAATTGCTTTCTGAATAAACTCTGATCATTTGTTAATATACGATAATACAAGTGTATATGATTGAATCTCCAAATCCCTAGATGTCAGGAGCTTGCCGGCTTGTCTATCCTCTCATTTAGCTCCAAAAGTGTAACGGGCCGGGATAATTTCAATGTCTCCAAAACCAAAGCAGTGACTTTCCACTATTATCGATCGGATCCTAAAATTTCACCATCTCGATGAACGAGTGCTGTCAGAGAGGTTCCGTGATTTGAGCGCCTATTGGGACTTAAAATCAACTCAAACCTCAAATGGAATTTGTACATTTTTTACATGACCCATTGTTAAAGATACTGGAAAATGGTCGGTTATCGAGACCGCTTCATTAATTCCCTGACCCCTCCCGCTGTTCTGTATCTTTACATAAGCCAGATCAGGCCAATAATGAGCATTGGCGTTATATATGAACACTAGGTGCCAGGTCTTCACTGTCCAGTCTCAATAGCGCTCAAAAGCCTTTCTGCATTCTTGTGGGTTACAAATTATTTTCCACCCTACAACTCCTTTCTCACTGACGAAACTTCGCAAACCTCCTGTTTCTCTATCGTTTCTCTAGTTTTGCTATTCCCATGGAATGTGTTCAGACCAACGACATTTCTTAATTTTCGTACTGATTTATATGACATGTGCATTGAGAGAGAGAGAAAAACTGACATATAAAGACAGACAGACAGGACGACCGACAAACAAATCAGTGAACCTGACAGACAGACAGACAGAGACATGGACAAGTGATCAATAGCGAAAAATCAGAAAGACAGACATTCAAAGAGACACAGACAGATAGATCAACAGACTGACAGACAGAAAAAACATGTAGTCAAATTAAACCAGAAATAGACCGAAAGAAAAAGCGTGAGACAGACTGAACCAGTGGTCAAAATATACACTTAAGCATTGACACAGAGAGAAAGATAAAGAATGTGTATATATATATATATATATATATATATATATATATATATATATATATGCTGTGTGTGTGTGTGTGTGTGTGTGTGTGTGTGTGTGTGTGTGTGTGTGTGTGTGTGTGTGTTGAATGTAGACTTGTGACTAAACCACCTGGTCTTAAATGTGTCTTAGGTTGATTCCAAATATATTTTATTTTGGCCATTTAAGTCATGTACGTTTGCCTTGTAAATGACTTCTTTTGCATTGCTAAGTCCTTGAAGTGGACAATTATTTTTTGTCCTTGGAAGTGCATTCTTTATCTTGTTTCGGAATATATATATATATATATATATATATATATATATATATATATATAACCGGTATTCACGATAGTAAGAGCACCTGCCTCGGGGTAAACAAGTTCACACATCGCAAGGATGGAAGTTCCTACTGATACCTTCTTTCCAGAATTCGCCATTACCATCTGCTTGCAAGAATAATGGCGCTGTCGCCTATTACACGCAAAACGAAGATAACAGGCTCGGCTGCGTAACCGTCCTTTAGATAGTGAATATTGATTTAAGTTGATGAAGACCTTTGGTAATGAAGTGGGTTTTAGTATCATTACTAGTTGATTTTTTTTACTGTGATGTTCAACCTGTGCAGGGCCCTGAGGCCACTCGTAGTAGACGGTTATTGAGTAAGAAGTAGAGGCTATGCAGAGAAAAAATGTGTAAAATAACGGTTAACCTTAGCCATGAAGATCTTCAGATTGTAGTGATCAGGGAAAACGTCTCTTGCGATTCGGTTCGACAAGGCTTCGATTCGTAGGAAGAAGCTGCTTGAGTAGAAGATAAATTGAAATATTAAGAGAGATAATAAAAAATGAAATTATAATTGTAAATTATGAAATAAGGTATTGTAAAAATGTATTTTAGGAGTTACTAAATATCAGATTTTCTTCGTAGTATAATCTTTGAAGTTTTTTAAAATGATTATTTGATCGAATACCTAAAATCATATTCTAAGAGAAGCAAAAGTTTAATTAATATAACTGTGTTAGAAATACTTAAAAATATTTGTAAACGTTTGCATGGCACTATATATATATAAATGCAAACTTATCACTATTCTCGTTTCGAAAAACCCTCATATAAGCGGAAGGAAAAAATGGTTGTAAAAAAAGAAAGAGCTAAGCACATGAACATCAGCCAAAGCGAATTGGACCGAGCCAGTACGTAGCCCAAAGAAAAAAACCTTAGACGTGTAATCAATAACAAAAATGCGCTCAATACGTAATCAGAACGGAATAATTAAATTAACCTACTGAGCCAACAAACCTACCAAGGTTTCACCTAAACGGATCGTCAGGGAGTCAACCTTCCCTGAAGATCCGTTTAGGTATTTTACCACTACACAAAAAATCATATTTCAGAACATTTTTCTATTTTTCTTCTTCTGGAGATATTTTTAAACAAATGATGAAAATGATTTATTTAAGGAAATAGAAAATGAATTCGTAGTCATTTATAAAGTTAAGGAGTGGGGTTGAAGGAGGTTGTACAGTATGGTTATGGGTGTGTCTGGATTACTCAATCAGATTTGAGATTTTTAAACCTAGGCTCAACTATAAAGGTGAACATTTATGTCGAACGCAAGTGGTTTGTTGAAATATCTTATGATAAAACGACACTCTCTGTCTGAGAAAGATACATATTAGAAACACATAGTATTCAAATGTAAAGAAGTCCTGGGTTTAACATATTGATGGCGCCACCATAAAAATCCATATGTATTTTATGAAATACAATATTTCAAATGACACGTGACAAGATTTGAACCTAATCAGATTATTAGTTTACAAATTATAGTTATTTAAGTAAAGCTACTGTTACAAATTTTTCAAAACAATGGAAAAATCTTAATTTCGTCTCTTGATAAAGAATTGCTTTCTCAGGTGAAAATACTGTTCAAGCAAATCAGTATCTTGATAAGTGTTATTCGGACTCTGCTCCATATGAAACAAGGTTTAAGATGGGGTATGCTGACTTTAAACGCGGTCATACAGACACAAATGTTGCTAAAAGCTCAGGTTGCCCAAAATCGGCAGTTGTCACAGAAAACACGAAATAATCTACAAACTAACGTTGGCTGATCATGAATTAAAGTTGCGTAAGATAGCAGAGGATTTGAACATATCAGAAGGCAGGTTATTCACCATTTTACGTGAAAATTATCAATGCGAAAGCTCTGTTCAAAGTGGGTGCTGCGTCTGCTCACAGTCGATCAAAAATATCAACGGGTCGATTATTCAGAGCGTTGTTTGGAACTGTTTCAACGCAACAAGAATGGGTTTTTTGTGTAAATATGTCACAATGAATGAAACATGGATCCACCACTTCACTCCGGAATCAAATCGGCAGTCAGCTGAGTGGACAGCAGCAGGTGCAAGCCGTCCAAAGCAACTAAAAACACAAACATCAACAGTCAGTCTTTTGCATCTCCGTATTTTGGGAGCCCAACGTATTTTACTCATCAATATTATACAACATTATTGGGGCGTTTAAAGAAAGAACTCGCCAAAAACTGCCACAAATGAAGGAAAAAAGTTATCTTTCACCAAGACAACACAGTGTCACAAGTCAATCGCAACGATGGCAAAACTACATAAACTGCACTTTGAATTGTTTCCGCATCTATCCTATTCTCTAGATCTGCACCAACTGGCTACTTGCTGGTTGCATGAATTCAAAAGAATGCACCAGGGAAAAAAGGTTTTGCTCCAATGAAGAAGTGATATTGGAAACTGAGGTGTATTTTGAGGCCAAAGACAAATAATTCCATAAAACGGCATCGAATTCTTATAGTAGCTTTTAGGTTCTTGTATCACACTAGAAGGAGACAATATTGTTGAATAACGCCAAATTTTTCCCAAGAATTGGTGTTTTATTAGATAAGCCCTAGATTTGTTGAGTGATGGTTATACAAATTGATTTTGCACAACAGATCAGATATCAGGTGTATGGAGAGGTTAATTTTGATACTACATAATTTTGTTAAAGGGTATATTGGTTTGGTCAAAATTTAAATTAAGTAACTATGGTGTACTAAATCTATATTGGAGTTAGGAAAAACAAATATGTATTGTGTGGGTAATTAATTATTAATAAAATAATGGTTATACAATATTAGAACATAAGTTATATATGAACATTATAATTAATTGGATTTTGAAATGAAATATGTACGTTATTTAGATAATATTGTTAATTCATTTCTTTGGTTAAGTAGTACTTTTTATGAAACTTTATAATATGCAGTTTTCATTCAGGTACAGAGGGAAAATATCATAAGATAATTTATAGATTCTCGTTATTTTCAAAATTTTACTTTGAGGTTTAATTTGTTTCTTTTAACTGCCAAAAATACGCATAAAGGAATGTTTTTTCGGTACGTGTGAAGGATGTTTAATACTGATGCAATCTCTTTTTAAATGTGTTTTTATTAGAACTAATGTAAACTATTTAATAGATGGGTTTTCATTAGATGTTATAGTACTTTAGTAAATAACAGAAATTTCCAGTGGGAATTTGTTCGGATTTCTATAATTATTGTTTCAGCTTTGGAAAAATTATTGTTAAATTAGTAACATGATATATTATGTGTAGCGATAAAATGCTTTTATAAATTATGGTAATAACAACTTTACAATATTAAGCACAACTTCGTATGGATCACTTTTTTATAAAATAAAATTCAACGAACAGTATACATATATATATATATATATATATATATATGTGTGTGTGTGTGTGTGTGTGTGTGTGTGTGTGTGTGTGTGTGTGTGTGTGAGTGAAAGAGTGGATGTATAGAGAAAAGGAAGGACAGGCTAAGGGAGAAAGAGAAATGGAAAGATAGGACCATTATCTTTGTATTCTAACATGCAGTTCCTAAATGAAATTCTCTCTGAATATTTTTATTATATAATATTCGAGCTATTGAGATGCATTCGGTTGAGTGCAATGACAACATCAACAAAAAAGATTTTATTCTAAAAATAATGCCTGCTGGAGAAAACATTAATTCTAGCGTTTGAATTAATATTGTATCGTTCTGCGCATGCGCCAAAAAGTCTGAGCGTCAGCAAATGTTCTTCATCTTGACGTATCTCTAAACTGATCAGAAATGAATATAGTTTATTTTAATGTCAAAATATCTACATTAAAACTGAATTTCGAAAATGTAACATATTTGTTTCCATGCTGAAGCCAAAATCAGCTAGAGTTTACAATTCCTTACATCCGATATTACATTGAGTTTTAAAATTTTGGTTCTATAAACTTCAACAGTCTAAGTGTAACTCAATAGAAAATGACTTATAATTTTAAAAAGAAACAAATTATAACGTATAGCGTAGATCTGTCAGTAGGTATTATATATTAATCACTGCTATATATTAATCACCCACTTTCGAACCAAACTAATGGATAATAATATTTAAGAAAACCTGTCAATTAAACACCACACACGTGAATATACACACGCACACACATATATCAGTATTCTTGGCAGATTTTTTGTTATTGTGGAATATTTAATAACAAACTGATGGAAATATAAAAAATAAACTAGATTATATACCCAAATCACATATAAAATTTAAATAAAAACGTAATTTATTCATCCCTGCGTCTATAGTTCGTAGGCATGTGTAGATACACTAATATAAAAAAACTGACACCCATGAAGTCCAAAAGAATGAGCGACAATTTGAAATTATTTCTTTGAACATTATTTTTTATCAATATTCGTATTTAAGTAGATATTCTGCTTATAATAAAGCAGTATAATATATTTATTTCTACCAGCCTGATTATTTACGATATATTTTTATTTCGAAAATGTGTGTCATTCGGTAGGATTCGAACCAGCGTCCCCTATTCACATAGGGGAAGCCACCATGTGATCAGTCGATCAGTCTTAATGAAGTCAAATTAAATACGACTATCGATCAAAAATAATATTCGAACAAATCATTTCATTATATATATATATATATATATATATATATATATATATATATATATATATATATATATATATATATATATATATGATCACTCTGGAAGAATGGTAGACTTTGAAAAGCACTAACTAATCTAGCATCTACACATTGTTCATCCAGTAATGAATTAGAGCATTTTCAGTTACTGGCATATGTTTACATGGTATATCACATCTAAAATTCTTCCCTTGGCTCAGACGTAAAATCGCAGACTGATGTCAGTTTGGTCGGGTATCAATCCTGGATAAAAGCAATCGAATGTCTTACCGTACTGATGAGCTGTGATACAGCCAAACTGATCTGTCTGCATATGACTAATATATATATATATATATATATATATATATATATATATATATATATATATATATATATATATATATTTAAACATATGTTGTTATATATAACAGGAAATGAATGTCTGTTATGTGTAATCATGAGCCGTTCTAAACAAAGTAATTTAGCTTTAATTTCTCGTGAAAATAAAGACAAAAATTTGGATATTTTTTATTAGGCTGCTCTTTGATCACAGGTTTTGGTTCACATGAACCAGGTTCTGAGTGGTTTAATGCACATAAACACAAAGGTATTCAATATCAAAGATGGTATTCTGTTATGTTGACATAAAGATTGCTATGTGATCATAACGGTCATGGAATAGCAGACACAAGTTTTAAATTACTAATGCTCTTTTATGACGTCATACCACGTGTGAGAGATGGAAATATTAACAACAGAACCATATATCTAGATTCAATGTAATAGTTGTGATTAGATTGAAATGTGATTTTATTGAGTGTGGTTTGCAGACAATCATTGTCTTTTATATTTAACAATATATATTTAAATAATTATCTTCTGCCTCAATACAATATATATATATATATATATATATATATATATAATATAATTATATTATATTAAGCCCTATAATACTCATTATATTGAGCACTGTTTATAATAAAATAAATGCCAGAGCACTCAAAATATATTAAAAAAAACTTGAGTCCTCTTCACTTTGAATTATATATATATATATGTATGATCGATACTCGTATTTAAGTAGATATTCTGTGTTTATAATCAAACAGTATTATGTATTTATTTCTAGCGACCTGATTATTTACGATAAACATTTGTCACATTTTCATAATAAACATTATCTTAAATAATCAGGCTAGTAGAAATGAATATATATATATATATATATATATATATATATATATATTTCTTCTCCATTAAATTTCTGTCTATTCACATTCTGCTCTTGATAAATTAAAATATTGTATATTAAAATTATAAGATTTAATTTCCATAAAAATCGCGTAAAAATAAATTCAAATTTCATGAACCGAGAATTTTTAATATGCACCTAATGATTACGTAATAAATGAATCTCTGCCTGGTGCCACTGACGAAAAATAATATGTATATTTATTAATATATAATTAATAACTCTGCTTATATTATATTGAGCACTTACACTTAAATAGTATTTTTATGCATGTGTATTTCCATATTTATATTTATTATTTCACATAGGTATATATGCATATACATATATATAGAGCAAAACTGCGAGAAGCCGTGAACGCTTTGTTTAAAGTGTAGATTTATAGTTGTTTTTATTATTAATATTACTTGCTTTTGTATGAGATATTAAGTGTCCATCCTGTTTTTGTGTCGCTACACGTGTTTCGAGTCTAAAGTTGACTCTCTTCAGGCGAACAAACTTGTATATTCATATATCGAAATCCGTTAGTTTTTCTGATCGCCAAGGTATCCTGTGTAAAAAGCGAAGTCAAGTGGTGAGCAGGTCATAAAGTTCATATGCGCTCGTGCGTACGGGCGGGCGGACGTGCGTTTGGGTTTTTTTAATCTCGCAGCATAAATCTCTCCCGACACCTTCGTTGGCTATTATATTTTTTTTCATTGACTTGCGAAATGTGATTTCATCTTCATACATCAATATTGTTTTCAGCAAATTGGATTCAATTCTATTCAACGTGTCATCTAGTTCTTTTTATTGTTTTTTGAATATTATTTGAATTTAGTGTGTGTGTATTAATTACCTTTTTTTTTATCGTATTTGAATTTCGGGTGACTGCTTGTATGTCTTTGGTTTTCGATGTGTTTTTTGAGGGCAAGGGTTGTATTTTTTATAAATATTTCTTCTTCTTTCATGTGCGTGTCATAATCTGCATTTTTGTAGATAATCCTTACTCTGAATTTCCCTCCACTGCATATATATATATATGCACACACACACACACACACACACACACACACACACACATATATATATATATATATATATATATATATATATATATATATATATATTCTTTAATTTACTTTTTGTGTAAGGGGCTTCAATCAATATTTCTAGGAAATTGTATCGTTTTGTTATATATATATATATATATATATATATATATATATATATAACATAACTTTAATCCAAAAGGAAAAGCAGGAAGGTAAATCCCAAAGACCCGATCCTAATTAATATTAATATTTTAAAAAAATGCTACAGCTGGAGAGCTCAATGTAATTAAAATTACAGAGCCAATTATAAAATAAATCAAATTTCGACGTTCAAAACCGTTGAATGATTATTTCAACATGAAATCCCTAAGAGAGATTTCACATCTCATCGGCAACTACCAAATTTAAAAATGAAATAAAAACAAAAAGTCTGAAAATAAAGAATTCACCGGCAGAAGTTCAAGAATTTACGTCACAAAAAATAGATAGCAATCTATGATTTTTTTAGATTTTGGACAACATTACTTTTAGATTATGTTGTAAGTGAAACATTTGTCTAGCTTTACAAAGGAGAAGAATTAAATAGGAAGGTGTGTTTGATTGAAGTGAGCTAAACAAAATAGAATGAGAGGGAGGAAAAAAAGAAAAAAGAAAAGAAAAAGGAAACTTTTCTATTTCTTATAGAAAACATAGAGACGTGTCAACAAAACCTAATGTTTATAAATGGGTTAAAGTGTTAGAAAAAAGATTTTTAGAAAAACTTATTTGGGGGAAAAAAGCTGATATATGACTTAATTAAATTAAATTAATCTAATTAATTATAAATCTAGATTTAAATTAAAAATGAAAATAAAATTAAAATTAATAAAATTTAATTTTTCTAAAAAGTTTTTTTTCAAAAAAATAAAAATTTCTGTTGTGAAAAAGATATATATACATACTTGCAGAAAAAATTGGGCGTTAAGTTAGTATAAGTATCGTTACTTCATAAAAGGTAGATATTAATAGGAGAAAAGAAGAGGAAGGTAGAGGGGTTCAAATTTACTATTTGAACATTTAATTAAATCAATTAATAAAAAAAATTAATTTAATTTATATTTTCTCTCCTAAAAACTAAATTTAGAATTTAAATTTTAAATGTTCACAAATTTCCCCCTATGGCGACACTTACTAATGAATTCCTTTCTAAAATTCAAGAGTAGGTGCTGGTTTGGGTACTTTAATGTTAGTTTTTTTTTTCTTGCAGACACAGATCGCACCTATCACGAAAATTCCTCGGAATACGGGCTGAACCTATCAATCTCCAGCTAATTACAGGGTCCAACCCTTCTTCCTTCATTTTCCAGAATCTCCGTGAAAGGGCCGTTTGGTATTTTTGACATGGGTTCGAAAAAGAGTACCTGTGATTGTAATATCTTTGCTTAAAAGGCCCCACGGACATACCAATTAATTTTTCTTGTTGATAGATGGTGAAATGTGAGCTTCATGAATTACCTGGGTGGATTTACATTTGCCCTCCACCGGACAGGCATCCACGGAGCTACAATTGCATTTACTTAAAATTCCGGACTCAGAATCAGTATTGCATAAATTCTTTAGAATTTGCCTATTATGAGAATTTATAATGTTGTCTATATTTGGGGTACAAGAGTAGGTGATTTTTAGAGTGTTCCTATTAAAATATTTTCTTAGAGGATTGTTGTTATTAAAATTTTTGTCTACTAACTTGAGAAAATGTTTACCAATATTGATATTTGTTAGTTTACAGTATGGTGGGTTAAACCAAATTATCTTTATTTTTCTACAATTATTTTTAATTTTTGCATTAGATGATTCGGGGTCTATTGTAGGTTTATTATACGCTAATTTGTTCTTGAATCCGCTTTTTTGAAGGGCCTTGTTGTAAATATCTTTACTTTCATTGAAAGTTTTGATGTTTGATCATAAATGGTTAATTCTATTATTTACTATATTGGTATTTGTTTTAAAATCTATTTGTTTTAAAAAAATTTTCTAATACGCCAACCCATTTATAAACACTAGTTTTGTTGACACGTCTCTAGCGTCTCTAAGAAATAGAAAATTTTCCTTTTTCTTTTCTTTTTTCCTCCCTCTCTTTCTATTTTGTTTAGCTCACTTCAATCAAACACAACTTCCTATTTGATTTTACCCCATTTCCCCTTTGTAAAGCTAAACAAAGCCAAATTTTTCACTTACAACTCAATCTAAAAGTAATGTTGTCCAAAATTTAAAAATAGACATTGATTGGCATCTAGTGTTTTTGTCACGTAAATTCTTGATCTTCCGCCGGTGAATTCTTTATTTTCAAATGTATTTTATTTCTTTTTTATTTTATTTTAAAATTTGGTAGTTGCCGATGAGATGTGAAATCTCTTAGGGATTTCATGTTGAAATGATCGTTCAACGGTTTTGAACATCGAAATTAATAAATATATATATATATATATATATATATTTACTGTATCGAGGCAGCAAATTATTTTCTAAACATATATTGTTAAATATAAGAGACAATGAATGTCTGTTATGTTTAATCTCCAAAATTTGGACAATTTTTTATTAATTTGGTTCTAAGCTTTCGGCTCACATGAGCCATCTTTAGAGAGGTTATTAAAACGGTAACACAATAACATCCACCATCACCGACGATTTTATTTTGTGTTGACATAAAACTTCTCTAGGCAACGGTAATTGTTACCAAAAATAACAAACGTAGTTCGCAATTTGCAATACGATTCTATTATCCGAATCTTGGAGAATGTTTGTCTTTATTTTCAAGTGAAATTAAAGCCAAAATACGACGTTTAGAACGGCTCATGATTAAACATAATAGACATTCATTGTCTCTTATATTTTACAGTATAAGTTTATAAATACACATAAACACACACACAGACACACACACACACACACACACACACACACACACACACACACACACACACACACACACACATATATATATATATATATATATATGTCTTTCTTAGGATATTAAATATCTTGGGGTAAATTTTTGATTTAGCACACGAAGCCCTTTATCCCTTCCAAATCTTTCCTAGACATCCTTATTTCCGTGCAAATGTATATGCTGAACTCAAATCAACAAATAGATAATGAAGACACCTACCTTTGTTATTATTATCGACCAGAAAAAATCGAACTTATTCTCACTTTTTATCTCACACCTTTGAAATATGATATTCATTGCTGAATGACTTTTAGGCGTAGGAAGCTAATTTTCGGACTATTTACTTGTGCAATTACTACGCGATTTGTTTTTTTTCTGAACTCAATTTCCGCTGAAAGTTGCGTGTATTTGCGTGTATTTTTTCTCCTTTTTTCAGGGGAGTTTAGAATTTTTTTTTAAGAAAATTAATTTTTAAATAGAAATTTTGGGTTCCGGTTAGGGTTATTGCGTTTTTTATCTTTTTTTTTTCCTTGGTAATGAATTTAAGAAAGTTGCGTGTACTTAATTTGTGAAGAAAGTCAACTTTCAAAGATATGAAAATAAGTGATAATTGGGTTAGAGTTAGGGTTAGGGGTTGGATTAAGGTTAGGGTTATTGCGTGTATTTTTCTTTTTTTTGGGGGGGGGTACTTATATATTTTAAGGTTAAGTAAATTACACTAGTCACTTATTTTCATATATTTGAAAGTTTACTTTCTTAAAAAAATTCTATATTTTCATATATTTGAAAGTTAACTTTCGTCGAAAAAAATTAAGTAAAACTACAATTATCACTTATTTTTATAAGAAAAAGAAAAAAAACACGCAAATATATTTTAATGTATTTGAAGGTTAAGTAAAACTACAGTTATCACTTGTTTTCATATATTTGAAAATTAACTTTTTTCTGAAATTAAAAAAAAAGAAAAAACAAGTAAATTCACGCAATGCATTTGAAGGTTAATTAAACTACACTTATTTTCATATATTTGAAAGTTAACTTTCTTTAAAGAAATTCTATTTGAAAGTCAACTTTCTTAAAAACATCAAAAGAGGAGAAAAAAAATCAACCAAATACACGCAACATTCAGCGGAAATTGAGTTCCGAAACAAAAAAATCGCGTAGTAATTGCACGAGGAAGTAAATAGGCCAAAAATTATCTTCCTACGCCTGAAGTCATTCACCACTGAATTAGATATGAGAATGGTGGTTTGGGGTGAGATAAAGAGCGAGAAGATGTTTTATTTTTTCTGGTCGTTAACATCAATAATGATAGGTTTCTTGAATAAATAATTATCGATTTGAGTTCAGGATATATATTTGCACGGAAATAAGGATGTTTTGGAAAAATTTGAAAGGATAAAGGCCTTCGGGTGCTAAATCAAAATTTTACCTATCTTGGTATATTGTGTTGGTTAGGATCAGTCAAAGTTTATTCTTCCTTTATATGTGGTGGATTTTAGATTCTGTGTTGATCTACCGATATTTTTTTAAATTTTTATGGTCTCTAATTTATTTTTAATGCTGGTATTTTCAAATTTCAGAGTATTTCTATTAAACATTTATATTATTTTTTGCTTGATTTTGAGAAGTATTTTTGTACGTTTCACGGATAACCTACGTTCGTTTTTAGTTTAAACAACCTTATCTAGATTTTAATTTTGAATATTTTTCGATTTGGTGGGATTTTTGATATGATGAAAAAACGTTGCTCCTGAATGATATTTTATAATCGGATTTAGTTTTATTGACAATTTCTTCCTCCGACGAATTGTTAGATAATCTGAAGCTAATGGATGGTTGAATTTGGTTATGAAAGTGGGAATGGTTGAAGTAAAATATGTATCTGATGTGGGTTGAAGTTCTTCCTGAATACGATGTAACTTTTAACTCGTTGAAATTTGTATCTAAAAAATCTTCATGTACATATTTTTGAACACACACACACACACACCACACACACACACACACACACACACACACACATATATATATATATATATATATTGATTTATTTTTCATGAATTTTATCCATTTGTGGGCTATTTAAACCTGAAACATATTTCAGATTATTAGAATATTTTATCTCGTGTAAATATAGTATGAGGATTTGACAGCCTAACTGTTTCAGTCATGAAACCAAGGTAAACTGTCAGAGATCCGCATGAGTGATTTGATTAAAGAGGCGAAAGCTTGTGCATACTATCCAAACCTTCTGGAACTATAGATATACCCTCAGTCAGTACATGTAAATGTCACAGATGAAGTAGACAACAAGTAGACTGGTTGCCAGCCAAGGCTATAGGACCCAGTCTACCCTGTTATTTAGCCCATAACTTGAAGAAGAAGACAGATTAATACGTTTTCCGAGAGTATTAGCGCGTAAGTGAATGCAGGGCATTCAACTTGAATTTAAACTCGGTTCACCGAATTCTCGTTCTGAGCGGACATCTACTGCACCACAACACACAACCATCAAATATATATATATCTATATATCAATATATCAATGCATTATATATATATATATATATATATATATATATCGTTTTTTCTTTATAGTTGCCGATGAGATGTGAAATCTCTCTTAGCGATTTCATGTTGAAATGATCATTCAACGGTTTTGAACTTCGAAATTTATTTTATTTTATAATTGGCTCTCTAATTTATATATTAATTACATTGAGCCCTCCACCTGGATCATTTTTTAATGTTAAAAATAATTTTAATATTAAAATAATTTCCTGCTTTTCTGTTTGAATTAAAGTTTTTTTAAAATACACACACACACTCACACACACACATACACACACACACACACACACACACACACACATATATATATATATATATATATATATATATATATAGTAATTAAACAAACAACCCTGACAAGAGAAAGCATCATAACGGTGTCCGCACGAAAATCCTAATTCGGCATGAATCTGCTCAGTTAAATGCCATACATGATACACGCTTTGGGCGATATTGTTCCGAAATAGACATGACTAAGTGGACAGAAGATTATCCCGCAGTAGTTTGGCATTGATTTCTGCGGTAGACCTGTTGATAGCCATAGCTATAGAACACAATCTGTCTTATTACTTAACCGCTAACTGAAGGGAAATGACGTATTAATATCTTTTCCAGGATTATTTGTGCATAAGTGAATGCAAGAAATTCAACTGGAATTATATATATATATATATATATATATATATATATATAGTCATCCGCAGACAGATCTGTTTCGCTGTATAATTCCAGTTGTTATATAATATATATATATATATATATATATATATATATATATATATATATATATGTATTAATCATGTCACCCCAAGCAAGGCATTCCACTGCCACTATAGCGCAGGGGGTTACACAGTGCGATAGACGAGTTAGGATGTACATAGGGGGAGAGTTGGAGAGAATGGGATGGTTAGTGTGTTAGGAGGTGTCTATTGACCCTACATTTAAACTCCTGGAGGTTATAGCCGTCAAGGAAGCAAACATGCGGAAGGGAATTCCACAGGCGGAAGTACGAGAAAAGAAGCTGTTGGAGGAGAAATTGCGGTTACATTTCATCGGTTTCACTGTAAAAGGGTGGGACCTAGTTGCCAATCTAGTATCTCGTGCATACTCACACCTAGGGGGCACCAGTGATTTAAGTTCATCAGAGCAGAAGCCATGATAGTATTTGTAGTAGAGGCACAGGGAAGCTACGTCACGCCGGTGAGAAAGAGACTACAGGCGGTCAGCTAAATCGGTATCAATCACATTACGGATTCTTCGCTGTATTTTGTCAAGAAGCCCGAGGAGAATAGCAGGGGCACCTGACCAGATGTGGCAAAAACAATTCAAAACACGGGCGGATGGTAGACTTGTATAATTTCAGGATAGATTCTGGCGGAAAGAATTTCCGGGCCCTGCACAGAGAGCCAAATTTCATAGCAGCGGATTTAGCAATGGATTCGACGTAGTCATTCCACTTGAGTTCCGCTGAGAGTGTCAGGCCAAGCAGACGTAGTGTTTTACTCTCTGGGAGGCATGCCTGTTCCATGCTAATGGGAGGGAGGTGCGGTCGTCTGTGGTGGTTAATTGACAGCAGCTTCGTTTTGGAAGATTTGAATTTTACGAGCCATTTCCTACCTCAATCCACCACGGATTGGAGGTCCTTTTCAAGCTCAGCCGCGAGATTCGCCTTATCATCAACACGAGACTTTTGATAGAGGCGAGCGTATACTGAGGTATCATCAGCGTACATGCCTACTTGTGGTCGTATAGCATCGGGGAGATCATTGATGTAGATTAGACAGAGCGTAGGACCTAGGGTAGAGCCTTGGGGGACACCCGCGTTTGTAGGGTAGTTCTGGGAGGCATGTCGGTTTAAGACCACCTTCAGTGTGCGGTTGGAGAGGAATGACTGGATTAAGTCCAACAAAAGTCCAGTAATGCAGTAGCTTCGCAGTTTCCGTAGAAGGCCGGCATGCCATACTCTGTCGAATGCTTTAGAGATATCCAGGGCGACAGTTCGGGGTTCACCATTCTTGTCGAGGGCCTGGTATATATACTCGGTGATGGTCGTTAGCATATCAGCAGTAGACCTGGTGAAGCGGAAGCCATACTGTTTGTCCGATAGAAGCCCGTGGGCCGTGAGATGCTGAACGACCTCGACATTGATAATGGCTTCGAACACTTCTTGAATATTGGAACCACAGAAGAAGACTTCCAACAGGCAGTAAAGCAAGAGGAAGATAGGCAGAGATTGTAGAGCTTAGAAAGGACAGGGGAGAGTTCAGAGGCACATTCCTTCAAGACTATGATTGGGATTCTGTCCCCACCACTCGCTTTGTGAGGGTCAAGTTTTGATATTATGCTAGAAATCAGCGAGGGCGTGATGTGGAAGTCATTCAATTGGGCCTCAGTTCTAGATGGGAAATCGGGTGTCTGGACACCGGACGAATATATATATATATATGATATGTTTATAAATACATATACATATATATATATATATATAGTCAACCGCAGACAGATCTGTTTCGCTGTATTACAGCTCATAAGTACGGTTAGACTGATTGCTTTTAACCCAGGATTGAAACCCGACCGAATTGGCGTCAGTCGGCGATTCTACATCTGATCTATGGGCGCTCGGTAGAAGGAGGCAGACTTTTTAGCGTGTATATTATCATTATACACGCCCAAAAGCTGAGAGTGTTCTAATTCATTGCTGAATGAACGATGCGTAGATCCTAGAGTAGCTACTGTTTTTCAAAGTCTACCATTCTTCATATATAAACCATACGTTGACAGGTCTTCATTGAGGCTTAAATAACCGTTTCCCTTAAACCTGACTGATTTAGAGCAGTCAAATATTCACCCCCCAAGCCACTCAGAGAAAGGTCGATTTCATAGCGTTTAATGTTTTATCGAAATTTGTTTTGTTTTATATTTCCCTTTCAGATTTTATCTTTTTAGCTGAGTTACTAGTTTTTTACAATTTATTATTGAGTTTTTAATGAAAAATTTTGCATAACCTAGTATTTATTCTCACTCCCTAGTTGCTGTCTCTCTCACTCACTCACTCTCTCTCTCTCTCTCTCTCTCTCTCTCTTGCTCTATGCATATATATATATATATATCCTTTTTTAATTAAACAAGTTTAGCTGTTGCCGAGTTACCAAAAGAGCGAAAAAGTTATGTTGTCTTTAAAATACTTATGAAAAATAAAATGTTAAGCATTTTTGTTTACTGATAATGAAATATTAATCTAGGGAATCTTAATTAACTTCCTCTATAGCAGTAATCATTCGGGCTCATATAAAGAACGTAAATAATATTTACATTTTTTCATCCCCCACCCAGTTCCTACCTTTTAGTCTATTTTTTTAATTCACAGGATGTTAGCAACCCTTAATAAAAAAAATTAAAAACTCCTAAAGTCTGATGAACTTTTAAGGAGTCAATGCTTAGTTAACTAGAGTTGGTGTTTCGATAAAACACCATGAAGAAGGCAATGAGGGACCACTATGCTATTCTTCCCACGTATGTATTTATTTTCTCATTACAACTTGGGCAAATATATCTATAAATATATTCAATCCAGGGTTAAAAGCAATCGGCGTCTAACCGTACTGATGAGCTGTGATACAGCGAAACAGATCTGTCTGCGGATGACTATATATATATATATATAAAGAGTGTTCATAGCTCAGAGGTAGAATCGCCGATTGATATCAATTCGGTTTCAATCCTGGCTAAAGCAATCTTGATGTGTAACTGTACATAGTTCGGTTTGTATATATATATATATATATATATATATATATATATTCAGTCTAATTAGAAACAGAATATCTACTCAAATATGAGCATCGATTAAAATGATGTTTAAACAAATAAATTAAATATGTCGGTCGTTAATTGCATTTCAGTATTTTCCGGTACTTTACTTTAGTAAAATGGTTAGATCTAGTTTCTACATCCTTTGAAGTTGTATTTGTTTTCATATATGGGAAAGACACAGCCAGGTTGTAGATTACATTCTACATCTAATTATTGGACAACTTTTTTTTGTTGATTTCGACTTTTATTTTAAACTCGAGGTTTTTGAATTTTTTGAAAAACATTTCTTATTTTATCATTTCCTCTCATGTTGTCCGGCGCCATCATTAATTAATCCATCACCTCGATATAATCTGGGCTTGTCTGTTTGAATGGTTTTATTAATTTTATTTAGAATGCTATTAGTTCTGAGAATTCAGCTTCATCAAAGGAACCTTGTGGTACATCAATTATGCTCTTATTATTATTTTTTTTAATCCATACTTCATCGTTGTGAAATAATATACATCTTCAGCAATGTAAAACAATATTTTTTATGTTCGGATGGTATATATATGAACTCTTTGGCGAAATTCAAAGATTCTATCAACCCTTTTCAGATATTGGTGGCTAAAAGGTATTGATCCGATTTCCAAATGAAATTATTTGAAAGCTCTATATTATATATGTATTGAGCACGTTTTAGTACAACTGTATACCAGTCTAATTTAATTATAACCAAAAATGATTAATAATAATCTTATAACAGAAAAAATTAAAATTTTGAAATTTCAATATAGAATGTTCTTCTGAATAAACGTAGGTGGATCATTAGTATGTGTCGTCATAGAAATAAATATAAATTTCAGTTATTATCTTATTCTTCCATTTAGTCACAATAAGTTATTTTAATGTAGCTAACCTTTCCTTCCACTACTAACCCAATGGTGAAATCGAATACCTCCCACTACCGTAGAAGCAATTACTACTAAGATTCCGCTAGTTTAGCCCTATAAAAGCCAATATGCCACGACCCCTTTCTTTATTAGACCAAGACTCTGGCATTAGATTTTTCCCTCATTCTTTGTTTAAACGGGGTTGACAATGCATGTCTTAAAATGACATGTTGAAAATGGGTATTTCCCCTCTATATCTATATTTTATCCGAATTTACAGATACGTGTTACTCTTCAGCAATGAATTGATTTCTTCCGGTGACTGGCGTGTGTATATACCGCTTACATATAACACGATAAAATTTACTCTCTCTCATTCCATGCGCCTATAGCTTAGGGAGTAGGGACTCCGACTGATACCAAATCAGTCGAGTTTCGATCCCAGCCAGAACAAAGTGGATGTCTCATGAACGGTGATACAACGAAACAGGCTTGTATGTGGATGACTAATATATATATGTACATATATAGATATATATATTTTCTAAACATATGCTATTAAATATAAGAGACAATGAAAAAACATAATACGTAGAAATGTTAAACCAGTCGAAAGTAATAATCAAATTAAACTCATTATATATTATAAAAAGTTTAAAACAATTGACCTCATAATCTATAATAACCCAACAAGCACTAAACTAAATTCTTTACAAAAAACCAATGTAGTGTACCAATTTACATGCCCATTCAGAGATTGCATCTCTGATACTAATCAAAAACCTAGTACATTGGTTTTACTACAACCACGCTCTCCCGTAGACTTACATGTCATCTTTCTGATCAGAGTACTATTAAACAACATTTCTCTAAAAAACATAAACATGTAGGTAATACCAGACAGATTTTGGTCAACAATACGGTGATCCTTACTCATACACACAGTAAGAGGAACCTGCAGATATTGGAGGCCATGTACATCAAATCAAAACAACCAACACTCAATAAAATCAACTTTAAAACAGGAAATAACATATTACATTGCATTTGACTACATGGTTTTGTTGTCATTTCGCGCTATCCCGCGGTGTGACGTCATAAAACCACATCGCAAACTTAAGAACTGCGTTTATTATTTTTGGTAAATATTGCCGTTGCCAAGCGGAGTTTTATGTCAACACAAAATAAAATCGTCGGTGATGGTGGATTTTATAATATTTCAGTTTGAACTACCTCTCTGAAGATGGCTCATGTGAGCCGAAAGCTTAGAAGAAAACCAATAAATAATTATCCAAATGTTGGAGAATTTTTGTCTTTATTTTCAACTGAAATTAAAGCAAAAATACGACGTTTAGAACGGCTCATGATTAAACATAATAGACATTCATTGTCTCTTATATTTAATAGCATATGTTTAGAAAATTACTTGCTGCCTCGATATACTAAATATATATATAGATAGATATATAGATATAAATGACCCGCCGAAGTTGATATGCCATAAAACAAAACAGCCAACCAACAATCATTTCTCATGTGTGTTTTCATTAACATTCTCTTCTTTTCTGCTTATATATATTTCTTAACAGAGGTTTCTGATTGCTATGCATCCCATAAACCCCGCTTATTTAAGTCGTTATCTTTTCACGGTTGAGAACGACATTTTTTGCTGTCGAGATGAATTAAATTCAGCTATCAACTCTGGAAAAGTTTTCCATTATTTCTTTTTTTGCTATCAATTTTAAACTCTTTTATATTCAGTAGTGTGGTGTTACGATCAGTGAACCGGCATTTTTTACTGTCAATATTTGCAATAGTTTCTAACCGTCTTTGTAACGAATATTGCAACCAATATCTGGGAATCTTCAAATTTTGGGCAATTTGTTATTGAGAATAGCCTTCCTTAAAGAAAATTTTAATATGTAACTTTACCTCAGTTTTTAGCTGCCTTAATTTTGCTAAGTTTTGCAAATTATTTCATAATCTAAATATTAAAATATGTATAAGAATACTTCCATCATGTAACAATTTCAACGTTGAATTAACATTTGAAACATGTATTAGCATTTAAGTTAGTTAAAAATATTGGCTTAAAAATATAATGTGTCTTCTACAAAATATTCAGTTTCGTAAAAAAGTATTGTAAAATGACTTACACAAATTGAAAAATTTTAGTTGTAAGAAAAAGTTGGTAAAAAACTGAAAAATAAAAGTCACTGAAATATTATCTTTACCTAAAAAAAGACATTTTAATTTATTTCTAAAAGAAGCGCAAGGTGGTTCCACAGTATTTTTGGCATGTAGCATATATATATATATATATATATATATATATATATATATAAGTTCTTTTAGTTCGCTTTATAATAAGGTGTATGCGCAAGAATATATACGCTCACATGACATCTCTATATCATTTAAAATCAAAGAGTATTAATCCAATTGAATCCTGAACGAAAGTAGCAAAATTCAATTAGATAATGCGTTCTCTATCCAAGGAAAATTTAATATTTTATCCCCTGCCATGTTCATTAATTTTTCAAGATAACTTGAAATCAAAGAAAATCTAAACGGTGATATTTTTATGTCTTTTTTTATTATTCTTCCTCACTTTACTTTTTGTCGTTTGCCTCTAACACATTTAAAAATGGAAGGGATGGAGACTTCGTATGAGAAAACCTTGACGTCAAGAAATCAAAATCCATTTCAGCGTAACAAACTGAAATCACGTTGACATCGTGAAAAGAATGCTCGAGTTTGAAAAAGAATAAACCCTGGATATGCACATGCGCACGAAAGAAGTCGTCACAAAAACCGAAATAACCAGATCATGTAAAAAGGGATTAAAATATCGACTTCACAAAATCCGACCAAATGACTAAATATCATAGGTTTTTTTATGCATTCCCTATTTTACTTTTACTTATTTTTTATCTTTTTCACCCCATATAAGGCAGAAAACCCACTATAACATAATGATTATTGGATCAGGATGAATTATGATCAGACACATTACTAATGAGCGGGAAGAGAAAAGAGTAATCAGGAGGCCATCAGAGTAATCAGGAAGAATGTTTTGACATCGTCACTGAGTTCATTAGAAAATTATCAGCGAGACACGGTTGTTGCTGTTCTACCTTGACTTAATGATAAAAAAGTTAATGTGTTTCAGATGCAATAATAATTATTGATGGATTGTCAAATTTATCGAAATCAGTAGAAAAACATCCATAAATGTCCGATTTTGTCTAGCTCTCTCCCCACCCCCGTATAACCTTTCCTTTCTCTCCACCTATGTATCTGTCATCGCGCCTGCTTTCTCAGCTTTCTATTGTTCCTTTCTAACTAGTTTGTACTCCTCACTCTTTTCTAATTAACCTTTTTACATTTATGTAGCCCCCTGCACATCAGTGGCGTTTCCGCCTTGCTCGGGGTGAAATGATTAATAAAAACAAAAAATATAGATTTATAGATCTAGCTGATCAGATGTTTCAAATGCAGGCATAATAACTGATGGGTTGACAACCTGACCGAATCATCTGGAAATTATTCACAGGTATTTAAATTCGAAGGAGGTCTAGGTTCATAGAAGAATATGTAGAGCCGTTTCAGATCCCCGCATAAAAAAAATGATGGGTTGAATGACTCACATAATCAACTGCAAAATCATTTGCAGAAAATCGGTTTTTGGTAGGCATGAAAGAATTATAGGAGTATCTCTTCTGGTGTTTACGATGCAAGCATAATAAATATTATTTATAAATATAAATGACAATAGAAAAACTGTATTAGTTGCCAACGCGTTTCATCTAAAGTGAACTTTTTTTTCAAAACGAAATTCATTTTTTAAAACAAAGTAACTAGTAATAACAAAACAAATGTCCTTAGCAAGTGAAAGAATTAAAAAACACTATTTTAATACTGTTAAGTGAATATTCCGTCAAATACTGTCACGAGTCGAGATATAGTTTTTATTGCTGTGTTGACGGATTCAATATTTTTTTTTTATTTCTTGATACTGTTGTGTACGTTTGTTTGGGAGAGTGGTAAGTCTTAAAAAGAAAAGTTAAATAGAGAAAAAAAAACTCGGCGTAGATTAATATTTGGGTAATATTCAATGGCGGCACTCTCAAAGATTTTTCTTCTGAGTTATTTTCTTTTTTATGAGTATAGTTTTATTTTTATGAGTATTTGACGTAATTTTCACTTAACAGTATAAAAATAGCGTTCTTTAAACTCTTTCAGTTGCTAAGGGGCATTTTGTTTTCTTATTATTAGTTATTTCGTTTTAATAATTTCATTTCGTTTTTTTGCCTTGAAAAATCCACATTGGATGAAACTCGTTGGCATCTAATACAGTTTTCCTATTGTCTTTTACATTTATGAATATTGTTTTTTCTCAAGGTTAATTCTGAGAGAATTTTCATACTAAAAATGTGTTGATAACATCTCTAAATCTACAGTTATAGATAGAGAATGCCATTGCATTTAAATTTTGGTTGAAAAGCATGGAGCCGGAAGGATATTTCACGAGCAAGAAGTGTGACAAAAGGAAATGTTAGCATAGAATTTACGGTAAAATCTAGCAAGCGAAACTGTATATTCATGTGATCTCGATACCAGTCTTTTTACTGCGCTGAAATTTAAAAAGACTAGTTACTATAACAAAGAAATTATCCGAACAATTACCAGGAAAGTATTTATAAAAATGACAGAGAGGCAACTTTACAGCGCTGGAAAAGTAACTGAAGTCGAGCTGCCATATTGGGTTCAATAATATTTCTGATTCTTATTTAGATTTTATCAAGCAGCTCAGGGTAAATATAAGGGAAACCGGGCCATGGGCCGCAACAGCACTCTACGCATTGACGAATAGTAGATTTATAGATATGTAATATAGATATAGTGGACGTGCGTTGTGGTGCAGTGGGTATCGGCTCGGAACGAGAAATCGAGGAGCCGAGTTCAAATTCCACTTGAAGGCTTTGCATTCACTTACGCGAAAATACCCTTAGGAAAGGTTTTAATCCGTTCCTTCCTTCCATCTATGGGTCAAATAACTAGACAAATTGATATCTAGAGCTTTGGCTGACAACCAAGCTACCGCAGAAAGCAATGGCAACTTACTGCAGGAAAATCTTCTGCCCAGTCAGTCATGTCTCTTTCGAGACATGATCGCCTAAGCATTACGTATGGCAAATAACTGACTGACTGACTGAATATAGTTCTGGAGAGAAAAATGTCTCGCGAAACACTTTGAACCAACTTTATTAGTACCTGAAATAGCAATGGATTCAATATAGTCTTTCCAATTCATGTCAGCTGAGAACCTTAACACGAAAAGGATCAATCTCCGTGAAATTTTAATCAGCCACGCTAAAGGAAGGTAAATGTGGTCTCTCAGATGATTAATCGAGAAAGTTTTATTTTGGGGGCACGAAAATTGCCAAATCATATCTCTTCACGGCATATGTGATCATTAATCTTCACAACGTGGCAATTAACGCGTTTCTACTTTGATATGGCTTTCGAAGCCCTTCCAGCGTCCACTCAAAAAACTTATCAGGTAGGTGATTCACTGCCCACGATATGCTTTTTGAATGTTTTCTTTTTTTTTATTCATACGTCCATTTCAGTTGTCTTTTTCCCATTCTAATTCTCTTTTTTTATTGTTTTCCAAAAAAGTTGCTCCTTGTTTACTCACTTCGTCCTTGAAATACCCAGAAACCGTCTGTAGAACCAATTTTCTGTTCCATCCAATTTCATCTTCATATGTGAGGACATACATTCTTTTATTGGTAACACATCATCGAATCGACTAGACAATAGTCCCCAGAGACTTCACTCTTGGTTGGCGTCGGAGACATATTGAAAGGGTAGCTGGACAATTTGCAGCGAGACAATTCCTCGAAAGACAATTCCTCAACACACAGTTCGCTGACAGACAATTTGCATACAAGACAATTTTTCAAGACAATTGGTCGACGCGTTAAGTCTTTTTAAGTTCTAGCTCTCATCCATTTTTTAGAACATTCTTTTTAAAATATTCAGTTGTCATCATGGAGTTTGTTTAGACAAAGCGAGGAGTTAGAAAGGTTTTATTTGAAGAATGCCTCTATATTATTGATAAAACTGGCGAATCTCAAATTTACTGGACGTGCAAACGACGAAAACTGTACAACGCAAGACTGACAACAATCGATGATATAACCAGCAGGACGTTTTCGGAGTTCTCGCATCCACCAACAACTGGAGAGTTCGCCGACAGAGACTGGACAAGTGCTTGATCATGAAAAGACTTAAAGCGTCGACTAATTATCCTGTCTGTAAATTTTCTGTTGGTGAAATGTTTGCACACAATCGAAAGTGCTTTTCAAAGGTTTCATATGTAGGAGAAAGAAACAATCGTTGACATCATCACCGAATACACTGAAATATTATAGAGAAAGTCTCACTTTTCTAGGCAACAAATCTTATAGAATGAGATTTTCCATGTGTTTCATATGCATGCATAATAAATGATAGGCTGACAGGGTGATCGAATTCACTTGAAAATCATTCACAGAGACCTGGTTTTGTTAACCCTAGAACACTAATCATTAATTAAAGTTACACGACTGCTAACCATAGATAATCATACCCGATTTTGAAAATATCAAAAAAATATAAAATATAAATCTTTATTTGAAATATTTTACAAGCAGGCACTTCAAAATTTGTACTTCGAGTTAAAATTAAATAGCAGTATAGCCCGGCGTTGCTCAGGTGTAATGAAAGCTTTAAAACTAATCCATTGTCTTGGAGCGCAGACTCTTTGAACGTTGGCACAGAAGACTAAAAAGCAATAGTTGTTTCCAGTTAAAGCGAAACTGTAGACTGAAAGACAAATGAATGGATGTAAGTGAAATTTTGATTTCCTGGTAGCAATATCAAATAAGTTTTTTTCGTTGTAAACTGAATTTTGAAGGCTAAATAAGTCCTCTGTGTAAATGGTATCATGGCTGAGACCAAGAACTACAATTATACCTACTTAGAGCCAAACCCGAAGCATAAACTAAAATAAAAGGGTTTAAAAAAATACAGAAATACAGGCAGATAAACAGACACACACACACAAACATCTTGCCTTTTATATATATATATATATCACCGATTTTCTGCACTATTGTAAGAACTGCAACTTTGAAACTTTTGAATATCGTTTCTTATGTCTTTGTCTATGAGTGTATCAATAACCTGATTTTTCTGATTATCAATTTTCGATATTTATCGTGGGTACCTCAACACAAATCCTAAGAACACTGGCAGACGCTTATAGTACAACTGTGTAAACTTTCAAGAAAATCAGTTCAGCCGTTTCGGAGTCTATAGGTAACGGACACACACAGACACATATACACACACAGAGAGACAAAGTTCCATTTATAAATGAGTTTAGATAGGAATTGAAAAACATTATTTACGTAAGAAAATCGGGTAATAAAATGCCTATTAAAAATAGAAAAATTGCGTTGGGTGCGATATAGGTATATGTAATGTTCTAGATTTAAGCTAACGATACTTTTAAAATGATCCGTTCAAGGATTTCAGACGCAGATAGAAGATAGAATATTCTGACAACATCATCTAATCTTCTGGAAAATCATTCACAAGTTTGTTTTTGATAGGCAAACGAGACACATAGACAGATTTTTCTTCTCTTTAAAATCCATGAAGAAAAATAATGGGTTCACAACGTCAATTAATCGTCTGGATAACCATTCACAGATACACGATTTTTGGTAGGTCACCGAGTTTTATAGTAGTTGTTAAATTAATTCAAATGCAGAGTGAAAAAAATAATGTGTTGATAACATCAGTGAATCTATTAAGAAATAATTAAAAAAGAGCCGGTTTTTTTTATGCAACCGAAGCTGTTTTAATCATCTGTGCTGCAGTCTTAGAGGCAGGAATATTAAATTATGTGTTGACAGAATCCACTGCAAAATTATTCACCGTCACTAAGTTTTTATTTGGCAACCCAAATTTATAGACGCAGGTATTAATGTTTCATATGCAGGCAGATTAAATAAAATCATCGAATCTACCGTAATATCATTCAGTGTCACGGATTTTGTTAATAAACCGAGTCTTTTAGATGAAGCTGTTCAGGTTTATCAGATACAGACAGGAAAATAATGGATAGACAACCTCAGAAAATCTACTGGAATATCATTCAGAGTAAAATTCAGTTTTTGTTAGGCAACCGACTTACATAGTCAGCTGTACGGGTTCTTCAGATGCAGAAATATTACACGATTTGTTGACAAAATCACTTAATTAACTGAAAATAATTCCCAAAATCACGGCTTTGGTAAGCAACTGAACTTTTTAAATGTTTCAGATGCAAGTATAGTTTGGCAACGTCATAGAATCCTCTTAAAGACAATTCCCAGTTAAAGGTTTTCGGTAGGCAAAACGAGACTTATAGAAGCAGATGCAGCCAAAATAAATTATAGTTTGACAATATCTTTGAACCCACAGAAAATTTGTCCAATAAGACACGGTTTGTGTAAGCAACCGAAACTTATAGAGGAAGCAGTTCAGGTGTTATAGATGAAGGCATATGAACTTTTTTAATCATCTCACCCCAAGCAAGGCATTCTACTGCCACTGTTGCGCAGGGGGTTACGTAGGAGAAACTGATGAGAAAGAGTGGTTAGGTATAGGAAATGTAAGGAGGAGGGTAATATGGGGGTGGAGTAGATGTGAAGAGTGTTTGAGAGAATGGATGCGAGTTAGTGTGATAGGAGGTGTCTATTGACCTTACATTTAAATTCCTGGAGATTTTAGCTGTTGGGGAAGCAAGTATATGTAAGACAATATGTAAGTTGGAAAATGCGTGAAAAGAAGCTGTTAGAGTAGAAATTGCGGTTACACTTTATCGGTTTCACTCTAAAATGGTGGGACCTAGTTGCTTAATCTAGTAGCTAATGTAAATTCATACCTAGGGGGTCACCAGTGATCTAAGTTCATCGGAGCAGAAGCCGTGAAAAGTATTATAGAAGAGGCACAGGGAAGCCACATCACACCGGTGAGAGAGCGACTGCAGCCGAGCTGCTAAGTCAGTATAGATCACATTGCAGCTTATCCGTTGGATTTTCCCAAGAAACCCTGAGGTGAATAGAAGGGGCACCCGACCAGATGTGGCAGCAGTATTCAATACACGGGCGGATGGTACATTTATATACGTGCAGGATGGACTCATGTGAGAAAAACTTGCTGGCCCTGCACAATGAACCAACATTCTTGACAGCAGATTTAGCAATGGATTAGATATAGTTATTCCACATGAGGTCAACTGAGAGTGTGAGGCCAAGGAGGCGTAGTGTTTTTCTCTCAGGGAGTCTAGACTGTTCCATGCTAATGGTGGGTAGGAACAATTGTCTATGATGGTTAATAGATAGCAGCTTCGTTTTGGAAGCATTAATATTTACAAACCATTTCTTACCCCAGTCAACCACGGATTGGAGGTCCTTCTCAAGCTCTGCAGCGAGTTTTACTTTGACAAACTCAGCAGATTTTTGATCGAGGCGAGAGTAAACGGTGGTGTCCTGGGCGTACATGTCTACTTGGGACCTTATAACATCGGGGTGGTTTGTCAACGTCATAGAAACCGCTGAAAAAATCATTTACATAGACACGGCTTTTGAACGTAACCGATACATATAGAAGTAAGTCTTAAAGATTTTCAGATACAGGAAGACAAAATAATAGGCTGACAACGTCAGTAAATACACACGAATATCATTTACGGAACTCAGGTTTTGTTATGCTATCTTGTCATGTATAATCAGCTTTTCCATTGTCTCAAATGCAGACATAATAAATGATATGTTGACAAAATCATCGACTCATCCGTAAATTATTTAAGAACTAGGTTTTGACAATCAACCAAGACTTTAAAAAAAATCAGGCGTTTATGATGCATGAATAAGAAGTGATACAATGACAATGTTCACGAATCCACTAGAATATCATTCACAATGAGTCTGTTTATGGTATGCAAACATGTTTTATAAAAAATACTGTTCATATGTTTCTTATGTAGCCAAATAATATAATGGATTGACAACAACTTAACTTAAAATGTAATCACAGACACAGGATCTTTGGTTTGCAAACCGAGATTATAGGAGGAACTGTTCAGTTTTTGATATGAAGTCTGAAGAAAGAACTGCACCGAATTGACTGGAACATCGAGCCCAGGAAATTGGTTATGTTATGTCGCCAAGTGTAAAGGAATAACTCAAAAACAGAATCAGAATATAAGTTGTATTCCGCGGAAAGACGGTTAGTAAGTACAGAAGTGAATTAGTAGTATTTACAATATAAGAGATACAATAGTCCAATCCGTCGTAAGACGTGTGTATAAGTGATTACTTACGGTACGCCACCGGAAGTGTGTCTAACTCTCGCACTGACTCTCAAGTGACTCTGTACGAACCCGTTCGACTCTCTCACAACTCTCTACAACTATATTTAGTTGTCCCTCCCAGTAAGGGCAACATATGACACATGGTCAGTTTTGACTGGGATTTCCGGGCTATATGGCCCGGCCAAAAAATGTCTGTCTATTTTTGCCCAGTCGTGCTTCTACCCTTCGGCGGAACAACGACTGGGTTATTGCTCTCTGCTCGGAAGCAGAGAGCGCCCTCTACCCGAAGGCAGAGTGCTGACAGTGTTATAGTTGCAGAGTCTCAGCAACTCTTTACAACTATATTTAGTTGTCCCTCCCAGTAAGGGCAACATATGACACATGGTCAGTTTTTACTGGGATTTCCGGGCTATATGGCCCGGCCAAAAAATGTCTGTCTATTTTTGCCCAGTCGTGCTTCTACCCTTCGACGGAACCACGACTGGGTTATTGCTCTCTGCTCGGAAACAGAGAGCGCCCTCTGCCCGAAGGCAGAGCGCCGACAGTGTCATAGTTGCAGAGTCTCAGCAACTCTTTACAGCTATATTTAGTTGTCCCTCCCAGTAAGGGCAACATATAACACATGGTCAGTTTTTACTGGGATTTCCGGGCTATATGGCCCGGCCAAAAAATGTCTGTCTATTTTTGCCCAGTCGTGCTTCTACCCTTCGGCGGAACCACGACTGGGTTATTGCTCTCTGCTCGGAAGCAGAGAGCGCCCTCTACCCGAAGACTGAGATCTGACAGTGTCATAGCAGAAACCCAACTGCTTTACAACTCATTATTTAGTTGTCCCTCCCAGTAAGGGCAACATGCGACACATGGTCAGTTTAACTGGGATTTCCGGGCCATTTGGCCCGGCCAAAAAATGTCTGTCTATTTTTACCCAGTCGTGCTTCTACCCTTCGGCAGAACCACGACTGGGTTATTGCTCTCTGCTCGGAAGCTGAGAGCGCCCTCTACCCGAAAGCAGAGAGCCGACAGTGTCATAGTCGCAGCAGCAGAGGCAAAAGCCAGCTGGTTTACAATTATCCTGTAGAGAATCCACCATTGCTATATATAGCAATGGGAACAGTCCATTATGTAGTCCAATAGGGGCGGCGCCCTAACAGGTTACAGCTAAGAAAGCGAATCATAGAAGCTACTGTTCAGTTGTTTCGGGAGTAATAAATGGTTGACAAATTACTAAATCCAGTGCAAAATCATTCACAGAGAATCAGTTTTTTGTTAGGCAACCGAGACATATAATCAACTGTTAATGTCTTTTAGACAATGGCAGAATAAATAATAGTTTGACAACTTTACCGAATAAAATCCAAAACTCACTCACAGATGCAACCGAGATATATAAAAGATGTTCACGTGTTTCAGATGCCATCAATATAAAGAATTGGTTGGCGAATTCAACGACTAAATTGAAAATCATTCACTGGCACTCGTTTTTGGTAGGCAACCAAGACATAGGGAAGAAGTTGTTCAGTTTTTCAGACGCAGACAGAAGAAATAATTGGTTGATAACATCCCCAAATCCAGTGAAAGATAATTTAGAGAGACTCCATTTTTGTTAGGCAACCAACATTTATAGACGCGGATTTTAGGTGTTTCGGATGCAAGCAGGAAAAAATATGGGTTTACCACGTCATCGAATCTAGTGGCAAATATGTTATAGAAGCTATATTATTGGTAGGGAACCAATGCTTATATAATGAACTGTTCAGTTCATTTGAATGAAGGCAAAAGTAACAATGATTTGACATCGTCACTAAGTTCACTAGAAAAAATGATCACAGAGATACGGTTGTTGTTGATCTACCGTGACTTAATAATAAAAAACGTTTATGTGTTTCAGATGCAATCATGATAACTGATGGGTTGTAAAATTTATCGAAATCACTGGAAAAAAACATCTATAAAATATGGACATATAGATCTGGCTGTTCAGATGTTTCAGATGCAGGCATAATAACAGATGGTTTGACAAACTTACCGAATCAACTGGAAATTATTCGCAGAGATTCAAATTAACAGGAAGTCTACATCCATAAAAGCATATGTTCAGCTGTTTCAGATCTATGAATAAAAAATGATGGGTTGATAGCCTCAAATAATCCACTTCAAAATCATTTACAGAAAATCAGTTTTTGGTGGGCAACCAAGAATTATAGAAGTAACACATCTGGTGTATACAATGCAAGCATACTCAATAGTGTGTTGACAAATCTACAGTTTTATCATTCACAGTGAATCAATTTCTGGTAGGCATCCGAGATATACAGATGGAGTTGATCAGGTGTTCCAGATGCATATAGAATAAATGATGGGTTGACATTGTCAATGAATCAATTGAAAATCATTCCAAGACTCGGTTTGGCCAGACAAGTGAGAACTCTAGAATGAATTGTTCATATTCTTCAAGAGCAGTCAGAAAAAAAAAGCTTTGACAAGGTCAGCGAATTCACAGGAAAATCAGTAACAGTAACAAAGTTTATTTAGGCAAATCAGTCTTATAAAAGCAGCTTTTCCGATGCTTCAAATGCTGACAAACAAATTATGTGTTGTGAACGTCACCAATCCACTTGATATAATCCATGCACACTTGGTTTTTGATAGGTAAGCCAGACACATTGAAGGAACTTTCACGTCATTAAAATGTCTGCAGAAGAAACAGTAGGTTGACAACGTCACTGAATCCATTGGAAAATCATTCACAGTGACTATGGCTTTTTTTCAGGCAGCTGAGACTTTTAAAGGATTTGTTAAGTTGTTTCAAATGCAGAACAAAAAATAGTAGGTTGAAAATATCACGTAACCCACTAGAAGAAGATTTAGTGAGAATCATATTTTGTTAGCCAACCGATCATTTTATAATCCGCTGGGTTTAAAACGTCAACAAATCCACTGGAAAAATATTTCATAGAAATTCTGTTTTTGCTAGACAAACGGGTCATATATAAAGAATTATTTGTATAATAGCAGAAGTAATAATTGTTTTACAACGTCAACAAATTCACTGAAGAATGATGTGCAAAGACACGTTTTTTAACAGAAATTTAGATATATATGTCCATGTGCTACAGTTGCAAGCATAATAAAATATGGATTGACAACGACATGAAAACCACTTCGGTTTTTTTTTTAAGAAACCGCTTAAATAAGCTATAGAATTTGTTTGTTAATCGAGACTTATAGTAAAAGTTGTTTTGGTGTTTTAGAAGCAAAAGTAAGAGTAAGGTGACAATTTCAACGAATCTATCATTCACAGTGACACGGTTCTTTGGCAGGTAAATTAAATTCATAGGAGAATATGTTCAGGTGTTTTAGATGCAGCGATGAGAAATGACGTGTTGACAAAGTCTCAAAATCCACTGGAAATTCATTCAGAGATAATCGGTTTGGTCATCAACCGAGAACTTTAGAACGAACTGTACAAGTGTTTCATAGGCAGGCAAAAAATAATTTGACAACGTCACCAAATAATTGGAATATTATTCACAGATAGCTGTCTTTTCAGGTAATCGAGAATTATAGAAAGAACTATTCATGTGTCTTAGATGCTGGCAGAAGCTATAATTGGTTGAAAACTTCATCTCTTACACATCACAGCGACTCGGCTTTTGCTACGCAACCAAATCATTTAGATGGAAACGCTCAGATTTTTGGGGGGCAGGCAGAAGAAATAATGGGTTGACAATGCCACCGTATTCTCTGAATCCTTCTACAGAGAGATTGGAGTTTTGGTTGGTAACAGACAATTATATAATGAAATGTTTATCTGTCTGGCATAAAAATGTCGGGTTGATAATCACTGAATCAGAGAGACTTAGTTTTCGGTTATGTAACCGAAATTTATACAAAAATCTGCTCAGCTGTCTCAATTGCAGACAAATGGTATAATGGGGTTATAACATTGCCGAATCTATCAGAAAATAATTCACAGAGTTACTTTGTGGTAAGACAACCGAAACTCATAGGAAAATTTTCAGGGTTTTTTTTTTAATGCTTTAACCTCAAGCAAGGCAGTTTTAGTATCACTGGTGCTCAGTGAGTTACATTAGAGGAAAATGATAAGAGGGACAGGTTATAGGGGTTGTCAGGAAGAGGGTAACAGCAGAATGAGAATACTGGTGTAATGAGAGTTGGGTGGAGAGGATGGAGAAAAAAGCATGAAAGAAAGGATGCGAGTCAGTGAGATAGGAGATGACTATTGACCTTAAATTTAAATTCTTAGGTATTGTAGCTGTCAGGGAAGCAAGTATACGGAAAGGAATTCCACAGCCGGGAAGCACAAGGAAAGAAATTGATGGATTAAAAGTTGCGGTTAGATGTTATTGGTTTCACTGTAAAAGGGTGGGAATCTAGTTGCTAGTCTAGTAGCTCTAGTAAATTCATAAATAGTGGGAACCAGTGGTATAAGTTCATTGGAGCTGAAGGTGATTAGATAAACGCAAAATAAATGATGTGTTGACAGTGGCATCGAATCTAGTGCAAAATCATTCAGAAAAAGTCCGGTTTGGTAGGCAACCGGCAATTATAAACAGTCCAGTTCTGTTTTATTTTATTTTATTTTATTTTTTCAGATGCAGGTAGAAGAAATTATAGGTAAATAAGCTCACCGAATCCGCTGTGTAATCATGAACAGATGCCCCTGTTTTGGAAGTTAGCCTAGACATTTTTTGCCTCTGTTTATGTGGTTCAGATGCAAACCTGGAGAAAGATATGTTAACGACTTCGCAGAATTCACTAGAAAACAATTAACCCTCTAGGGCCATTCGTATCATATTAGTGGGGGATCTGTTTATTACTTCATAACAATATAGAACTGATCCCCCACTTTATGACAAGTAGCAGCCTTAATCATATTTTATTATTAACCCTCTAGGGCCATTCGTATCATATTTGATACAGTATGAAAACAAGCCTTGAAAGAAATATTTTCCTGAAATATTTTTTAAGAGAAATATTTTATAAATTTCAAATGAAAGCAGTACTGACTACTCAGTCAATGAATACCAAATGTTTCCTTATAGGGAAATACTGTATCAAATATGATACGAATGGCCCTAGAGGGTTAAGTAGTAATTAGTGGGGGATCTGTTTATTACTTCATAACAATATAGAACTGATCCCCCACATTATGACAAGTAGAAGCCTTAATCATATTATGTTATTAAGTAGTAATTAGTGGGGGATCTGTTTATTACTTCATAACAATATAGAACTGATCCCCCACTTTATGACAAGTAGCAGCCTTAATCATATTATATTATTAACCCTCTTGAGCCATTCGTATTATATTTGATACAGTATGAAAACAAGCCTTGAAAGAAATATTTTCCTGAAAAATTTTTTAAGAGAAATATTTTATAAATTTCAAATGAAAGCAGTACTGACTACTCAGTCAATGAATACCAAATGTTTCCTTATAGGGAAATACTGTATCAAATATGATACGAATGGCCCTAGAGGGTTAACAGGGAATCAGATTCTGGTAAGCAACTGATAATTAGACAAGGAAGTGTTCTGTTTTCTCAAATGCTGGCAGAGAAAATAATAGTTTTACAACGTCTCAGCATCCACTGGAATAACATTCATATAGACTCTGATTTCGGTAGGTAACCCTGTCTTATAGAAGAAACTGGCCAAGTGTTGTTTCAGATGGAGGCGGAAGATAAAAGATTTGACACGATCTCCGAATCCACTAAAAACCATTCACAGATAATCCTTTTGAAGCAACAGAGAAATATTCATAGTGCCGTGTTGTTTACCTATTCTGACAAGATGACATCTTCATCCAATTCACAGTCAAATTATTCACAGAAATAGCTGCTCACGTTTTCACAATCATGAATAAGAAATGATGGATTGACATAGTCACCGAATCAACGGGAAATTCACTGACAACGACTTGGTTTTTGTTTGTTCATCGAGAATTGCAGAAGGATCTGTTCAGGTGTTTCAAATACAAGCAGAAGAATTATTGGTATGACAACGTCACCAAATCCATTATAATATCATTCACTGTCTCTGGAAGACAAACGAAACTTATAAAAGATCCTTTTTCTGATGTTTTAGATGCAGGCAGGAAAGATAATGGATTGACAAAATCAGCTAAAAATCCACTTATAAAATCCACGAAAAATAATATTCACTGAGACTCGATATTTTAGTACGAAGTCCAAACACATACAAGTAATTGTTTAGGATGTTTCAGATGCAGGAAGAAAACGTAATTGGTGGACAATTTCACGGAAACAAATAGTAAATCATTAACAGTTAGTCGATATTATTTATATGGTCATTGAAGTCAAACCGTATGGCGCTAATCTCCTTCTGGAAGGCAATATTCATAGTTAAAAAAAACTGTATCTCTGATATCTCTGACACTACTATACTAGCAGTTATATATATATACTAGCAGTATAGCCCGGTGTTGCTCGGGGATATTAAAAGCTTTAACTAATCCATGGTCCTGGAGGTCAGACTCTTTGGACTTTGGCACGAAACACTAAAAAGTTTCCAGTTAAAGCGAAACCGTAGACTGAATATATATATATATATATATATATATATATATATATATATATATATATTATCGATTTTCAGTACTATTGTAAGAACTGCAACCTTGAAACTTGGGAATATCGTTTCTTATGCCTTTGTCTATGAGTGTATTAAATTTGATTAAAATCAGACCACTCCTTCTATAACCCGATTTTTTCAATAATCGATTTTCGATATTTATTTGGGGTACCTGAACACAAAACCTAGCTAAGAACATTCGCAGACGCTTATCGTACAACTGTGTAAATTTTCAAGAAAATCTCTTCAGCCGTTTCGGAGTCTATAGATAACGGATACACACAGGCACAGACAAAGTTTCATTTATAAATAAGTTTAGATTTATATATATATATATATAGACATATGCTATTAAATATAAGAGACAATGAATGTCTATTATATTTAATCATGAGCCGTTTTAAACGTCGTATTTTTGCTTTAATTTCAGTTGAAAATAAAGACAAAAATTCTCCAACATTTGGATAATTATTTATTGGTTTTCTTCTAAGCTTTCGGCTCACATGATCCATCTTCAGAGAGGTAGTTTAAACTGAAATATTATAAAATCCGCCATCACCGACGATTTTATTTTGTGTTGTCATAAAACTCCGCTTGGCAACGGCTATAGTTACCAAAAATAATAAACGCAGTTCTTAAGTTTGCGATGTGGTTTTATGACGTCACACCGCGGGATAGCGCGAAATGACAACAAAACCATCTTGTCAAATGCAATGTAATATGTTATTTCCTGTTTTAAAGTTATATATGCTAGTATAATAGTGTCAGAGATATCGGATATATATATATATATATATATATATATATATATATATATATATATATATATGTGTGTGTGCGTTGTGCTGCAGTAGATATCGGCTCGGAACGAGAAAACGAATAGTAAATTTCTAATTTCAGTTGAATGCCCTGCATTAACTTACAAGTAAAAACACTTGTGAAAGGTATTAACCCGTCGCTTCCTTCCACTTATGGGCTAAATAACAGGAGAGGTTAGGTTCTATAGCCTTGGCTAGCAACGAGTCTACTGCAGCAGGTAATAGCAACCTGTTTGGGATAATTGAAAGCCTGAGGTTTATTGTGGGCTTCATCTGTTCTCCAGAAGTCTTTACCACTTTAATTAAATCAGTTGTGTGTGTCTTCTGGCGGTTTACCTCGGTTTCATTACTGAAGCAATTAGGCTGTCCTCATGCTTAGAATCCAAAGGCAGAGTTTATTATATATATATATATATATATATATATATATATATATATATATATATGTCCGCAGACAGATCTGTTTCGCAGTATCACAGCTAATCAGTACGGTTAGACAGCCGATTGCTTTTTACCCAGGATTGAAACCTGACCGAATTCTACCTCTGACCTACGGGCGCTCGGTAGAAGGAGGCAGACTTTTAGCGTGTATATTATCATTATACACGCCCAATAGCTGAGAGTGTTTTAATTCATTGCTGAATGAACGATGCGTAAATGCCAGAGTAGCTACTGTTTTTCAAAATCTACCATTCTTCCAGAGTGCTCAATCAGGGTGTGAGAGCGTAAATAGTCATCCGCAGACAGATCTGTTTCGTGGTATCACAGTTCATCATTACGGTTAGACCGCCGACACACACACACACACACACACACACACACACACACACACACACACATATATATATATATATATATATATATATATATTCCGATTTTAGTTCCACATACTCACGCAGAAAGAAAGAAAAATACTGGATTTTAAAATTAAATACATATAGGCTAGGGTTAAATAAGGACTTAGGTATTTTGAATCTTTATAAATATTTCAATAGTTAAACATTTTTTTGATACACTTAAATTTTTTTTCTTTAAAACAACATTTAAAAATATTCTTACAGTTAGATTTACGTTTAAAAATATTCAAACGCTATTGCTTTCTCCATCAGGCGACGAACGCTCTCGCGACGGACGCTTCTAGTTTAAATTTTAAAATCATTTGTTTCTGATGAAAGGCCGAGGCCGGTCTAAATATCATATATATATATATATATATATATATATATCATAATAAAAATAAATAAATACTGTCAAACATATATTTTTAACTTACAACATTTTAGTTGTTTTTCATATATATATATATATATATATATATATAAGTGTGTGATGGGTAAATGTTTGCCATTATATATATTTAATTTCACGTATAAGCTTTCTTTTATTTTGATTTTCTCAACTTCACAGTATAGTAGGCTCAGTTGGGCACCAACTGTGAGAAGAAAGGCACCATGAAAAAATTCACTCCGCCAGTAATATATATACGGTATGCTGTACTGCTTGACATTCGCACCAGAAAGACCACTAAGAACTTTTTAAAATGTTTGTGTTTCTACCTGAGGACAGTACTAAGGACTCTAAAAAAGTTGGATGAGTCAAATTGTGATCATGAAGGTATATAAAGTGAGCACTAGTTATGCCTACCGTTTATCTTCTAACAGGGCCTCAAACGCATCATGAAGAATTAAATCAAGTGCCTTGAGGAGCTATTTCTATCACTAACAGAATTTGACTAATACAGTCACTGTCCACTGGAAGATTCTATGTCTCGTAAAAGAACTTTGCACCATGTCACAGGAGACATGGATTATGACAGCATTCACCAACTTAAAGAAAGCCTTCCTTCAGAAGTCATGAATAAGATTTCGAAGTCGATTAGAGGTTGTGGCTAAAGCCCATCACGATGTCATTAAAAAAATACTCTTTATCATTTCAGAATATCTTTGTGCAATTTAAGTAAATGTAACTGTTACAACCATAACTCAATTTCATTTTAATTTTTGCGTAATTCATACGACAATTTATCTATCGCACGCTGTAAATTTTACCATAAATATAGAATACCATAAAGGCATATATATATATATATATATATATATATATATATATATATATATATATATAGAGAGAGAGAGAGAGAGAGAGCTATTGGGCGTGTTTATACGCGCTAAAAAGCCGGCCTTCTTCTACCGGACGCACGTGGCCTAGGGGTAGAATCGCTGACTGACGCCGATTCAGTCCGTTTCGATCCTGGGTTAGGAAGCGAACGGACTCTAATCCGTACTGATGAGCTGTGATACAGCGAAACAAATCTGTCTGCGGATGACTATAGTGTGTTATATATATATATATATATATATATATATATATATATATATATATATATATATATGCCTGTATTCTATATTTATGGCAAAATTTAATATTTTGGCGTATTATAGTATCAAATTATATCGGATAACAATATCGCAGTATTACCCAGAGGTGGGCTGTGTGGCTGTTGTACAAATACTAAGCAGGCGTCTGCAATAGGAATTGGCAAGACGCCCTCGTAGGCAGGTTTTATCGGAGACGAGTGGGCAGCCATTTTGTTTTTTTATTAGCAACGCAATTTTTCATGCAAGTTTTCTCTAAAGTAATAAAACTTTTGCTTCCAAAATGGATCCCTGTGCTCATTTGGCTGTCATCGCGCTTGCTAAAGGATATTAAATCCGCCTGTTTATTTTCCTGTGATGTGCTGTGCGCATGCAAGCGACGTCTCAAAAAGGAACAAGATCGGACGCCCGGCCAGTCTTCCTGGCTATTCTAGAAAGGATTATTTAATGCTGCAAAAGCCAGCTATTTATTAAGAGATTCTGTCAGTGGAAAACATAATAAAATATATTTAAAAAAATGACAGATTTCTTATTTAGCTTTCCATTTATTTTAAGGCTCCACACCTCCTGAAGAAGCCGAACGCTAGTGTCCGATCGTTTTTTTATACTTTTATTAAATATATTTATTATTTTATAGACATATAATCATCTGAAATTGCAGCATTTCTTAGCAACCCTTTCATATGCGAAATCAGTGTGTATAGAAATATATGTCTGAAAGTGAGGGTTCTTTCTAAATTCGAAAATAGCAAACATTGTATCGAATAGAAATGAAAAAGAAGTGTTTACCTTAAATATCTTTTACGGGATATAATTAAAGAATGTCATGAAATAAATCGGTTATATTGCTATTAAATATGGGCCATTATAGAAAAATGGATATTATAAAATGAGACGTCATATGAGTGAATGGAAGTATTAAAACAATATCATATTTTGGACAGTCAGGTAATGTATAAGCGGATGGGCCTGATCTCATTGCATTATGATGGACACGCGTACACGGGTTGCGTAAATATGGGTGAATGTAAACATTTCACACGCCAACTAGATCTGAGTATGACAATTAACTACTGCCTGTAATAAGGCCTCTGGACGGAATTTTGTCGATTTTGAGGAGCGTTGAAATTACTTGTTCTTGTTCGAATTCTAACCCAGAATGGTAGCACTCTTTAGTAGCCCAACTATTGGCAAACACTGAATCCTAAACAAAAATAAACAGTACGTCTTTATAGGGAAGGGAGAAACAATGCATTTTATAGCAAAATTATCATTAATGTATTTTATAGTAAATAACAGTCTTTTTTATAACAAAATCTCTTGTCGGACTTTTATAGCAAAATCATCAACATTGCATTTCATATGAAAATGATTAACATACATTCTATAGGAAAATGACCAACAATGCATTTTAATACATAATAACCAACAATGCATTTTAATACAAAATAACCAACAATGCATTTCGTAGAAAATAATTCCAACAAAATGACAACAAATGACAATCGACAACAAAATGACAACAAATGACAATCGATAAAACAAGAAAAAGTATAAAATTTGATATTTAGAAAAAATTACCAACTATACATTTATACAGTAAAATTACCGGCATTACATAAATTAGCAACAATCTATTACACGATCTACATACTATATAACTGAAAACCTTATATTTACCATGAAAGTATAAATTTATATATAAGATACTTAAATTTCAGCATTAAATAATCCATAGAGGTTTATAAAATTAACCCCCCCCCACATACAAACATATATATATATATATATATATATATATATATATATATATATATATGCTGTGATTACAAATTTCCAAATGTGACTTTATTCAAACTAAGCAAGTCGGCTATACCAAACAAATCTTTAGAAAAACTTGAACCTGAATATAAGAAAAAATTTGGAGACACGTTATTTCATGGTAAATCGGAAGTTTAGGCCTATTTCAGATGAAGTATCATCAGCTTCCGTCTTTATTATACTGAAGATTGGTGTAAAATCTTCTGCACAATAAAATTAAATTTCAGCATTAAATAATCCATAGAGGTTTATAAAATTAACCCCCCACCACATATATATATATATATATATATATATATATATATATATATATATATATATGCTGTGATTACAAATTCCCAAATTATCGTGTGTACCTCGACACAAAACCTAGCTGAGAACACTGGCAGACGCTTATAGTACAACTTTGTAAATTTTCAAGAAAATCGGTTCAGCCGTTTCGGAGTCTATAGGTAACGGACACACACACACAGAGACAAAGTTCCATTTATAATATATTATAATATATTCTTATATTTCCTATATATATATATATATATATATTAAAATAACTTTAACCCAAAAAGCAAAGCAGGAAAGTAAATCCCAAAGAGCCGATCCTAATACATATTAATATTTTAATATTAAAAAATGATACAGGTAGAGACATTTACATCGAGATAAAAGCAAAACTGAATTCGTCTGCTCCCTATATTTTGTTCATTGTTGTTGTGGGAGGTTGGTTGGGGTTATTGATAATGAAAGGAATGTGTCTTCTTGAGTTTTGAAGAGCCTGGTGTGTAAGTGATAAATTGTTGATTAATGGTATTATCTGTTGGAGTGTACGTTTTTATCTTTATACGTTTTATAAATATTCACAGCTCTATGCATCATATATCGAGCACTGTTTTAAATTAATGTTTTGGACGGAAAAAATTATTTCTTCGTTCTTCGGATATATATATATATATATATATATATATATATATATATATATATATATATATATGAGAACTTAGTCTTTATTCATAGTGTCCTTTTCCAGATATATTTTGATTATATCTGAAATTTTACACTAACATACAAACGCATACACATATATATGTATTTCTTCATGTGTTTATGTGTCGGATGTTCTTTAAGAAAAATATTATTAAAACAAATTTGAGACGATTAATTTTACTGGTCGACTTTTCCAAATTAATATTTGGAATTATATTCCTTCTCAGAATAAACAGGAAATTTTCAAAATTCATTTCTCAGACATCATATTAATAAGAAGCACTAAAATCATAGAAATATTAAATACGAGAAAAATCAATTAGATAATGATAATTGAAACAATAATCATACAGCAAAAATGAATGATAATTTAAGAATCGCCATTGTTAATTATGTTATTAGTTAGTTAAGTGCCATAAGTGCCGAAAGAGACATGACTGAGTGGGCAGAAGATTATCCCGCAGTAGGTCGCCATTGCTTTCTGCGGTAGACTGGTTGCCGACCAAGGCTATAGAACCCAATCTGTCCTGTTATTTAACCCATAACTGGAAGGAATAGACGGATATTTGCGCGTAAGTGAATGCAATGAATTCAGCTGGAATTCGAACTCGGCTTCCCGATTTCTCGTTCCGAGCCGATATCCATTGCACCACAACGCACATCCACATTAATTATGTTATATCTAAACTTGTTTATAAATGGAACTTTGTCTCTGTGTGTGTGTGTGTCCGTTACCTATAGACTCCGAAACGGCTGAACCGATTTTCTTGAAAATTTACAAAGTTGTACAATAAGCGTCTGCCAGTGATTTTAGCTAGGTTTTGTGTCGAGGTACACCCGATAAATATCGAATATCGATAATCGAAAAAATCTGGTTATAGAAGGAGTGGTCCGATTTTAATCAAATTTGATACACTCATAGACAAAGACACCAGAAAAGATATTCAGAAGTTTCAAGGTTGCAGTTCTATCTTTGGGTGACTTATTGGACTCCCATATTGGAAATCGATACACCGATATCCTAGCAGGTCTGATCCAAATCAGTTTTTCAGCCTTTTTATTTTAGTTTTTGCTTCGGGTTTGGCTCTAAGTAGGTATAATTGTAGTTCTTAGTCTCAACCATGATACCATTTATTCAGAGGGCTTATTTAGCCTTCAAAATTCACTTTACGACGAAAAAGACTTATTTGATATTGATACCAGGAAATGAAAATTTGACTTAATCTATTCATTTTTGTTCAGTCTACGGTTTCGCTTTAACTGGAAACAACTATTGCTTTTTAGTCTTTCGTGCCAACGTCCAAAGACTCTGAGCTCCAGGAGCATGGACTAGTTTTAAAGCTTTCATTACACCCGAGCAACGCCAGGATATACTGTTTGTAACAAATAAACACAACTCGTTGCTTACTTCAGAATACTCTCCGAAACTCACCATTGTCTCAAACTACACTGATGATGATTTATGTATATTGAAAGAATGAAGTATTTTTCGTGCAGTTGTCTTTTGTCATGAACTTTTAAGAATTTCTTACGGATTTCCCTACTTGTCTCAGAACGTTTATTTGTAAAGCAGAAAGAGGGACAAAGTAGCTATCTTTCAAAGACATTTACTTTTATTGCAATTTGAAAACGATAACAAAACGTTGTTTAATAATTCCAAGGTGGAGTTAAAAGAGAACACAAGAGAACACAAGAGAACACAAGAGAAATACTAGTCATTATTAATTTTTCTCAAAGATTGACAATATTCTGAGAAACTCTATTCATTAAAATGACTTAAAAGGAAAATAATTTATCTATTTATCTCTTATGGATGTGTGAGAAATCGTATTGCTACACTCTCGGTCATATATATATATATATATATATATATATATATATATATATATATATATATATATATATTAGGGTAAGTCGATTTTGGAACTGTAAAAAATCGCACTTGAAGAAAGTTGCAAAATAATGTCAAGAGTTACCACAAGAATTTTTTTTCTTCAAAACTTTGTATTTTATTTGAGCATTTAAACTTAAAGACGAATTAAATTGTGATTTTTATCTCTATAGATGTGTAAACAGAAACATGTGTCGCTTTAAATAAAACCCAAGTTTCAGCAATAAGAAAAAATACAATACGCTTAATAATAGATATTTTAAGTTTAGTATTCTTTTTTTCTTAAGAAATTAAATGAAAACATCAAAATTAAAAAGAAATAAAAACACTATGATATTTAGTTTAATATACAAATAACTATTTACGTATGCCGTTTTATTTATTGTTATTTTTACGGTCTTCACCTGTTGAAATTACCTCCCCCTAAACGATTGTTTTGACTTTGTTTACTCTTTTACGCTTTTAATTATCACGAATATCGCTTGTATTTTTTTAATAGTTAAGTCTTATTTTAATGAGAAATTAACTTTTATAATTATTCTGATTAGTTTATATTTTTAAAGTTAATATTTATTTTTTAAAAAGACTGTTTACGCGCTAATCTCGGAAGTAAAACAACATTTAAAGTAAGTAAACATTACTTTTAATTTAATGTATTTATTTCAAATTTTATCAAATTTATTTTTAAAATATTTGTGGAATTTCATTTCTGATAGTACATATATTTTTTTTTTTAGGTATTTCAGGATCGTGAATAACTAAAAGGATCAGTGGGGCAAATTAGGGTCTACGGACACTTTCCAGCTTGGACGTGTTGATTCAAAAAGTGCTATAAAAAAGTAAAAGGGAAAGAAAGAGGTTAAGAAAAAAATTAGTTTCATCACCAACAGCTTCAACATCAAATGTTCAAACTAATGTTCCTTCCCCCTCCTACTCATCTTCTCCAAGTGAAAAACCAGAAGAAGAATATTTGCAGCCAAGAAGGCATCCAAAAGGCCCTTATAATTTCCAAGTTATGCTTTCAAGTTAGTTAGGGGGGGGACATATCTTCTAATCTTAGAGCTAGCCTTGTCAATGCCTTGCTCTTGGATTTGAAGGCTATGGGCCTTCTTATACCAAATATTAATATGAAAGATATTATAGATAAATGCAATGTTGATAGAGCAAAGTCTAAAGTAAAAACAACTGCCTAACAAAAACATGATGAAAGTGTGGAAACCCTTATATGTATTGCAGTTGATGGGAGAACAAATAAGGACACATTGATGTATGAGGAAATTGTGGAGGAAAATGAACAGAAAACTATGAAAAAACTAAGGAACCAGAACGCCATTTAACTTTTACAAAGGAGGCACCACATGAAAGTCATTATCTGATACAAATAGTTCTTCCTAATAGTGGTGCAACATGTGTTGTTCATGCAGAGCAGGTAGTGGATGTTTTGCATGAATTCAACAATGAGAAAACTATCAAGGCTATCCTTATTGACAACACTAATGCCAACACAAGCTGTGAAGGTGGAATGGTTGCAATTTTAGAAAAAAAGATCTTCATGCAATTGCTTGCTATTTGCACCATAATGAACTACCTTTCAGAGCTCTTTTCAAAAACATAGGTGGTTGCACAAAAGGCCCTACAGCATTCAGTGTTCCTCTGGGGAAATTATGCTCAAATGATTTACCACAAACATCATTTTCCACTATTAGCAGTCCTCTGCATTCAGTTTTGAAGATTGATGAAATACATGATCTTAGTTGTGTCCAAAGACTCCTGTATGAATACACAGTGGATATTTCTAGAGGTAAGGTTGGCTCTAGATATGCCTTCGGGAAAATTGGTCCTTTAAACCAGGCAAGGTGGTTAACTTTGGCCATCAGGCTTATGCGTTTATTGAGTTGTGGCACATACCCACAAAAGCTCACAACAAAACTCCACAGTTTAATAAGTTTTATTGTAAATGTGTATGCCACTTGTTGGTTTGAAATTAAAAGAAATAATAAGTTCCACAATCATCAAGTGCACATTTTTAATATGATCCAGAAGATCAAGAAGCAGCCTCATGAAATCCAACAGATCACTTTAAAAAATATACAAGTACATTTTGTTTACTGTCTGAAAACCTATACTCCATAGTCAAATCTGATGAAGTTGAAGTAAGAGAAGGAGCTTTAAAAAGAGTTTTGGCCATTAGGTAATTAAATATTTATTTATATATCAATGACTCAATTATTTATTGCAATTTATAGAATCTTTTTAAAGATTTTATCTAATTTCACCATAATTATTATAGTAAAGACTGGAAGTTTTCAAATGAATCAATAAATAAATTTTATATTCTTTCAGGAGTGGGGAGTCAACCAAGAAAAGGTTAAAAAGAATACCAATCATTACTTTTAATGCCACACCCTGGAGACAATTGATAGATTTATCATTGTGGCATTTTTTAATCACTAATGACGGAAGATTTTTCTGATTCTGAACTTCAGGAATCATTGTTAAATGGAACAAAGCTTGACTTGCCAAATTTGCCCCCACATTCCTAAGGCATGTAATAGGCAGTCAAGTTAACAACAGAAGCTTTGCAAACTGTATACGGTTTTGAAGCAAGACATCAACATATTATAGCCAAAGTTTTGAGTCAGAAATTGAGACCAGCATTTTTGTATAAGGGCTCTTATATGGAGCAATTTGACTCTATATATTAAGCACTATTAAAATAGTGTTTGTTTTTTCTTATTTGTTTGTTTGTTATATTTTCACTTATAACAGAAAAAATCATATAAGGTATTCAAATATCACTTCTTAATTCATAATGTTTTTTAAAGCAGATACTGAAAATTGGTGCGGGGCAGATTTTCAATTTCAAGATTAGTCATCATTTCTTTAATTATTATCATTTTTATAAAATAAGATGACATTCCTTGATTTAAATACTAAAATTATTTGGTTTTGTCACTAATATTCAAGCCAAATCTTGCGAAAATGAGGAATTTTCAGTATATTTTTGTCTGCGATCTTTGATGCCAAACGCTCAAAAAACCGTTGAAGTATTTGATCTAATATTTTGTATCAGTACTTAATAGGTCCATACACAACTTTCGGTAAGTGAGATTTTATAATATTTTGAAAAAAGTGAAAAATCAACCTACCATAATATATATATATATATATATATATATATATATAGTGATAGACGGGTAAGGATACCGAGTCTGAGAGTTGGGTAGATGGGAAGAGTGTTTCAAAGAATGGATGCGAGTTAGTATGTTAGGAGGTGTCTATTGATCTTACATTTAAACTCCTGGAGATTGTAGCCGTCGAAGAAGCAATCATGTGGAAGGGAATTCCACAGTCGGGAAGTGCAAGAAAAGAAACTGTTGGAGTAGAAATTGTGGTTACATTTTATCGGTTTCACTGCAAAACGGTGGGACCTAGCTGCTAATCTAATATCTAGTGCAAATTCGTACCTAGGGGTCACCAGTGATCTAAGTTAATCGGAGCAGAAGTCCGTGAAAGTATTTATAGAAGAGACACAGGGAAGCCACGTCACCCCGGTGAGAGAGAGACTGCAGCTGGTCTGCCAAGTCGGTATCGATCACATTACAGACTCTCCGTTGTATTTTGTCAAGAACTCCGAAGAGAATAGCAGGGGCACCCGACCAGATGTGGCGGCAGTATTCAATGCACGGGCAGATGGTAGATTTATATATGTATAGTATAGATTCAGACGGAAAAACTTCCGGGCCCTGCACAGAGAACCGACTTTCATTGCAGCGGATTTAGCAATGGATTCGATATAGTCATTCCACTTGAGGTCCTCTAAAAGTGTGAGACCAAGGAGGTATAGTATTTTACTTTCTGGGAGATAAGCCTGGTCTAATGAGAGTTAGGTGCGATTGTCTATGAGAATATGCAGTCATTATTTATACACAAATCTAATCTACGAAACATTTTTGGGATTATTAATATATAAATTGTCAATTGATAATAAGAAAATCCACAATTGATGAAAATAACTTTAAGTAAGCGAAAATAGTTGTAGGTAAACAAAAACAGAAAATTAAATAAAACAAGCGTAGTCGAAAACTGCAAACATCCGATAAGGCAATAATCTCAAAGATTAGCGAGAGATGATTATAAAAATGAGAATAACTACAATGAAATTGACCGATTCTCAAGAGTGAAAAAAATGTAAAATAGAATTCAAATTATTCTGCAAAATTTGTAGATGAGTTCGTTTTTACATTTTAATATCTCGAAGTTGTATTTTGATTAATTTTGGGACTATTTTCTACTTTTCGTTTTTGGAGATTAATTATTTAATTTATATTGTAAATAATAATATTTTTGTGGTAACAATAGTGCGTTCAGAAAATGTAATGACGCAAAGCAATCTATGGGAGGTAATTCAATATTTGGTATGTGAAACGTACGAAAAACTATTAGTAAAAATAGAAAAAAAATTAATGATATGCCTTATTGGATCGAACACAAAATCTAATCAGTTTGTGCCAATTATGGGGTCAATCATCCCGGAATGTTTTATCCGAATCAATCTACTGGGTCTAAAGATATTTTGACCACGGACAAGTAAGCAAACAAACATAAAAAAAACGCAACCAAACAAAAATACCTGAAAGCGGAAGTAGTAGTAGTAGTAGTAGTAATAATAATAATAATAATAATAATAATAATAATAATAATAATTATTATTATTGTTATTATTATTATTATTATTATTATTATTATTATTCTCCTCCTCCTCTTTCTTCTTCTTCTTCTTCTTCTTCTTCTTCTTGTAGCCAATCATGGCTTTCCATGTCTCTCTCTGGTGGCTCTTCTTCTGTTGCACCACACAACCCTCGTTCTGTCATCCACCTGATCAGCTCCTTCAAATATGTTATCAGTTGCTTCGCTCTGTCTCTATTACCCTCTATTTGGCCTGTTAGTATCAGGCTCTCTAAGCCCTCCTTCCTCATTGCATGTCCCAGGAACTATAGTTGTCTCTTCCTAATGCTCAGTATTAATTTCCTTTTCGTTTCCAAAACCTCATCATTGCTCACATGCTCAATCCATGATATCCGCAGCATCTTTCTGTAAAACCATATTTCAATTAATTCAAGTTTTTCCTTCATCTTTGATGATACGGTCCAGCATTCACTGTAATATTAAAAAATTGTCATCACATAGCAATCTAGTATTATTTTCTTTGTTTCTAGCGAAATTTTTCTGTCTCTTAATGCTCTACTCAACTTCTGGAACGCGTTCTTTGCTATGCCAACTCGCCTTCGTGTCTCTGTGTCGCACTTTCAGGTTAGTAAAAAAAAGAAAACGATCTTCAGGTTAGTTTTACAAAAATTAATAAATACTAATACAGAAGTACGCGATAAGTGTAGAAAATGTTAAAAAATAATAGCAAACACATATTTGTCATATGTTTTTAATATTATTTCTTATAAATAAATATACTAATTATAATATATATAATGATTGGAATAAAAGAAATATATTTGCGAATTTTGATAAAGTATTCCATTACAATGAAGCGTATATAATTTTTCGATCAATCTTAAAATTTGTCCATATTTTGGGGATACAAAATGCTCATCACCTTTTGATTCAGAACGAGAGAATAGTGTGTGTATAGCGCAAAATATAACACCATTGAATGGAATTCAAATATTAATATTGTGTTCATGAGTAAAGAATAGGAAGTATTTCTTAAGTTATTTTTTATTTCGTTGAAGTGTTTATTTAATCGATATATCGGGGGCTTTGAGGAAATTATTACAGACTTTGTTTTCTAAATGAGACCCATAAAAATTAAACAGATCTCAGTGGCGAACTCATCGCTATTTGTCTGTTTGACAATGTTGCCATCAGTTAAGCGTCATACGTGATACACGCTTTGGGCGATCATGTCGCGAAAGGGACATGACTAACTAGGTAGAAAATTTGCTTTCTTCAGTAGACTGGTTGCTGCCCAAGGCTATAGAACCCAATCTGTTTTATTATTTAACCCATAACTGGACGGAAGAGACAGATTAATACCTTTCCCAAAGGTATTTGTGAGTAAGTGAATGCAAGGAATTCAACTGGAATTCGAACTCTGCTCCCTGAGTTGTCATCCCGAGTTTATATCCACTGCATCACAACACACATCTAGTATAATGATCGTGAAACGTATGTGTTTTGTAAAATTTAATTTTACGATCAAATTTTAGAGGCTGGGACAAGACGAGATCGTATATATTCTGTATCACTTTTTTATAGTTTCTCTAGCTGTGGTATTGTAAAATCGACTTGAAATCGCTAACAATGTTAGCATGCGGTTATAAAGATTATTAGAATGTAATGATTAAAATTAAAACGTTATTGGAGTTAACACGATATTTACTAGGTAATGTTGTATACCAATAAACAGACAAACACGAGTGTATATAAAAATATATGACTTATATTTTTTATTGACGACGATGGACCGTGTCGCCTAGGAACAGAGAGTTGAGGGAGCGCTTCCAGGGGCTGACGTGGGGTTTCGACGGGAGCTGGCCTCTCTGCTTAGCTCGTCTAGCTTCTTCTTCGACTTCTCGAGACTCTTCTGTCGAGGCTGACTGACTTCTTCTTCTTCGACTTCTCTTCTTGTCTACTTCTGGAGACTGTCAAGACTGACTCGCAAGACTGGACTGGCCAATCCGTGTTTTTCGCAGTCTTTATATATCTTCCAAAACCGGGGACTCGTTTCTTCCGGCTTTGCCTTGATCACGCGACGCCTACACGACGCCTACGTAAATTCTCAGAGACACTTGTCTGTTTGCTCTGAGCTATTTCCGCTCTGCCGGAAATAGGGTCAAAATGACATCCGCTGCTTTCAATGACCAAAAACACCCACGCTTCATCGGCCTTCTTGGGTGGGCCAGATTATTATATTACAGTAAATTATGCCAGTAATGAGATCATTTAAAGTTAACAGATATACAAGATTCGTAAGTTATGAAACCATGGGACGTAGAATTTATTCAAGTTCGTGTTTTTGAGGTTCTCGTAAAAAAAAGCTGAAATAATATTCTCCTTGACTTTTATGGGATTTTAGTAATATGACTTCTCCAACATTTGCTGTCATTAGGTTTTTTTTATGTTTTCAGGAAGCTTGTCGTTATTTTTATTTATTCTGTATTTCTTAATTACCTTTGCTATCGAGAATGGACCCAAGTTTTAAGCTAGTTTGTTTCAGTTGACGATGTAATCAGACGAGGCTATTTAAGCACGATGATTCACCTTCCAGGGACGAACCTTCTCGTTACCGATGATTGCCAATCAAACAATTACACCTACATCCGATTTACAGCACGTCAAATATAAATCTACGCCACAGTTCTTTCGCAATCTCAATTTTCCTGAAGCAAATACTACTTTCTCAAACCAACATATACGACCACAAATATGTACAAAAATAAAAAAAACTGTTAAATTCATTACTTCCTGTTCTTGAAAACGCACAGAACATATATCCATCCATACCATAAAAAACTAATCACAATTTAAACAATATTTATATATAAAAACTCTTTCATTTTTAATTTTGTGTATCTATGATCACATATGATGACGTATTTATGATTATATATATATATATATATATAGGCATGCGTTGAAGATATAAAAGAATCCAAAGGTGTATCCTGTACATAAAGTGGTAGGATAACTCTCTAAGAGAGCTCTAAATATATACGTATATAAATACATATAGAGAAAATATAAGAAAAAATTAAGGCAGGCTCGTTTTTTATGGCAGATCAGAAGTTTAGACCTCTTCAGGCGAACTATCACTATCTTCTACAGACTATTCGTAAAGTTGAGACCTCTTTCAGGCGAACTATCACTATCTTCTACAGACTATTCGTGGTAGCTTAGACCTCTTTCAGGCGAACTATCACTATCTTCTACAGGCATCAGGTAAAGTTTAGACCTCTTTCAGGCGAACTATCACTATCTCTACAGACGGTCGTGGTAAGTTTAGACCTCTTTCAGGCGAACTATCACTATCTTCTACAGACTATTCGTGTAAAGTTTAGACCTCTTTCAGGTATGAACCACTATCTTCTACAGGCTATCTTCGTAAAGTTTAGACCTCTTTCAGGCGAACTATCATCATCTTCTACAGACTATTCGTAAAGTTTAGACCTCTTTCAGGCGAACTATCACTATCTTCTACAGACTATTCGTAAAGCTTAGACCTCTTTCAGGCGAACTATCACTATCTCTACAGACTATTCGTGTAAAGCCGACCTCTTTCAGGCGAACTATCACTATCTTCTACAGGCTATTCGTGTAAAGTTTAGACCTCTTCAGGTAGAACTATCACTATCTTCGCTACAGGCTATTCGGGTGTAAAGTTTAGACCTCTTTCAGGCGAATATCACTATTCTACTATTCGTGTAAAGTTTAGACCTCTTTCAGGCGAACTATCACTATCTTCACAGGCAATTCGTGTAAAGTTTAACTTTTCTAGGCGAACTATCACTATCTTCTACAGACTATTCGTGTAAAGTTTAGACTTTCAGGCGAACTATCACTATCTTCACAGACTATTCGTGTAAAGTTTAGACCTTCTTCAGGCGAACTACTATCACTATCTTCACAGGCTATCAGTAAAGTTTAGACTCTCTTCAGGCGAACTATCACTATCTTCTACAGACTATTCGTGTGTTGGAGACCTCTCTTTTCAGGCGAACTATCACTATCTTCTACAGACTATTCGTGTAAAGCTAGACCTCTTTCAGGCGAACTATCACTATCTTCACAGGCTATTCGTGTAAAGTTTAGACCTCTTTTCAGGCGAACCACTACTATCTTCACAGGCTATTCGTGTAAAGTTTAGACCTCTTTCAGGGCGAACTATCACTATCTTCTACAGACTATTCGTGTAAAGTTTAGACTCCTTTCAGGCGAATTATCACTATCTTCTACAGGCTATTCGTGTAAAGTTTAGACCTCTTTGTGCGAACTATCACTACCTTCTTCTTGCTAAGGCTATTCGTGTAAAAATGACCCTTTCCAGGTTAAACTGTCATCTATCTTGACGTCGCGTGTGCCTAGATCCTCTAGGTTTAATCATCAATATCTTCTATATATTATTCGTGTAAAGTTTAGACCTCTTTCATACGAACTATCACTATCTTCTACAGACTATTCGTGTAAAGTTTAGACCTCTTTTCAGGCGAACTATCACTATCTTCTACAGACTATTCGTGTAAAGTTTAGACCTTTTCCAGGCGAACTATCACTATCTTTACAGGTTGCTCGTAAAGTTTAGACCTTTTTCAGGCGAACTATCACTATCTTCTACAGACTATTCGTGGAAGTTTGTAACTTCTTCAGGTGAACTATCACTATCTTCTACAGGCTATTCGTGTAAAGTTTAGACCTCTTCAGCGAACTATCACTATCTTCTACAGACTATTCGTGTAAAGTTTAGACCTCTTTCAGAAGTGAATTATCACTATCTTCTAAGGAAGGTCATGTAAAGTTTAATCTCTCTTTCAGGCGAACTATTACTATCTTCTGCAGTATTATCGTAAAGTTTAGACCTCTTTCAGGCGAACTATCACTATCTTCTACAGGCTATTCGTAAAGTTTAGACTCCTTCTTGTATGAACTATCACTATCTTCTACAGGCTATTCGTGTAAAGTTTAGACCTCTTCAGGCGAACTATCACTATCTTCTACAGGCTATTCGTAAAGTTTAGACTCCTTTCAGGCGAACTATCACTATCTTCTACAGACTATTCGTAAAGTTTAGACTCCTTTCAGGCGAACTATCACTATCTTCTACAGGCTATTCGTAAAGTTTAGACCTCTTTCAGGCGAACTATCACTATCTTCTACAGGCTATTCGTGTAAAGTTTTGACCTCTTTCAGGCGAACTATCACTATCTTCTACAGGCTATTCGTGTAAAGTTTAGACTCTTTCAGGCGAACTATCACTATCTTCTACAGACTATTCGTGTAGTTTAGACTCTTCAGGCGAACTATCACTATCTTCTACAGGCTATTCGCAAGTTGAATCTCTTTCAGGCGAACTATCACTATCTTCAGATCATTCGTGTAAAAGCCAACTTTCAGGCGAACGATTACCATCTTCCCACAGGCTATCGTGTAAAGTTTAGACCTCTTTCAGGCGAACTATCACTATCTTCTACAGGTTATCAGTGGTGTTTTGACCTCTTCAGGCAATTTATCACTATCTTCTACAGGCTATTCGTGTAAAGTTTAGACCTCTTTCAGGCGAACTATCACTATCTTCTACAGACTATTCGTGTAAAGTTTAGACCTCTTTCAGGCGAAGTTATCACTATCTTCTACAGGCTATCTTGTGTAAAGTTTAGACCTCTTTCAGGCGAACTATCACTATCTTCTACAGGCTATTCGTGTAGAAAGTTAGACTCTCTTCAGGCGAACTATCACTATCTTCGCAGACTATTCGTGTAAAGTTTAGACTCCTTCAGTGAACTATCACTATCTTCTACAGACTATTCGTGTAAAGTTTAGACCTCTTTCAGGCGAACTATCACTATCTTCTACAGGCTATTCGTAAAGTTTTGACCCTTTCAGGCGAACTATCACTATCTTCTACAGGCTATTCGTGTAAAGTTTAGACCTCTTTTCAGGCGAACTATCACTATCTTCTACAGGCTATTCGTGTAAAGTTTAGACTCCTTCAGGCGAACTATCACTATCTTCTACAGACTATTCGTGTAAAGTTTAGATTCCTTTTCAGGCGAATCACCACTATCTTCATGCTAGACTATTCGTGTAAAGTTTAGACCTCTTCAGGCGAATTATCACTATCTTCTACAGACTATTCGTGTAAAGTTTAGACCTCTTTCAGGTTAACTACTATCTTCTACAGACTATTCGTGTAAAGTTTAGACCTCTTTCAGGCGAACTATCACTATCTTCTACAGGCTATTCGTAAAGTTTAGACCTCCTTCAGGCGAACTATCACTATTTCTACATATTCGTAAAGTTTAGACCTCTTTCAGGCGAACTATCACTATCTTCTACAGACTATTCGTGTAAAGTTTAGACCTCTTCAGGCGAACTATCACTATCTTCTACAGACTATTCGTATAAAATCTTGTGTACAATAAAGACGGAAGCTTTCGATGATGGTTAGCCTGAAATAGGCCTAAACTTGTGATTTACCATGAAATAACGTGTCTGCCTTAATCGTTTCTTATACACACACACACACACACACACACACACACACACACACACATACATATATCTATATATATATATATATATATATATATATATATAGGTATAGGTTATATATATATATATATATATATATATACCTATAGAAGGTATATATATATATATATATATATATATACATACATATATACCTTCTGTCAAACACATGGAGAGAGAGACAATAGCTATGCAGCGTCGGCTCTGTTTATTATCTTTACTACCCTTTATTAAAATTTACTATCAGTTCTGAAAGCTTTTACCGCGTGTTTGTGCTTTAACACTGCTATACTATTTTTTTTGCAATTACTATGTCGTCAAGTCGTGAAGAATATATATATATATATCCACTCTATTATAATAAAGTCCGTTGTGTATGTAATTTGTATTAGCCTTATGTCACGTTCAGAGGTTTAGATTTGTTTCCTAAATTTTGATGTAAGATACTTAATAGTAAGTACATCAATACATATGTTGCCGTCAGTTTAGACGGCGTATGAATATAAATATTTACCGCTATTTTCAGCACGTGACTGACGACTCGTTACTGAATATTAGTTGTTTTCTTTCCTGAATTCTGATATTTTATCCCTGCTACATGCTTTGACTGATCTTTAAGTCACCTGAAGAGCATTAATAAACGTTTACAAAATTAAAAACCTTCATAAACCAAATGTATGACATATTGAAAAAAATAATTTTCAAATATGTAGATATATGTGTGTGTGTGTGTGTGCGCGCGCGCGCGCGAATATTATTTTTAATGGAAACGATTTAATGCGTGTGTCCATTAAAGTAATGTTTAAAAAACAAATTATAAATATGTCGGTTAATTCCATTTTGTAACTTTCCGTAACATTTCGTAAAATAATATATATATGTACTCCTTCGAAAAAAATATCGTAATATGTTTTATTATTCCAAACCCCGAATATTGTGATATTATCAATGATTAAGAGAATTTATACCTCGGCCTTTAGCTGGTCTCTGTCTTCGTAATACGTTCCATTCTTGTATTTTGGGAGATTTTCATCATTTTGCTTTTATATTTATTATCCTTGTACCGCTTTTCCGATTCCCTACTGAAACAAATCATGTGACTAAACCGCTGTCAGACACTCGAATATATATATATATATATATATATATATATATATATATAGGATTATTGGATTTTTTAGACACTATGCACATTTTTTTGTCCTAGATGTTTGCTCTAACATGAGAAATCTTTGATAAACCGGCTTCAGTCAGTCAGTCAGTCAGTTAAGTGCCATGCGCGATACACGCTTGGGCGATCATGTCTAAAAAAAAACATGACTGACTGGGCAGAAGATTATCCCACAGTAGGCTGCCATTGCTTTCTGCGGTAGACTGGTTGCCGACCAAAGCTATAGAACCCAATCTGTCCTATTATTTAACCCATAACTGGAGGAAAGAGACGGATTAATACCTTTCCCAAGGGTATTTGCGCGTAAGTGAATGCAAGGAATTCAACTTGAATTCGAACTCGGTTCTCTGATTCCTCGTTCTGAGTCGATATCCACTGCGCCACAACGCTCATCCAAACCGGTTTAGCCTTTTTAAATTGTTACAATTCTGTATTAACTATTTATGGTAATATATATATATATATATTTTGTAACCCAATTTTCTGTTATGAATATTTTTAATATGTCATTTTCTTTGTACTTTTCTTTTTATCTTCCAGATTAAGTTTATACTCAAATCAAACTATTTATTTTAACTGTTGTATCCTCTAACTACCAAAATGTGGAGATTAAAACATAAATATTAACGAGGAAAAAGTCAATAAAAATGCCGCAAACACCAGTTTTAAGAAGAGAGTCAACATGATTATTAGCTAATGGAAGAGTTCAATGTGATAATCCTATATTGGAGATGAAAATGTATGCACACGTACATACACGCACACACGTACAGCAGCAATGGATAAAGCCAGCCATTCATAGATGGACAACTAAAAGCACGGACAGTTTGAAGTTTTCTCTGCCATTCTGACGATGAGATTATAGTCTCGAAATATCAATATAAATAAACAGGTCATACAAACACCTCCCGACTTTCCTTTATTTCATTCAACGCATTGTAACGGCCTTCAAGACATAACACATACACACACACATATATATATATATATATATATATATATATATATACAAAGATTCATATATATATATATATATATATACAAGCTCAAATAAAATATATATATATATATATATATATCTATATATATATATAAATATACATATATATATACACTTATACATATATATATATATATATATATATATATATATATATATAGATAGATAGATAGATAGATAGATAGATAGATAGATAGATATGTAATTTTGGCCGAGAAAGTATTCAAGTATTAGAAAAATGAAAATAGAAATTAATGTTTTTCATTTTTTAAATTTATAAATAAGCTGGAAAATCTTAAGGGTTAAAGAGTTGGAATATAACATTATATGTAGTTTTAGTTTTAGAAAGAAAGAAAGAAAGAAAGAAAGAAAGAAAGAAAGAAGGCATATATAGAGGGTTAGTGTTGGATATTTTATGCTAGGATTTAAATTTAAAATTATTTAAATTTAAAAGATGTAGTCATCATTAATAAGTAAAAATTTGAATTAAAAATTAAAAATTCTTCAGTTTCACATAACAATTTTTTATATGTTAAAACTTAAAACTTAAAATTCAAAAATATCGAAATTTAGATTTATGGTGGTATTTGCTTATGAATTCCTTGCGTAAATTTAAATGTAATTTTGATTGTATACTGTATTATATATATATATATATATATATATATATATATATATATATGTTCATTTTTAGGAAGTTCATTTCGAACAGTATGATCAATTTTATCCCTTATTCTCCTTCTTTAATAGTGTTTTCTTAACTGCTTCTTCTTCTTCTTCTTCTTCTTCTTCTTCTTCTTCTTCTATGTGACCTGTCCCTTCAGGACGTAGGCGATCATGGATCTCCACGTCTCCCTATCCCTTGTGGCTCTTAGTATGTTTGCTCCTGTTGCTCCTGGCAACCCCCGTTCCGTCATCCACCTGATCAGACCCTGCAAATATGTTATCCGCTGCCTTCCTCTGTCTCTCCTTCCTTCTATCTGTCCAGTCAGTATCAGGTTCTCCAGGCTCTCCTTCCTCATTGCATGTCCCAGGAACTTCAGTTGTCTCTTCCTGATGCTCAGCATCAATTTCCTTTTTGTTGCCATTCTTTCTAACACTTCGTCGTTGCTTGTATGCTCAGTCCACGATATCCGTAGCATCCTTCTGTAGAACCACATTTCGGCCGCTTCCAGTTTTGTCCTCATTTTCGATGATATTGTCCAGCATTCACAGCCGTATTGTAGAACGGACATCACGTCGCAGTCTAGCACTCTTTTCTTCGTTTCTATTGAGATCTTCCTGTGTGTTAGTATTTTGCTCATCTTCTGAAACGCGTCCTTTGCCATGCCAATTCGCCTTCGGATCTCCGTGTCGCACTTTCCATCTCCTGTTAGAACACTTCCTAGGTACTTAAATTCTTGGACTTGTTTGATTCTGTTATCCCCCACCTGTATTTGGCATTTTGGGTTGTATCTTTTGCTGATGACCATGCACTCAGTTTTCTTAAAGTTTATTTGTAGTCCCTTCTTGTCACTCTCCACTGCTACTTTCTGTATGAGATCTTGCAGTTTCCTTTCCGCGTCTGCAATCAGTACTGTATCGTCCGCGTATCTTATGTTGTTCAGGTTGTGGCCTCCAATAACAAATCCTGGTGTGTCATCTAGGGTCCTCAAAATATTCTCGCTGTATAGGTTGAACAAATCCGGTGAAAAGACACTTCCTCGTCTTACACCTTTTTCTATCTTTGTGAATCTACTGAGGTCGTTACCTGTCCGTATGCAGGCCGTTTGCTGCCAGTAGAGATTCTTGATTATTCTTATGTCTTTGCCGAAAATGTCGAGGTTGCCTACACAGCCTTTAAGCCAAGCAGAATGAAGTCGTCTCTTAACAGTAGTACTGGATTTCGGAGCGGTTTTTCGTCTATCCCTCTTGACAGATATGATCAGGTGCGTATCGTTTCTGATAGGCTTAATATTTTAGCAATAACACGTTCAGAATATCTTTCTTTGGAGAGAATTTCAACCTGAGCTCTTTTTTCAATGCTAATCTGTTTCTTTTTTGCCATGTATAAACTAGTAATATGGTTTAAAAAATAAATTATACCGTTATTATAATATCTGAAGAAATCTGAATTTTTGGCAAAATCTTGATCAAAATAAGAGGAGTCAAGTAGCAAACTTAGTAAATGTTTACTTAAAAGTTGAAAAGAATATTTTTTTTTACTTGACATCTGCATAAGAATAATAAAAAATACAAACTCGATGAATTTGATGCTGCTACAGATTTGGGTGGTCCCAAACTTATGGTCGGTAGTGTGTGTACATATATATATATATACATATGTATATATATATATATAATAAATTATATTTTAGATCATGTACAAAATTTTTATATCTCCACTACAAATTTTGGTGAGTTGTGTGTGAGATCTTGGTGGGGGTTAGTGATAAGGGAATAAGTTTTGCAAATTGTCCGTTTGAATTTTGAAGAAAGTGGTGTGGGTAGTGAATATAGTTGATTAATGAGTGTCTAGGACTTTTGTAGACAGACAAAACTCACCAGCTATAGGAAAAGAGGCTTTCCATTCCTGTCCACACCACCTGATGAGACATTGTAGTTTCAATGTCGAAACATAATGTACAATTTGTAGTGTATATTCAAAAAATTTGTACATGTTCTAAAATATAATTTATAATAAATATTCAGAGCTCTATATTGTATATCGAGCACTGTTTTAAATTAATGTTTTGGACGTTCGTTCACTATTCACTCGGATTTTTCTTAATCGTTAGTATATTTCGGTATTAACATTTTATCGTAATTTATATTTTTCTTACCTTTGTTTTTGTTATGAATGTTCATTTAATATATCTGTTTTCATTCTTGTTGCATGCATTGGCTTTGTAGATCTAACCTACGGCCCACTGGATAGAAGCTTTGCTTATATCCAGTGACTTTACCCAAAGAGTTGTGAATTCAGTAGCTGACTACTAAATAACTTAAAGAGTCGAGTCAAAAAGAGATAACTAAAACACTTAGAAGAGGCATGGCTCATAGAACGAGAATGAGATATCCCAGTGATAGAAATAAAGGGTTCGATTCTAAATTGCAAGCCTCTGAAGAATGCCAGAGCGTACAACGGACAAAACGTTGTAAATATGGCAACAAAGATGAAGACAACAGCCCGGATCATGTAATTATGAAAATAATTACAATACCTCATCTGAGAAATATACACAGATCCCGAAGAAGGCCAGAGCATACAACGGCCAAAACGTTGTAAATATAGTAACAAATATGAGGACAAAAATTCGAACAATGTAAATAGCGAAACTAATTACAATATCTCATTTCAGTAATGCAGACATATCCTGAAGAAGGTTGGAGCATACAACGGCCGAAACGGCGAGAATATTCTTCTCGTCAATAAAGATGAGGAAAATAGTCCGACCAATGTAAATTATTTAAGTACTACATCATCTCAGAAATATAGAAAATACAGAGATAATTGTATTAGATGATGTAGAAAATATGTTCCTGTATAAATATTTTAGTGAAAGGCAACAACATACAGCAGTTTATCGTACTATACATTTCGCAATCAAGCCATTACAGTCAGGCACTTAATTGTATTAAAACCACTAAATACTGAATTGTCTTATTTATCCACGTGGGAAGAGATAACGGAGATAGTTTCATTATTCAATGGTGTCCACTTGCTCTCTGATGTAATAATCTAATGGGGTGTGTGTGCAAGATGAAAAGTCGTTAACACAACGTTTTCTAGTCTCGGGAGGATGCATTTACTTTCTGGTGTAGATAGAAGGAAACTCGAGAAGTTGCATGCATTCTATTCCAAAGAGGATCCGACATTGCACGAGATATGTAGAGTGAACACTAGTGTTAGCGGGAACATGATCTCTTGACAATAACTGCATCAAATTGAAAACTGAAATAGAAAGAGCTAAATGAAGGGAGATAAGACAAACTTACGGGAGGTTACTGACCGACAGAGAAATGGATGAAAAAAAACATATGGAGATGCGTTTTACCTATTGATACCAGCGGCCAGTGTTCAAGCCCAGGTTTTCGAAACAAGAATTATTTTCAAAACTAATGTAAAAAGAAAACAATACATATCATAAAATCATTTAAATGTAGCACTGGAACGCTCTAAAGTCTGTTTAATAAATCCCAGAGCCAAATAATAAAAACTATTATAGAATATTTTTTATGGCATATCAACCTCGGCGGGTCATTTAATTTTATTTATTTATTGCTGGTAATACCTTTTTCTTTCAACAATTTATTGTTGTTTTTATATAAGTTTTGTATTTAGTAATACTTTTTTCTTTTTCTTTTTTTTTAATCATATCACCCCGAGCAAGGCGGTAACGCCACTGATGTGCAGGAGGCTACGTAAGAGTGAAAAGATTGGAAAAGAGAAAGGCGGAAACCACATCCTAAACAGGAAACAACCTGTTCAATAGACGTGGGTGGAGTGTGAAGCAGGCGATACTTTAGTCTATCTACTCCAATTGAGAAAAAAAAATGAAAAAAAAAAAAAAAAAAAGTGAAAAGATTAGAAAAGAGAAAGCCGGAAACCTCATCCTGAACAGGGAACAAGGGATGAGCCTCTACACCTGTACAATAGACGTGGGTGGAGTGTGAACAGGGCGATAGTTTAGTCTATCTACTCCAATTACTCCAATCTTTTCGAGTATCAAGATTCATTGAGATTTGTTTTTAAGGGCAGGGTCCCCAAGTCCTACCCTTGTTATTTAACCCATAACTGGAGCGAAGGGACGGATTAGTATCTTTCCCAAGGGTACCAGTGTTTAAGTGAATACAGGGTATTCAACTGGAATTCGAACTCGGCTCACCAATTTCTCTTTTCGAGCCGATATCCACTGCACCACAACGCACATCCGTCACTATACGCTTACAGCACCTGCTATTCCCAAGCGGTCACCCATCTAAGTACTGACCAGTCTCAACGTTGCTTAACTTCGTTATTCGAGCGAGAACAGGTGTATTCATCGTGAGAGGCCGTAAGCCCTATTATAGAATAACAATAATGTTAACGATAATAATTACCTATCAAAATAAATAGATATTGAAGCAGAAATCCGAACATATGAGGCACATGAAGACATAAATAAATCTAGCTGTCGTGTAAGTCTTCGGATGGACTGGAAAAAGATCTGATTAACTCATTGAAGGGATTTTTGTTGGTCCATGCTTAAAAATATACAAAAGTATAGAAACATAGCTCACGCATTACGAAGGTTTTTTGTTTAAAAAATTGCTCAGTGGAAAAATGTCATGAAGTTATTTCTGACCATAGGTCTCTGGTTAAAACCCAGATTTTTTTTTTTATTTTTTTTATAAGCGTTTCACCCCGAGCAAGGCATGTCACTGCCACTACTGTGCAGGGGGCTACGTAGAGTGGAGAAAGGCATATAGGAAATAACAGAGGGTGGGTGATAGGCGGGTGAGGATACCGAGAATGAGGGTTGGGTAGATGAGAGTGTTGTGAGAATAGTTGGGAGTTAGTGTGATAGGAGGTGTCTATTGACCCTACATTTAAACACCTGGAGATTGTAACTGTCGGGAAAGCAGACTTGTGGAAGGGAGTTCTACAGGCGGGAAGCGCGAGAAAAGAAGCTGTTGGAGTAGAATTTACGGTTACATCTTATTTGTTTAACTGTAAAAAGGTGGGACCTAGTTGCTAATCTAGTATGTGCATACAACGTAAATCAGAGGAAATAATAATAAAAATAATACTCGCTGCAACAAACATCCTCAAATAGTTTAAAGCCTGTTGTAAAAATAAAAGATTTAGAGCAATAAGAAGCTTATAAGCACCTAGGTGTAAATGAGTGTAAATGAATTCCCTATAAAAAAAAAATGAAATAAATTGTGCGTAAAGAGTACTATAGAAGACTACGACTGATATTAAAAACTGAATTGAATTTTCAGAACAGTATTATAGCCTTTAATAACCTTGCCGTCCCTCTGGTCCAATATAGTTTCAACATCTTGAACTGGACTCTAAATGACATCAGATAAATGGATTCCAAGTCAAGAAAGCTTCTTTCTAAACATAAGATGCATCATCCAAATGCTGATGCAGACTGTCTATACATACCGCGTAAAGAAGGTGGAAGATGTCTTATTCAACCAGAATTCCCATACAAGACAACTATTGGATTACTAACATACATAGAGACAACAAAGGTCTGGATGATACAATTAGTCAAACAACATGAAAACAGAAAGAAAAATTATTCAATAAAGAAAGAAGGCAGTAAATACAAACAAGATTTACATTTCGTAGATTTTGTAGAAAAGCAATACAGAAGCCAAGAACCAATTACTGCGGTAAAAATATGAAAATGAATGCCAAGAATAAAACTCTTAAACAGATGAAACAACGCTAGCAAGACAAACCTCTGCATGGACAATATCCAGAACGTGCCAATAAATCCAATGTTGATAAAGTTAATACTCATCGATATTTACGTGAATTTGGATTAAAGTCGGAAACTGATGGCTTTATTCTTGCAGTGCAAGACCAAAGACTTTTTACTAGCAACACTCAGTTAAATATTATACATAATAATGTGGATCGAAAATGCAGGTTGTGTGATAAATACCAAAAAACAATAGACCATATAATCTCAGGAGGTTCTGTACTTGCCCCAACAAAGATCGTCACGATAGTGTGGAGCAATATTTAAACTGGACAATGTGCAAACACTATGGAAAATATGTAAACAAACACTGGTATAGACATCATACAGCACCGGTTACAAAAATAGAAGATGTCAGCATTCTATGGGATTAATCCATCTACACAGTAAAATTGAAGCAAATAACATTATTGCTTAAAAACAAAAAAGAAAAAACTTGCCTATTAATTGATTGGCTTGTCCAGCAGATTGTATCATAGCAAGAAAGGAATTCGAAAAACTGTCAAAATATAAAGACCTGGAAATTGAAATAGAAAAATGTGGAAATTGAAAACAAGAATCGTACCAGTGATAGTAGGTGCACTTGAAATGATAAAAAATGACTTAACAAAACACATTGAAAGAATCCCTGGAAAACCAAAAAATTGTCTTATTAAGTACAGCCCACATACTAAGGAGAACTTTCTCGATATAATGCTAGGGATATTATGGGAGATAGAAAAAAACCAAGAATTGGAGCCATAAAAACACACCAGGATCTGCCTTAGGTCTTCCTGTAGACTTGGTAGGTAGTACGACCATAGCAGAAATCGAAATATGATGAAAAAATCACATAACAATAATGCTTTGGATCAACGCCTCATGCTTGAAACATTTTCCGGCTTGTGACCAAACTAATAGGAGAAACTAAAATTTATCTATTTGACATTATTTTGATTCTAACAATTGTCAACTTCTTTGATGTTTTTTACCAAAACGTTTCAGCTGTTGCGTCTACAGGCCTTGATGTGGAAAACTGAAAAAAAAAATAAATTAAAAACCCTTCATAACTTACAGAATATTGACTAAAATTCAGATAAATGTTTTCATATGTCTCCCGAACCGAATATTTCGCCAAATTTTCTCAGGAAAAGTAAAGTTCACAGAGCTGTTCCGCGACAATGCTTAAAATATGTCAATCATAACTGAACATATCGGTAGACAAACTCAGTAGGCTGGGCAGCAATAAACATTAGTTTCGCGTGCATTTCCATTGAATGGGAAATTAGCAGTTTGTTCTGTCTTCACATTCCCGATTAACTGTCATAAAAAGAGAACACACGTGCGTGTAATAGATTTCCTTAACAGAAATCCTTATTTCTCCATAATAATTAATCTTCTAGATTATCTTGCCAGCCATCAGTTCATAGCTAACTCCCTTCCACGTACGCTGACCTGCATCTGTGAATGAGTTTTCTTTCAACCTCACTAGCTAATGCATTAAAATCAAGCTACGCATATCGACATCGTGCGACTAATTTCTGGGTCTTATCATTGATAATCACACGGGCCTATGGGCACCTTCGCAATTTCAAAGTGCTACTGACGGATGACAATGACACGGTGAAGACGAATGAATAAGACATGACTGCTGGATCAGCATTCACCATTTTGGAATGTGCCGTCAACCGGTCACGTGCAGGGCTTTTAAATCTAATTACAGGGATGCTCATTCTACACGAAATCGTTCTAAGAAATGTAATTACTAAAAGAGATGATTAATATTGAATAAAGAATTTAAGGGACACGTTAATTTATGACGCCCCGGTCTTCCTTTAGATACGCTCAAATGTGAAATGCATGAGTTCACTCAGTCTGTCAAGTGCCATACGTGATGCATGCTTGGGCGATCATGTCTCGAAATAGACATGTTTGACTGGGCAGAAGATTATCCCGCAGTAGGTTGCCATTTCTTTCTGCGGAAGACTGGTTGCCAGTCAAAGCTATAGAACCCCATCTGTCCTATTATTTAACCTATAACTGGAGGGAAGAGACGGATTAATACCTTTCCCAAGGGTATTTGCGCGTAAATGAATGCAAGGAATTCAACTGGAATTCGAACTCGGATCCCCGATTTCTCGTTCCGAATCGATATCCACTGCAACACAACGCACATCGCACATGAATGCACTAGGTATGCTAAAAATATATACTTACAATGAGACTTTTGCGTAGATAATTTTAGATTTAGTTTAGTTAGTTAAAGGATGTATTTTACCTTGTTGGGTTATTCAATTTTGAATAATATAAGTCTTATAGAAATTAATAGCGAATAGTAAGTATTAATAGTAATAGTCTTATAGAAATAAATTAGTAGCAAATAGTAAGCTTTAGTGGTAATTGTCCTATATTATGTAATTAATAGTGAATAGTAAGTTTTAATAGTAATAGTCTTACTGGAATTAATTTATGGTTTATAAAATGGTGAGTGTTCTAAAAATAAAAAAGGATAGATACTGTCGCCATGAATTCAAAATTGGGCGGCAGAATAAGGAAACGTTTCTTTTTGTAGGAGTAGGAGTAAGAGTGGGAGTAAGAAGTAGGAGTTAAGGATAGTAGTTTTGTGTAGGAGTTTTGTGAAGGAAAAGACGCTAGTCAGTTGGCGACTAGAGTCTAGAAGGGATAGGCTCGTTTACAACTATCATCCCACAGTGAAGCGAATTTAACTAGTCTGCTCCTGTATCCACACAAAATTTAAAGGTTGTAACTTGATTTAAAAGCCAAATGTTTTATACCAAAAATAAACATCGTTAATTCAAGTTTGTGTTATCTTCTAATTATACTAAAACGAAGCAACACAGTAAATTATTAGTGAATAGTAAGTCTTAACAGTAATAGCCTTATAGGAGTAAATATGTCTTAATAGTAACAGTCTCATAGAAATTAATTAAATAATAGTGAATTAATAGGTATGTATGTCTTGTTTAAAGTACACTCATACAATATGACTTATGTTCAACTAGACTAAAAAGAAAATATAGACGTACTTCCGATTGATAACAAATACAGCTATTATTATTCCATAATTCTGAGTTTCAATATGTATTTTTTTTTTGCATGAAAATTGCTTTAATATGGATATTTATTTTGCCCGTTTTAACGCAAGGGAATTAATGGATCCGAAATTACACCCAACGATAATTTAATTTCATAAAGAACTTAATAAAAAAAGTAATATAACAAGATAAAAAGAATTCACTTTCAATAAAATTATTCTAGTAATCTTAACATGGCTACAGGCAAACATATCTATTGTAATCTGACACTTTTATTGTTTCCAAAGTTTTGAATATCTTAAGCCAACTACAGAAGCGAATTACCCAACACAAAAACCAATTTTTAAAAAATTCTCCCAGTGGAAAGACAGAGATTTAAGATAGACTTTCAATTCTAGGAATTGACATTAAGATGCTTTAGAGTTCAAAGGATGGGCGTGTGTTTGACTTACACTTCAATAACAAATTTGAGACGTGTCCAGTTTATACTCGAGCATATGTTCGGTTTGCAATACAGTAAAAAAAAGGGTTGAGAGTTTCGGCTTATATTAAATTACAAAAAATAGATAAAGATTCGATTTACACTAGAATCATGGTAGTCGTGCGTCCATTATACACGAGAGTCAAAATAGGAGTTGTATCATGGTTTACACTTGACTCAAATTCCAAACTTGTAAAGGTCAAACTTGATTTAAGGAATACAATTCCAGAGTTCAGACAGAGACACTTAGAGGCGTTAACGCCACTAATATGCAGGGTGTTACATAAGAGAGTTGAAGTATTAGGCAGGAGGAGAGTGAAGACAAAGACAAACCAGCTACAGGGGGTGAAAGAGAAAGAGCAAGAGAAGGATGTGAACACAGGAGTGAAAGCAGTTGCGAAGGTAGAGAGAAAGGAAAAGAACAAGATACACGGGGTGATGTGGAAAGGGCTGGAGTTAAGTGGATAAAGGACGGGAATTGACTTTTCACTTAAATTCCTGGAGTTTATAGCTGTCAGGAAAGCAAGTATATGGAAGGTAGTTCCATAGGCGGGAAGCGCGAGAAAAGAAGCTGGTGGAATAAAATTTTCGCCTGCATTTGGTTGAACTACCTGTAAAAGGTTGAGACCTTTGTTGCCAGTCTGATTGCTCGAGTAAATTCTTGTGGAGGGGACACGAGTTCGTCAAAGTAGAAGCCTTGAAAATATTCATAGAAGAGACAGAGGGAAGCCAATTCCGAAGAGGAGGATAGTAAAAGTAGAATGTATAATGAACAGGAACCTAATCCTAAAACCAAAAATAAGGGGTGAATCAGTTCAAATAACGAGTTTTGCGAACAGGACTACAGGAAAACCTATCTACGCCTGTTAATCTGACACTTTTATTCTTTCCGATGATGTGCCTCCTGTATCCTTCATAAAGAAAATGTATTCGTCAAAAGATATTTTGGATTCTTCGATTACGTCGATAGCTAACGAAAACTTAAAATTCTAGAAACTATCTACATCAAACAGTTTAAACCTAACTTAAATAAAATAAATTTCAACACCTCCATTAACATACTCCAATGCCTATAATCGACGGGAGAGGTCATAGTTACTATACTTACCCCCTACACCCATAGTACTAGCAGTTCGCAGACCAATCCCCTCATGTCACTATACTCTCATGTGACCAAAAACCTACTACCACCATTTCGTTCTCGACCAAAATCGACGCAAAAATGGACCTGTTTAATTTTCTCTGTATAAATAACTCCACTCTGTTAATAATTTAAATGTTCTATGTTCACTGTATATTAAATGTTCATCCTTTGATAATGGCTTATGTAAGCCGAAAGCTCAGACCTGACTCTTCTATAAATACTTTCACGATTTCTGCTCCGATGACCTTAGTTCACTGGTGCGGTCTAGGTATGAATTTGCAAGAGATACTAGATTACAACTAGGTCCCATTCTTTACAGTGAAACAGATAAAATGTAACCGCAATTTCTACTCTAATAGTTTTTCTCTCGCACTTCCCGCCTATGGAATTCCGTTCCATGTACCTACTTTCCCGACAGCTACAATCTCCAGGAATATAAATGTAAGGTCAATAGACATCTTTCGCACTAACTCGCATCCATTCCCTCAAAGAATCTCCCCATCTACCCAACCCCCATCCTTGGTATCCTCATCCGTCTACCACCCTTCTTCCGACATTTCCTATAACTAACCACTCTTTCTCAGCACTTTCAACTATGTAACCCCCTGCGCAGTAGTGGCGGTGGGATGCCTTGCTTAGGGTGAAATGATTAAAAAATGCATATATTCACATATTTTTTTAAATCAATCTCCTGCAAGCAAAACGATAATGCAACTAACATGTAAGGGGCGTGAAAAGATTAAAAGAAAATGAGATAACTTTAGAAGGAACCGGAAATCAGATCATAAACAGGAAACAAAATTTAAATATTTACTTCAGCTCAAAAGACAGAGCAACTCTGTGAACTGGACGATAAGCTAACTTACATTCATATATATGTTTTTCAAACATTCTACCAGTTTTATTTAAACGTTTCGTCTCGAGCCTACCTATTTGAGTTCGTAGTGTTCCTAAGAGTGGCTTTGCCACAACGGTTGTAGTTCACTAAATTAGTTTATACTAGCATAAATACCAAGAATGACCGAATCTTTATTTCTTTCTTTCTTCTTTTATTTACCGTGTTCCTTCAGGATGTAAACGATCATGAACCTCTACTTACCCCTACTTTCTTGTCACTCTACACACATCCTCTTTGTAAATCTACCAAACCCTGCTCTGTCATATACATGTTCAAGCCTATCAAGTATCTCGCGTTACTTTCTCCTGTTTCTCTTACACGCGTGTTATATTTTCGAAGTCGTCCTTCCTCTTTTTTCTCCTTGAAACTTCAGCTGTCTCTTCCTGATGTTATACGTTTTTTTACGTTTTCATCTTCTACAAATACGTACGTTTTTTTTTAAATGATTGAGATTTTAATGAAAGAACATCTTGAAGCACTATATAAAGAAGCTTAAAAATGCAACTATTATATTATTTTGCCTTTCTTTATAAGAGTAAATTATTGTCTTTTATAAAACGATGTATTCCATAGTTTGCAAAACTGTTGATAGAAAGCGAAAATAAAGAAAACTTTATAGATAAAAACTAAGGCAAATTGGCATGGCAAAACACGCGTTCAGAAGTTGAGTAAAGTATTAAGACTCAGGAAACTTTCACTAGAAACAAAGAAGAGAGTACTAGATTGCTATGTGATGTCAGTTCTTCAATATGAAGAATGCTGGAAAAATATCATCAAAGATGAAGGAAAAACTTGAAGCAACTGAAATTTGGTCCTACAGAAGGATGCTGCGGATATCGTGGATGGAGCAGGTGAGGAATGATGAGGTGTTGAAAAGAATGGAAACGAAAAGGAAATTGATATTGATGATCAGGAAGAGACATCTGAAGGTCCTAGGACATGCAATTAGGAAGGAGGGCTTGAAGAGCTTGATATTAAAAGGTCAGATAGAAGGAAAAAGAGACAGAGGTAAGTCGCGGATAACATATTTGAAGGGCATGAGTTAGTGGATGACAGAACGGGAGTTGCGAGATGTTACAGAAGAAAGCGTGCTAAGAGCCACAAGTGATAGGGAGACGTGGAAGGCCATGATCGTCTACGTCTTGAAAAGACAAGGCACACAGAAGAAGAAGAAAGAATATTCAGTCAGCTACAGCCACATTAGGCTTCCGACTGAGGTTTAGCTGATCTACCAGTTCACCCAGATTCGACATACAACGCACCAGAATCTGGGATTTTATCTTTTGATAGTAAAAACGAAGCTCGATAACATTTTGAAGTTTGAGTTTGAATTTGTGTTTTTTTTAATAGCATATCAACCTCTGTGGGTTATTTAATGCTAAAAATGTTGTTTTTTAAGGTATTTCTTTTTAATGTTTGGTTATAATGAGAAGGTTAATTTAGTTAGATTTTGAGGAAAATTTTTATTTCTTTTTTTTAGAAAACTGAATATGTCTTCTAGTTTTGTATTCAAAAGTTTATTGTTGGTAATTTCTTTCCTTCAAAAATTTATTATAATATTTTTTTCTTAAAAATGTATCATTGGTAATATTTTTCCTTCAAAACTGTATTGTTGGTAATATTTTTCCTTCAAAAAATGTATATTTTTCTATAAAAGTTTATTTTTATGTTTTCATAGTGTTTTGACCCCAGTTTGGAGGTTAACTATTTGCCCATAGCTGGGACGCTAACAGTTGCTATCACTCGCGTCAGGGTGGACCTGTGAACAACAGCAATTAAGAGATTGTTTTATGCTCCTCACAAACACCTAGTCAGAGTCCTTGCTGCCGGATGCAGTTTACCGTCATACCCAGGACCACATTCTGAAGTGTCGGGTGTTAATATTTGTTTCTCTAATGAATAAATTTGATTCGAATGCAGTTATTTTTCCTGAGGACATTTCCACTATCAGTAAGTTCTTCGGTCGGAAAGGTGTGTGGCTTAGTGAAAAGGCTAGATATAATCCAATGAAAAAATGTCTGGAAAAATCTGACATTAGGTTCTGACGTCCAATTTGAAATCCATGATTTTTATTTGAGTCAAGGTTACAACATGTCAATAAGCAGATAACGGAGAACAGAGGAGATATCGGCTAACTTTGCCTTATAAAAATTTTCGTGTATGGCGCTTCTTCAAAACATTTTATCAGTTTAGTTTCCCTTGTGCAATAAATCTTGAATTTCATTGTCATTATTTTTATTCATCGTATAGACGACGTAATAAAAATATACAGTCATTCCATTACGCGAACAACCTGTCAGTGTTTTTAAATGTTAGTCTTTAAACCTCCAGGAATTCAAATGCAAGGTCAATACTCATCTCTTAACCACTTGACCCTAGTTCTTTCCTCACCACCCTGTATATCCTTTACTTTCTCTCCACCTCTTCAACTGTCATCACACCTGTATTCCTTTCCTTCTCTTGCTCCTTTCTAAATGGCTTGTCCTTCTCTTCACTCTCCTCTATCTAGTGCTTTTACTCTTATGTAGCCCCCTGCACATCAGTGGCATTACAGCCTTGCTCGGGGTGATATATATATTTTATTTTAAATCATTTCACACCAAGCAAGGCATTCCGCTGCCAACTATTGCGCAAGGGGTTACATAGGGGAAGGTAAAGAGAAAGAGTGGTTAGATATAGGAAATGTCAGAAGTGGGGTGATAGACGGGTAAGAATACCGAGGCTGAGGGTTGGGTAGATGGGAAGAGTGTTTGAAAGAATGGATGCGAGTTACTGTGTTAGGAGATGTCTATTGACGTTACATTTAAACTCCTAGGGATTGTAGCCGTTGGGGAAGCAACCATGTGGAAGGGGATTCCACAGTCGGGAAGTGCGAGAAAAGAAACCGTTGGAGGAGAAATTGCGGTTACATTTTATCTGTTTCACTGTAAAAGCGTGGGACCTAGCTGCTAATCTAGTATATTGTGCAAATTCGTAACTAGGGGGGCACCAGTGATCTAAGTTCATCGGAGCAGAAGCTGTGAAAGTATTTATAGAAGAGACACAGGGAAGCCACGTTGCGCCTGTGAGAGAGGGACTGCAGCCGGTCTACCAATTCGGTATCGATCACATTACAGACTCTCCGTTGTATTTTGTCAAGAACCCCGATGAGAATAGCAGGGGTACCCGATCAGTTGTGGCAGCAGTATTCAATGCACGGACGGATGGTAGATTTATATATGTGCAGCATAGATTTTGACGGAAAAAAACTGCCGGGCCTTGCACAGAGAACCGAATTTCATATCAGCGGATTTAGCAATGGATTCGATATAGTCATTCTACTTGAGGTCTGCTGAAGCTGTGAGGCCAAGGAGGCGTAGAGTTTTACTCACTGGGAGGCAAGCCTGGTCCAGGCTAATAGGAGGTAGGTGCGATTGTCTATGATGGTTAATTGATAGCAGCTTCGTTTTAGAATCATTAAAATTTCCGAGCCATTTCCTACCCCAGTTCACTACGTGATTAAAAAAAATATGTTCTTAGTCTCTAGTATATGGGAGGATGCAAAACAAACGGTTAATCTTGACGCTTCACAATCCTATTGCGTTTCATGTTCTTATATCACAAAAACAATGCCAGGTATATTTATGTTTCATTCTGGTACGTTTTGTGTTTTATTTAGTGTTCGATTGGTAGTTTCTCAGTAGGAACCACAACGCTGCATTAGCAGACTGAATCGATGACAGAACATTTCCTCAGTATTTTTCAATACATGCCGCATATGACGAGTACCAGCCCTTATGGCTACTTGCTAGATTGTCCTACTCGGTTACATTGCCCAAAAAACTTTACTACTTCGAATAATATATATATATATATATATATATATATATATATATATATATATATATATATCCCTTTTCCTGGACATATCACAAAATACTCTGGTAATGGTAGTTCTCGGTGATATGCCCTCTCGCTTGTACTGTCAGTTCAAACGTTTTTCATATCAAACGATATAATTTCAAATTCTGGTGCATAGTATGTTGAATCTGGGTGTACTGGTAGATCAGCTGTTCCTCAGTCGGGGCTGTAATGCTTCTCTAGCAGACTGAATAGACGACGTAATTTTTTTCTATAAACTATTTTATTCATATCAAAAGAAATAATTCGTCTTTATCACGATTCCACGCCCACATTTTTCAACGCCCTCCCAGCTCAGTTTGGGTCTTTACAGACCAAAGGTTGGAAAAGTTCGATAGGTTTGGAAATACATTCAGTACAACTATTACTTTACAATTTTCACTCAGAGAACCGAATTCGAATTCCAGCTGAATTCCTTGCATTCTTTTATGCACAAATACCCTTAGGAAAAGTATTAATCCGTCTTTTCTTCGTCTAGCGATGGGTCAAATAGAAGGGCTGATTGGATTCTTTATCCTTGGCTAACAACCAGTCTACTGGAGAAAATATTCTGCTCAATCAGTCATTTCTATTTCGAGACATGATCGCTTAAGAGTCTATGCCACTTCACTGACTGATCACTTTATCGTGTTTTGTCTAACGTACGAATTCTGGAACAAAACCAAATGTATTAGTATTGCTAACATGTGTACTGGATACATCGATGTGAATTATTAACATCAAAACTGAATTAAATCTTAAGAATTGTTAATTTCTTATTATCTGCCATACGAATGTAAGTACCATATCCTCTCGTGACAATAGAAATTATGACTTTGAGTAACTCCCTTTCTTTGTCTGCTCTAATTAAATTTTGATCAATTTTGTACGCCCTTTGTCCTTGTTCTGGCACTCATTCACCCCACTCTCCCTTTGTGTAGACATCTGTTTTTTCATCACGTTTATCTTCACGTTTTTTGAACGCCAAATATATCTGTGGGTGTTAAAGTCTTCCAAGTTTATTCAGCCGATGCTTACTCTCATTATAAGTATATTGTAAGTGTATAAGTGTATTGCAAGTGTATAAGTGCAATGTAAATTTATAAGTGTACTGCATGTGTATAAGTGTGTTTTAAGTGTATTGTAAGCGTATAAGTGTATTGCTAGTGTACAAGTGTATTGTAAGTGTATTAAATGTTTATTTATATAATTATTATTTATCGCATTTACATTTATTGATGTGTGCGTTCGTAACTGTTAATTGGTTATTATTTATCTAATTTGTTTATTTATTTATGGGTTTATACTTTTGCTTATTTTATTTAACTAACTTATTTTACTTTTTTCGTATTAGTTTTTAGTTTCCGATTTTAAAATAACGTAGTAAATTTTGTCTTCCTGGGTTTATATTTTAAGATGAGCTTGTGATCATTTAATTTGTGTTTCTCTGTGAAAGCAGTTATAGATATTTTTTCCTCCAGACAAAGTTTACAGTCAGTTTTGGGATTTATTATGTACTCGTGGTGTCTTTCACACACACACACACACACACACACACACACACACACACACACACACACATATATATATATATATATATATATATATATATATATATATATGGGAGATAGCCGGAGAAACATAGAAAAACAGTAATATATTAAGAGATAGATAGATAGATAGATAGATAGATAGATAGATATGAATAGAATGAGATAGATAGGTATTAACAGAGATACATAGATATGAACAGACTGAGATAGATAGATAGATAGATAGATAGATAGATAGATAGATAGATAGATAGATATAAACCGATGGAGATAAATAAATATAAGAAGAGACTGAGATAGATAGATAGATAGATAGATAGATAGATAGATAGATATAAACCGACGGAGATAAATAAATATGAAGAGACTGAGATAGATAGATAGATAGATAGATAGATAGATAGATAGATAGATAGATATAAACCGACGGAGATAAATAAATATGAAGAGACTGAGATAGATAGATAGATAGATAGATAGATAGATAGATATAAACCGACGGAGATAAATAAATATGAAGAGACTGAGATAGATAGATAGATAGATAGATAGATAGATAGATAGATAGATAGATATAAACCGACTGAGATAAATAAATATGAAGAGACTGAGATAGATAGATAGATAATTTATGCGTGTATGTAAAGCAGATATATTAACAAATCCTACCTGTCAGTTTATCTCTGTGGACACTTGTGTGCTACCCGCGCACGGTGAACAATATCTAAGATGAAAAGCGACTATTTTCGTTATTCTCTTCCTCATGCAAGCTGTTAAAAAGAGAGAAAAAGTTTATGGAGACTGACCAGATCAGTGATGAAATCAGCAAAGATATTGACGCTACCGGAAATTGGATGGCCGCAATGGCTTATGGGTAATATGCGACCCTGTATAATTTGTTTCATATCCGTTGGTGAGGCGAGAGAGCTTCCCTCCTTCCGCTTTAATCTCGTTTTCCCCCGCCGTGTTTCCGTTTCAAGGCCCGTGTTTCCATTACTTAGGTCCATAAACAGAACCTGTCCTTACGAACCAATTCGCTTCTTTTTTTTTTTTCCTCATCTTTTTTTTTTTTTTTGGGATCTAATAATTCTACGATAACGGTTTATAGCTGGCCAAACGTTTCAAAGTACGCAGAATATATAATCAGCGAAACAAGTTCAAATCTCGAACTGTGTAGTTTCTTTTTCACTTTTCACTTATATGGGGGAAGGATGCATCTAAGTCGGCCAATAAACTCAGGTCAGGAAATTAATTTTTGCTGCTGGTACAATGCAATGTCGATGTCGAGTAAACCTTTATGTCTGTTTAATTTTTGAACGATGTGTTAATATTTTTACTATTTACATGCATACTAATGTACTCATAATTTTTGTTATCAACACGTTTCGGCCTTCTTCCTGTATCGATCCTGATAACCTAGAAAGACTTTCGAATTGAACCTTTTATTTACTCCACAGTTTTAGCTCTACTGTTGAGTCATGATTTAAATATTGTTTAGTTATTGCTTGCTCTGATTACACTGACGAGGCAGTAGCGGTGGAGAAGTAAGGAGATCGTTAATAGTTATTAAATTGGCCATGTGTCATACTTACTCTTATTTACTATCATCAGAAAGTTGTCAGCAGGTTCGAAATTGGAATGTGTGAAATTATGGAAGAATCAAAATCTACTTTTGCATTTTTAAATAGAAATTTATTGATAGAAATACTAACATGAATTGGTAGAAGTTAATGTTTAATGAAATACAATTAATGAGTTAAGGGTATCAAGAGTTTTTACTTCTAACTTGTTTGAAACATTTTATCTGCACGTAGTCAGGAACGTATGTGTGTACACTACCGGCCATAATTATTAGGCCACCCCAGTTTTTTAATGATATATTTCATACTAATTTTAGTATTTATTGCCAAGTGGATAATTCTAAATGAAAATAGAATGGTTCTTTTGTCAATACTGCACAACAATATGTGCATGAAATGAACTGTTCTTGTGTCCAGTTTTTGTGTTCTCTTCCCCATGCTAGTCTCTTCTTACTGACTTGGCTGCAGCAAAGGCTTCTTGGCTGCCTTGTAAAATTTTTCAACGTAATAATAGCAAAAGAACTTTTCGTTTTTCATTTAGAATTACCCACTTGGCAATAAATACTAAAATTAGTATGAAATGCATCATTTTCTTTTAAAACCTGGAGTTGCCTAATGATTATGGCCGGTAGTGTAGGTATGTGTTAGCGTTTGTTGAGTAAGAGTGTCTTTGAAGTATTCGCTCAGTCTTAAAGATATCTGTGCGATTATCAAATAGACGCTTCAACGATAAAGAAGAAGAAAGGTGAGAAAGAAAGATGTTATTGGTGAGAGAGAAAGACAGAGACAATGTTATTAACGATCGTTTGACATTTGTCAAGAGTAGGTGTTAATTGCTCGTCATCGTAACACTCTAACGAGAGTAATCGCGTTTCGTCTTTCTATTTCATTTGGGAATTCACTCCCGGATGTGATTCTGGCCTTTCTATTGGTCGTTAAATATTTCACATCGAGGTGTGAAATTTTGCAAGTTTTGTGTATGTTAAGTAAAGTTTGTATATTCGAGAAAATCCGTTTATGAGTCGGTGTTTAGCATTTGAAGTTTTATATCTAGAATTTTTTTTTTCAATATAGTGGACTGGTTTGTAAATGATGAATCAGTTCACAATAGTGTGTTGGTTTTTAATTTTTTTGACATAATAATTGTGAGTTCAATTCCTGAACCGGGCTATTTATACAAAAAACTGCAGAATACACTCAATCAATTAGAGAACAGTACTAAAAATAAAAACTAACCAAGAAAAAACTGGATAACGAGAGCAGTCAACCCCATGTAGAGGAGGTAAACGTTTGAGTTTGACATCCGCTATAGACGACATGAATAGATATCCACCCGATGAAGATAGAAGAGGACTACCGAGAGTCTGCATGTAATTGTGTAAAAATAACTATATGGCTCTAAGAATGAACATTTGTGCATATCGCATAGATGAGCTTAGTAATTTGAATGTAATAGGTATATATATATATATATATATATATATATATATATATATAATTACTTAGTTTTTGGTGATAATAAAATTAGACCAGTAAACAGTTGTATTAAAAATTGTATTTAAAAAAGTTGTATTAAAAAAGCTGTATTAAAAATCAATATTTAGAATTTCTACAATATAATTGTACTGAACGTACAATTATATTGTAGAAATTCTAAATATTTTTAATTTGTAAACTAATTGCAATTGTAATAATTATAATTTGTAATTCATTACACAATCTAGGTTTCTAACATGTGTGTCTTTCTGTGATTTGTAATAAGCGATTTTACCGGGTTTTTTTTAAAGAACGCACACATAACAGTGATTTTTTTAAAATTTTTACTTTTTTTAAAAAGCTCAGTTTTCAACATTAGAAGAAGTTATAACGTTTTCTTTCCTTATTAGGCATTTTATGGTATCGTTGCACTTGGCCATGATTTCTGGTCTTTTATTCAGTGATAAATATTCGTTTGGAAATAACATAAAAGATGACTTTTCTTTCTAGCACAGTCTACAATTTTACCACCGTTGTAAGTCTACAATTTATGCCTGTATCTTTTCTATATTTTAATTTCAATTTCCACATCTGGCTAGCCATCTTTGCACAGGTGTATTCTATTGTAAATGTAGCTCTCTAGTTTAACCATCTGGTTTTAAAAGTATCTTTGGTTGATACCAGATATGTTTTGTTTCGACCACTTTTGTCATGTACTTTTGCTTTGTAAATTACTTTTTTGTATTACTAAGTCCTTGAAGTGGGCATTTATTTTTCTCTGTGCAGTTACATTCCTTATTAATGATCTTGTTTTGTATGATGCTATTCAAATTTCTGGCGTTTTCTTTCTTTATGAAATTTTTTAAATTACTAATACAGTTATATTTAGTAATTAAGGTCAAATCATTTATTGCAAGTCGCCTGAAAACACAACATGAGGGAAACCTAGGTCACGTAATAAATTGTTTACATATATATATATATATATATATATATATATATATATATATATATATATAAACAATTTATACTCTATACTTATACTCATACTCTAACATTAAAAAGAATTATATTTTAATAAAATAAAATGACCCACACAATACTAAATTGCTGTTCTTAATATAATATAACTAAGTAGATAACAATGATTTAATCCAAAATCTGACTTATACTCAGAGATAGTCGTAAAAAATCTATTGAACAATAAAAAAAAACCTACAATACAAACTCCTGATTAAAATTTCTCTTTACTCTTTAAAAAATCTAAGGTTTCAATGTGTATCTTACCCAGACAAAATTAAAATGTGACATGTCTAGATCTATGCCATCCTGCCCCCCTTTCATAACCCAAATGTTTAAATCTCCATGTTACATAATTCTAAATGCTAATTGAACTGTTTTGACAACTCTATTGCATTTCCTTTAACCAGTACTCTCTAATTTTCTAAATAACCAGACATTCATTTTATATTTTCAAAAACAAATTGTTTTCACGATTTATTTTAACATATCACCTGAAAAGGAACATTTTTTGTAATGAAACATGAACATTTTTGTGTAGTGATATTATGCTTTTATAAACAATTGGAATAACAAAGTTAAAACATTAAGCTCTACTCTGTATCGAGCACTTTATAAAAGCAAATGCTTGAACAGTGGGTTTTTAATCTACATGTTCTTTCCCTTTTCTGTAATATATATAAGATAGATAGTTAGATAGATAGATAGATAGATAGATAGATAGATATAAACGATTTGGTGTCAGTCGGAGTCGCTAACCCCTAAGCCACAAGCACATGGAATCAGAGAAGGGAAATTTTAACATATTATATATAAGCGTCATATACACATGCCGGTCACTAAAAGAACTCAATTCATTGCTGAACTGTTATGCATATCTCGCCAAATTAGTAACCGTTTTTTCAAATTTTCCTTTCTAGAGTGGTCAATCGTAATGAGAGCATTATATATATATATATATATATATATAATCATAGTGATGATCATCCACGTATACTGTCTTGATATGTATAGGAAAGAATATTAATAAAAAGTTTTGAATTTAAAAATGTACTTTTTTTGAACAGTATTTGTTTATTTTTATTATATTTTATATTTCAGACCGCCCTCGGTCCTTCATCAGAAACGACTGATTTTTAAATTTGAATTAGAAACGTATTTCACGATAGCGTTCGAATATTTTTTTGTTTACATCACGTGGTGTGTTTTTTCACATGTGGCACGTCCGTAGAGAAAGTCTGTTTGTTTTAGATAAAAATTTCTTGGAATATCTGAAAAAAATTTTTTAGCTATTGAAATATTTGTAAAGATTCAACACACCTAAGTCCCTATTTAACCCTAGCTTGTGTGTATTTAATTTTAAAATCCAGTATGTTTCTTTCTTTCTGCGTGTGTATGTAGAACTAAAATTGGAGGCTATTAGTAAACATTTGCAATTTTCTAAAGTATGATCAGGTTGATTAAAATGGGCTGCAATTGGGGAGTATACATTTTTTTGTCGTATATTTAGTTTGTGATTATTGAAGCGAAATCTAAAGCTATTACCGGATTCGCCGATATATCCACTGTTGGGGCAAATTGAGCAGAAGAGAAAGTAGATTATGTTTTTGCTGTCACAAGTAAGGTTTGGTGGGTGTAAATTTATTTTGGTGTTGGGTACAGAGAATGTTTTGTCTGTTATTAAATGTTTACAAATTAAACAGCGAGGCTTCCCACGTTTTAAATTCCCTGATAGGTTTGTAAAAATAAACAAATACTGTTCAAAAAAAGTACATTTTTAAATTCAAAACTTTTTATTAATATTCTTTCCTATATATATATAATCAAATATATATATATATATATATATATATATATATATATATAATCAAATTTTTCAAGATCGTATAGCCATTTTAACGATGAAATTTGCTTCATCGATTATCTTAAACAATATGGTAAAATTGAATTATTTGTTTGAGTGTGTGTGGGTAAAAACGGCGGAAGTAAACATAGCAAAAAGAAAAGGAAAAGGAAGAACAAAAGGAAATAGAGGAAGAAAGAAAAAGGAAGAAAAAGGAAAGAATAAATGTGTTAAATTGGCAGACAGAATAAAATGCTGGCTTCTGCTCCGATGAACTAAGCTCCCTGGTTCACCCTATGTATGAATTTACTCGAACCACAAGATTAGCAAATAGGTCGCACCCTTTTACTGTGAAACCAATAAAATGTAAATGCAAATTATACTCCATCAGCTTCTTTTCTCACACTTCCCGCCTGTGGAATTCCATTCCCTTTACTTACTTCCCCGATAGCTACCCTTTCCAAGAATTTAAATGTAAGGTCAATATTCATCTCCCATCTCACTAACCTGCATCTTCTCTCTCATAGTCGTTTCTCCGTCCACTCTAATCTCATCTGTATTCTCATCCTTCTCTTACCCACTTCCTGACTCCCCCCATAACTTGTCACTCTTTCTCATCAGTTTCCTTCTATGTAACCCCCTCTAAAACAGTGGCAATAAAATCCCTTGCTTGGGGTGATATGATTATAAAAAAAAATGATAGGGGTGGTTTTCATATTTAAGCTAATTGTCTTCGACAAAAGCTGTCTCCGTATGACATGCGACTATACTTTTGACGATAGTGTGTCTAATGCTAACCTTGCAAAATGCAATATTAGTGAAATTGAGATTTTGCTGGGTGGGTTATTTTTACAAGGATTAGTGATAAAAGAATATCTAAGGTTCTCACGCTTAATTGACAGTAGACAAAGTATAGTTAGACAACCGTGAATCAGTCATAAACACAAGCTATAGAGTAACCTCTAAGTTATTAATGTTCATCAAAGTAACTTCGACAATTGCTCTGTGTAGAAATAAATGAAGATTTTTTCAAATCAGTCGTATTGATCAGCTAAAAACAAAGAAAGAGTAAGTAAAATGTTTTGTTACAATATCTGGACATCCTCGCTGTTACACAATATGTTCTCTGTTCTCTGTGTGAAGAAAACTCGCGGGACTGAAGTGCCACAAACAACACAAACATAAAAATGAATAAGGTTGAAATCGATGGGAGAGTCTATCAAATTCGTAGCAATTCGGTCAGTCAGTTAAATGTCATATGTGATACACGCTTTGGGCGATCATGTCTCGAAAGAGAAATGACTGATTGCACAGATTATCCCACAGTAGGTTGCCATTGCTTTCTGTAGTAGTTTTTTTTCTGCCATCCTAAGCCCGCACGCCACCGTTATAGCTAACTTCTACGATCTCCCTTGCCCTAAATTTTCCCCGTGAGGGTTAAATTTTCCAATCTCTCTTTCTTCGTTATATGCCCGAGAAATGTTAGTTGTCTTTTCATGATTCTAAGTATAAGTGTTCTTTCTGTTGTTAATTTCTTTAAGACTTCCATGTTTCATATTCACCCCTAATAAGCAACATAGAACTAGCAGCCTGTCAGTTAATTAAAGTGCCATACGGGATACACGTTTTGGGCGATCATGTCTCGAAAGAGACATGATTGACTGGGCAGACAATTATTCCGCAGTAGGTTGTCATTGCTTTCTGAGGCAGACTGGTTACCGACCAAGACTCTAGAACCCAATCTGTCCTATTATTTAACCCATAACTGGAGAGAAGAAACGGATTTATTCTTTTCCCAAGAGCATTTGTGCGCAAGTGAAGACAAAGAATTCAACTGGAATTTGAACTTGGGTTCCCGATATGTGGTTCCGAGTCGATATCTACTGCACCACAACGCACATCCCCCGGAAGTAATAGGCTGCTTGAAACACAAAGAAAGCCGGTTCAGTGACCGTATGTATCAGCGTTGTATGAGCGAAATAAAACAAAGAAACAGTGTCTGATCTGTTCACCCGATATATCGCTTGAAGACAAAACTTCTAGATATTGAATAATCTATTGAAAGCTGCTGTTGGAGAACATACATGTCTCCGGCACTGGTAATTGATCTGAAAGTTGTGATAATCATATTCAACTATAAGCGTTCAAACTGATATGGAAATAAAAATCCATATTTTTTTATCTTACCAACATTTTCAAAAAGAGAACCAGCGTTATGTTCGGGTATTAGCAACTGCGCCTTAATCAGAAACGATAAGTTTGCGTTTTTCCATTACCTTCTTACGGGAGATGAAGAGTAAACACTGTAAACAGTGCTTCTTCGTACCGAATGATTTCTGACACCGAACCTTGAACTGACTATCCTAGGCATGACGATAAACCTCAATGCCTTTGATCGAGAGGTTTTGAAAAGTATGGAATCATCTTTTAGTTGCAGTTGTTGCGAGGTCTACTTGAAGCAACTGAAGGATGCATGTGAGGTTTTAGAAAGAATACAGGGGCCCGACAATATTTTTCGGACACTTTAGTATTCGACTTTCCGAGTACCATAGAGTGGCGAAATTCCTTCAATAGAATAGCATAAACATATAAAGACAATACCTGTAATAAAAATGGAAGAAAATCGATTAGGTAAGGAAAAATATTTATTTTTCATCATTTTTTACAAAACACACGCGACATTATTTTTCGGACATCGTTGAAAAACTGTTAATAGTCTGTAATATCACCTTTCTTCTCAATAACTTTTATCAATCTCTCTTCATAATGATCAAACATATGCACAATAACATCTCTACGTGTTTCTATTAGTTGTTTTTTGGCATCTAGTATCCGTTCCCATAGTTGAGCCTCTTTCGTTATTTCAGGTCCATCATAGACAAGTTGCGCAGGCATTTCCCAAAAAATTTTCTATTAAATTTAGATCTGGGCTTTTTGCAGGCCATTCCAAAGTAGTCATATTCACTTTAGCCATCTAGTCTTTCATGAGTTTTGACACATGGATGCTGCAATTGTCTTGCTGTAGAACGAAATCATTCCCTATCTCTCTTCTTATACTTGGTAGGGCTTTCTCGTCCAGCAACTGTTTGTAGCTTTCGCTGTTCTGTCGTCCTTTCAGCCACTCCAACCATATATTTTTATTAGCAAAGATCATACCCCAAACCATAACCCCTCCTCCTCCCATCTGTCGTTTGTTCAGTACCGCAGGCTCACCCTTTCTCGACCAAGTACACCATCCATCGGGCCCATCAAACTTGAAACGCTTCTCATCAGTAAATATAACCTTCTTAAAGTCAACACGCTTTGTTAACCACCTTTTAGCACACTCCAGTCTTGCTCCTTTGTGTTTCTTTGTTAGTGTAATTTTTTTTCTTAGCCTTTGCATACTTCAAACCAATCCTATGCAGCGTTCTTTTTACTGTTCGGACGTTTACATCCAATTCACATTTCTCCTTCACTTTTCTTGCTGGAACTTTTTCTCCAGATGTCAAAAGCCGTGTCACAGTCCTCTTCATTCTCCTTTCAGTCCTCTTGCCAATTGATCTTTTCTATCCTCTCTTCTTTTTCCGCTCGGAGTTTGTCTTCAGCATGTATTCGACCGTTGATTTCGACAGCTTCAAATCCATGGCGATCCTTCTAATGCTGAGGCCATCATCCCGCTTCTTCCGTGCCAAACAAACAACTTCTTTTGAATGCATTTTACCTCATTAAACTTAATTGTTTTGCCAGTAAAATAGAACAGATAATTGATTCTAATGATGACAACTAAGTGTACAAGAAAATTTGCATACAGCAACATATACAAGAACTTAGCTCTTAATTAAAATAGGATTTTTTTGCCATGTCCGAAAAATAGTGTCGCGCAAGTTTTCGCAAAAATCACAAAAAACTAAAATTATCAAAGCCAAACTAAAAAAAAATGATTACACTAGTAGTGGATTTTCACTCCTCAACTACGTACTTACAATCTCAAAAGTTTTTGGCACTAGTAACCACCTTGAAGTACTTTTTTCAAAGTGTCCGAAAAATATTGTCGGGCCCCTGTAGAAAGGAAAAGTAAACGAATACCGGACAGCAGGAAAAGACAGCTTAAGTTCCTGGTACCTATAATGAGGATTGAAGGTTTGGAGAATCTGATGCTCATAGGTAAGAAAGAAGAAAAAAGGGGAAAACAGCATTTAACATACTTGACGTGCCTGAGCAAATGGTTGACAGAGCGACGTTTTGGTTGAGTAACAGAAGAAAGCGTACTAAGAGCCACCCGGGATAGGGGGACGTGGAAGGCTATTATCGCCTACGCCCTGAAGTGACACGGCAAATAACGGAAGAAAATGTTCCTTTATCGTTTTTAAATGAATTTGTGTAGGCTAATGTATAAAAAAATCAACCTATATTAACAGCTACAAGTGATATGAAGTTGTGAAGAAACTTGATCGCTTATTTCCGGAGGAAACACGTCACATACAGAAGAAGAATGTAATAACTGAAAAACATATGCAGGCCATTCAAAGTCATTTACTCAGGGACTTTGTCTCGTAATATGGATGGCGAGTTTTCGCCATTATTATATAGACTTTATCGTCATTATTGTGGTTATTCATTTACATGTTTTACTGTTAAGTCTTCTAATACAAGGTCCAAGGAACATTTAAGGTAGAGTGTTATGAACTGAGATTGTTAGGAAGATTTAAGTAAGAAACTATTATGAGGACAAGGTCAGGATTGTAGTTATCAACTAAGCATTGTCTCCGGAGATTCTTTTCTATCGACAAAATAAGTTTGGGGGAAAATCGCCCGATTAGAACTTCTTTTTATCAAAGAATAAAGATGGTTTGCAAGGTCTTAGATGTGAACCTTTGAGATGCTGGAATAAAGAAATGTAAATCCTGCTACTGGAATAAAAGAATGTAACTCCATTAGCATGGATCATTGTAGTCTCTCTGTAAGCAAAACACTGCGCCTCCTCGGGTTAACTCTCACAACAGACATTAAGTGGAATGACAATATAGAATCCTTAGCTGAATCCGCTGCTAAGAAGATCGGTTCTCTGTGTAGGTTCAGGAAGTTTTGCCCGTCTGAACCAATCCGACATATATATAAATCTATAATCGGCCCATGCATTGAATACTGCTGCCATATATGGTCGGGTGCTCCTGCTATTTACCTAGGGGTCCTTGCCAAAATCTAACGGAGAATCTGTAATGTGATCGATCCCGACTTTACAGCTAAGATACAGTCACTTTCCCACCGACGCAATGTGGCGTAATTGTGTCTCTTCTACAAATATATTTACGGCTTCTGCTCCGATGAATTTAGCTCACTGGATTTACTCGAGCCACAAGATTAGCAACTATGTCCCACCCTTTTACTGTGAAACCAATGAAATATAAACGCAAATTTTACTATATTAGCTTATTTTTTCGCACTTTTCGCCTGTGGAATTCACTTCCGTTTAATTTCTTTAATTTCGACAGCTGTAATCTCCAAGAATTTAAATGTAAAGTCAATAGTCATCTCCTATTTCACTGACTTGCATCCTCTTTCATCTGTATTTTCATCCTTCTCTTACCCACTTTCTGACACACCCTATAACCTGTTACTCTTTCTCACAACTTCCCTCCTATTTAACCCCCGGCACAACAGTGGCACTAAAAAATGATATGATTATTGAAAAAAATTGTTTTAACAGTTTCCATAGTCATAATGATATGATAGTGAACTGCTAGAAACATTTCATTTATAAGATAATGGTTGCGATGGGAAATATAATCCATCACCCACAAAGTTGTGTATTCACTTTTAAACTCTGTAAATGCCGGACAGTGAAGACTGGACAGCACCTGCCCGAATATGGTAGCAATACTTTGTGTCTAGATCAGAACTGACTAACAGAAGACGGAAAGCTCGACAAAGTGATCCGAAGGCGAATTGGCATGGCGAAGGATGCGCTCCAGAAGCTGAGTAGTGTATTAGGAGACAGAAAACTTTCACAAGAAACAAAGAAGAGAGTACTAGACTACTATATGATATCAGTTCTTCAATATGGCAGTGAATGCTGGACAATATCATCGAAGATGAAGGAAAGACTTGAAGCAATTGACATGTGGTTCTATGGAAGGATGATGCGGATGTCATGGATCGAGCATGTGAGCAATGATTAGGTGTTGGAAAGAATCGAAAAGAAAAGGAAATTAACATTGAGCACCAGGAAGAGAGACCTGAAGTTCTTGGGACATGCAATGAGGAAGGAGGTCTTGGAGAACCTGATACTAACAGGCCAGATAGAAGGATAACATATTTGAAGTTCCTGAGCAGGTGGATGACAGAACGGGTGTTGCGAGATGTTACAGGAGAAAGCGTGCTAAGAGCCACCAATGATATGGAGACGTGGAAGGCCAAGATCGCCTACGTTTTGAAAGGACAAGATAGCCACTTTCCCATCGTCGAAATGTGGCCTCCCTCTGTCTCTTCTATAAATATTTTCATGGATTCTGCTCGGATGAGCTTAAGTCACTGATGCCTCCTCAACAGGTGTTTACCCGTGCAACCAGACTGGCAACTGGGTCCCACCCATTCACAGTCAGGTTAGCCAAACGCAGACGACAATTCTACTCCTGCAGCTTCCTCTCTCGCACTTCCCGCCTGTGGAACTCACTCCCGTATTCTTGCTTTCCTGACGGCTACGACCTCCAGAAATTTAAAAGCAAAGTTAATACTCACCTACTAACCACTGGACTCTAGCTCTCTCCCCTCCCCTGTATAACCTTCCCTTTCTCTCCGCCCATATATCTGTCATTGCACCTGCTTTCTCAGCTTTCTATTGTTCCTTTCTAACTAGCTTGCACTCCTCACTCTTTTCTAATTAATCTTTTTACATTTATGTAACCCCCTGCACATCAGTGGCGTTTCTGCCTTGCTCGGGGTGAAATGATTAAAAAAAAAAAATATATATAGAAAAAGAATAAGAATTTCTAGAGTAACTGGCGATTTACGGGGTAAGAACAAAATTTTCTCTGGCTTCTAGTTAGGCACAGTTGGCGTTGCACTTTCTAGTGTGAATGCTGGTTTCAAACCGTATTGTCTGTAATCCCTTTCTGTTAAAAATGTAAAACCAAACAATAGAAAATGTCCAGATTTCGACGTTTGACTTAAAAAGTTTAAGATTGTAGTGGCTAGAGAAGTATCATCACAGGAGTCTAAAACAGTAAAAGTTCTAATGAGGAAGCTATCCTAGTGGAACTTACTCCATAAAAGAGAAACTTTAAGGGAATGGAGATGTTTTACCACCGTGAATTATCACATGGTAGATCCTAGTTGTGAATCACTTCATCAGTCACAAAGCCATGTCAACAATTTTGAACTATGTCGAGTTTGGACAGTGAGCGCTGGGTGGCACCTGCTCATATGTGGCAGCAATAATACATTGGTGATCTGTTATGATTCTTGTAAATATAGAGTATAGAAGCTGTATTTTTCTCGATTGATGTTTAAGTGATGGCACCAATATACAATTTCTGACAGGTCGGGAGTTAATTTTAGGCCAATTAGGCGTTTCAGCGAAGATCTTTTTTTAGGATTGGTGTTGGTTTAGGGTTTGCTTGGTGGGGATGAAATGTTACAAGCCAACTTTTTCCCTTAAATCGGACACGAAACAATGGTCCTACACTATGGCATCATCAAAATACTATCAGCATTTATATTTACTGTCCCTTATTCAGGACCTGCGTAATCACCACAACTTTGATTTTTTTTTTTTTTTTGGCAAGTTACAAAGGTAGTAATAATTTTCAATTTATCCGAAGAGGCGATTCAGTAAACTTATTTTAGTCTAGGTCTATACGGGTTGTGTCAGTCAGTTAAGTGCCATACGTGATGCACTCTGACTGGATAGAAGATTATCTTGCAGAAGGTTGCCATTACTTTCTACTGTAGACTGGTCGCCAACCAAGGTTATAGAACCCAATCTGTTCTATTATTTAACCCAGAACTGGGGGAAAGAGACAGATTAATACCTTTCCCAAGAGTATTTGTGCGTCAGTGAATGCAAGGAACTCTAGAATTGGAACTCGGCTCCCCGATTTCTTGTTCCAAGCCGATAACCACTGCACCACAACGCACATCATTGTTTTTTCGACTCTGCTTCACCGCAGCGGCGGCATCGTAGTCACAGTCGTTGTCAGCTCGTTCGGCGGCGGCGGCGGAAGTGGAGATGGCGGCAGCAGTGGCAACGGCAGAGACAAACGGCAGACGACGGGTTAACATACTTAAAAGTCTATGCTTGCTATATCAGCCTAACTGTAAATTCTATTCCATCATCAAGGTATGCGAACATGTTTCTTTCAACATTCTTACCATTAATCTCATAAACGTTACACAAACTATTTCTCGAATGTTTAAGTTTCTTCCTTGAAAACGATAAACGGGTCGAAAATAAAATAAAGATTCTATTGTTGTGTTTGTACCCGGATTTGTTATTTCGCACGACCTTTACGCTCTGATAATGCCTCATCAAAACTGCTACTCCATTTTGATCCCATGAAAAAAAGGGAGTAAATGAAAGGAAGGAAGAAGGAAAGAAAGACATGAAGAGAATATAGAAATATTTAACACCTCCTGCTAATATCCCATAAATAATAGCCTATTCGTTTTGATTAGATAGAAAAGCAAAAACATTCGCTACTTGTTTTTAGTATAAAATTGAAAAAAAGAAAGAAATTAAGATTGAAGTGCTTGATGGCTGTTTCAGGGAAATGGGAAAAGTTAATTTCAAATTTTTCTATTTATACCCAATTCTTAAAACAACTGCTAGTATTTATATTCATCACTGTCATTGCAATATTTTGTTGAAGTTGTTTAGCCCAAATAGTTAACGATGTCATAAAAAACTTCTACGCATATTTATTGTCGTAGAACTCGTCATGAACTTATTCATACATTAACTATAGAATAAGGATTTATCCGAACTCGTCATGAACTTATTTATATATTAACTGCAGAATAAGGATTTATCCGAACTCGTCATGAACTTATTCATACATGAACTGTAGAATAAGGATTTATCCGAACTCGTCATGAACTTATTTATATATTAACTGCAGAATAAGGATTTATCCGAACTCGTCATGAACTTATTCATACATTAACTGTAGAATAAGGATTTATCCGAACTCATCATGAACTTATTCATACATGAACTTTAGAATAAGGATTTATCCGAACTCGTCATGAACTTATTCATACATGAACTTTAGAATAAGGATTTATCCGAACTCGTCATGAACTTATTCATACATTAACTGAGAATAAGGATTTATCCGAACTCGTCATGAACTTATTCATACATGAACTTTAGAATAAAGATTTATCCGAACTCGTCATGAACTGATTCATACATTAACTGTAGAATAAGGATTTATCCGAACTCGTCATGAACTTATTCATACATGAACTTTAGAATAAGGATTTATCCGAACTCGTCATGAACTTATTCATACATTAACTGTAGAATAAGGATTTATCCGAAGTTTTAAATAGGAAAATCGTGATATTTTCATGGATTTCAACTAGTAGTACACACTTTTGTCAAGTTCCTTTACAAGTTAGCAACTGATATCAAACGGTTTAATCGACAGTGATGTAGTCCAACAAAATTTTCTTCAGTAAAATATATTTATGAAGAGATGCTGCCTAAATATAACAGGTGTACACGTTCCCCTACTTTAACTTCATTTATATATGCAAATTAGAAACATCATCTGTATTTTGATTTCTGTAGTTCTGTTAGGCAAATATGGCAACCCTAACCATGTTGTGGGCATGGATTCTAAATCCGTATGTAGTAAGCATGCGGCAGTTCAAACGGTAAGGTATTTAATCAAATTATAAATTAATTCTAATATTATATGATAATACAGAATCAGAAAAAGAATCCTTTAAAACAGATTCGTATGTTTGCCCATCGAATTTATATACGGAAAAGCAAGCAAATAGAGTTATAGATATGATAACTCAATGAGGAGATTTAATGTAATTTTCTTTGAATGCTGAATTTATATTAGAATATAAAATGAAAAAATGAAAAAAATATTCAGAAAAGCTTCTTCAATTTTAGAAGAATCTCCTAACACACTAACTCGCATCCATTCTCTCAAACACTCTTCCCATCTACCCAACCCTCATTCTCGGTATCTTTACCCGTCTATCACCCTCCTTCTCACATTTCCTGTATCTAACCACTCTTTCTCATCACTTTCCCCTAGGTAATCCCCTGCGCAATAGTGGCAGTGGAATGCCTTGCTTGGGAAGAAATTATTAAATAAATAATCTAAAGCAGAGAATAGGAATAATTCCTGTTTCCTCTTTTTCAAATACATTAGAAAAAATACTTACTTTGAAGTTGGATCTATAAGCCATACACAAGATCTAATCCAGAAGAATGTTAAGATTTCTATGACTTACAAGAAACATTAGTGTTATTAGAAGAACAAAACTCACGAGAGGAGGACTAAGAGTTACAAGATAGACATGACTTTAAAATCCTAAGATAGATAAGATCCTCGTCTCTTTAGAAGGAACACCTCATAAGATAGATAAGACTTAAACGCTTCTATGGCAGATAAGATTAACAAGAAAGATATGACAGTTGTCTTCTAAGATGAACAGGTTAAGATGCTCATCCCTTGTTCCCTGTTTAGGATGTGGTTTCCGGCTTTCTCTTTCCCAATCTTCTCACTTTGTTTTCTTGTTTTGTTTTGGTTTTTTTTTTCAATTGGAGTAGATAGATCTATCTATCGCCCGGTTCACACTCCACCCATGTCTATTGAACAGGTTAAGAGGCCCATCCCTTGTTCCCTGTTTAGGATGTGGTTTCCGGCTTTCTCTTTTCCGATCTTTTCACTATTACGTAGCCCCCTGCACATCAGTGGCGTTACCGCCTTGCTCGGGGTGATACGATTAAAAAAAAAGAAAAGATTTTTAAGACTCTTGCCTCAAAACAAGGATAAGCCTTACAATTACAAATGTTTTTACTTGGCTGCTGAATTTCATACTTCTTGACAGTCAGTAGTCAAAAGAAGGCAAAGGCCCTCGACTGAAGAGAAATGTAATAAACGAGAGCAGAATAAGACTATACACTGACGAGACGAATGCATTTCAAAGAAGTGTAATAGTAGGAACTGACACTACTAACAAGCGGGATAAGATTTACAACTATAGACTCCCAAGAAGGATAAAACTTACATTTACTACAAAAAGGATAAGATGTACCAAAAAGGTAAGACATTCAACCTACAAGAAGGTTTAGACAATCGTTTAACAAGAAGGATAAATTTACATTTTACAAGAAAGATGCCATCCTCGACTTAGAAAAACGACAACGGTTGTATAGTAACATCAAAATTAGATTTTCAATTAAAAAAAACGACATGACTGTCGACTACTGTAAAAATTGAGACTCTCGGCTTGCAAGAAAAGAAGATTAAAAAAAACAAACTACAATACTCGATTTAGAAGGATAAACTGACTGGAAAGATCAGGTCATCAACTAAGATGAATAGATTCATGATTTACATGATAGATAATATTCTTTTAAAAGAGATAAGTCTCTTTTCGAAAAGTGGGGTAAGACTTCTTTTATTTACAAGAAGTATAATGGTTTTTATTTGCAAACAGAACAAGCCTCATTATTTACGAGAGATATGATTTTTTTATTTACAAGAAGAATAAGATATTTTGTTTATAAGAGAGTTTAGTACTTTATAAGAAAGAAAAAGCCATTTTATTCACAAGAGGAATACGACTCTTTATGTACAATAGAGATAAGAATTTTATGTTAAAGAAAAATAAAACTGTTTACCAGAAGGATAAGTCACTTTATGTACGCGAATTTATTTAGAGAATGAATTATACTCTTTATTTATAGAAGGTATCAGTTAATAATTTACAAGAGTTATGTGGCTCTTGGTTCAAAAGCGTGAAAAGACATGCAAGAGGCATAAGACACTTTAATTACAACAAGGAATAAGATTATTTATTCACGAGAGAGATAGACTATGTATGAGAGCGATAAGGCATATACGTAAAAGAAAAATAAAACTATATTTGCAAGAAGGATAAGACTCTTATGTACAAGAGTGATTAGACACTATATTTACAGAATGGATCGCATTATCTATTTACATAAAGGAACTGATTATTTATTTAACAGGATCAGACTCTTTATTCACATAATGGATCAGATTCGTTATTTACAGAAGAGATCAGACTCTTTATTTACAAGAAACTTTATTCAAAGAATAAGACATTTATTTGCAAGAGTGATGATATTCTATATGTAAAAGAAAGATGAGATACTTTGTTTACAAGTGGATAATACTCTCTATGTAAAAATGCAGAGAGATTTTTTTTTTTTTTAATCATTTCACCCCGAGCAAGGCAGAAACGCCACTGATGTGCAGGGGGTTACATAAATGTAGAAAGATTAATTAGAAAAGAGTGAGAAGTACAAGCTAGTTAGAAAGGAACAATAGAAAGCTGAGAAAGCAGGTGCAATGACAGATACATGGGCGGAGAGAACGTGAAGATTATACAGGGGAGGGGAGAGAGCTAGAGTCCAGTGGTTAGTAGGTGAGTATTAACTTTGCTTTTAAATTTCTGGAGGTCATAGCCGTCAGGAAAGCAAGAATACGGGAGCGAGTTCCACAGGCGGAAAGTGCGAGAGAGGAAGCTGCAGGAGTAGAATTGTCGTCTGCGTTTGGCTAACCTGACTGTGAATGGGTGGGACCCAGTTGCCAGTCTGGTTGCGCGGGTAAACACCTGTAGAGGAGGCATCAGTGACTTAAGCTCATCCGAGCAGAAGCCATGAAAGTATTTATAGAAGAGACAGAGGGAGGCCACATTTCGACGATGGGAAAGTGGCTGCAGACGAGTCGCCAGATCAGTACCTATCACATTACAGACACTCCTTTGGAGCTTGTCAAGAACACTGAGGAGAACGGCAGGGGCACCTGACCATAAATGGCAGCAGTACCCCATGATATTTTATTTACAGAAGAAATCAGACCCTTTATTTACAAACAGCTCAAACACTTCTTATTTAGAGAAAGAATCTAGGTATGTCCAACAAAATCGCTGAAAAAACAGCATAGTCTGAAAGAAAAGTCTTCGAACTAAATAAAAACAAAGCTTTCTCGGCAAAATGTTTAAGCTATCATGAAAAGGATAGATCTAAGTATTTTTTAATTAGTTTTACAAAATTTTTAATTGTTTCTAACAGGTTCTAACAGGTTCATTTAGTGGTAGAAAATCATTTTTTTCTCTCATCAGTGCAAGGCATAAATTGACGCTATAGTTTATTACGTCAAAACGTTATATTACGCAAAGACATTTTTTGACTATGAAAGACACACTAATTTGGAAATTCTTGTAAAAATAAAATAATCGTCGGGTTTTGATGAAAGTTTCAGGATTTATTCATAGTTGACTAAAATCAGTTTTGAAATAATTATTTTTAGAAAATATTGGTAAAAACTTTTTTTACATATGTTACCCCCCACCAATTATTTTCCAGAAATGTCAAAAAATGCGACTAGGTCTCAACATATAGATGATTTTTATTAAATTCTGGAGCTATTGGGAAATGCCAATCAACTGCCTTTTTTTCTTCAAAACCTACTCGTTTTTAGGAAAATCTGCTCCGAATTGCGAAAACAAAATTTAATAAAACTATGCCATTTTTATTTGAATAAAATTTTAATTGTTTTTATAAACATAAATTAAAATGATATCATAGTCTAAATTGAAAAAGAATTCCGTTAATAATGAATTTTTAAAAGAATTGTTTTCATTTTTATTATTTTTTATTTAATCATTTCTAAAAAGTTTCAAATTTTTTTAAAAATCTCCTCCTCGTAGGTCTCTCAGATTTTGTAATTTAAATTAAAATATGTACTAAAAGAAAAATCAAAAAGCTTACTGGAAGTAAGGGTGCTCATATTTTATTAAATAATTAAAACATTTTAATTTTCTGCCGGTTAATTACCCGTATTTTGTTTGTACGGGGGTGCGTACGTGATCTTTATCATTAAAAGTTCACGTGATTCAAGAGTTGTCCCCATTACAGGAAAAATCCGCATATAAATTTTTTTATACCAAATTCGTCTTCCATATTTTGGCAAGTTACTATCAATTATCAATAACGCCTCTGATAGGGTGTTGACAGCTGTGATAACAAGGCTACCGTAATTGAGAAACGATTTTTTGAAAAATTTTCAGGCAGTATGCAAGCAATTCTTGTTGCAAGCGAACTTCAGGTAAGTTTAAATTCGGTAATTTGAATAAAATAATGTGTGAACGAGATGTATTTTATTTTTGTAAGATTTTTTAAAACCGAGAATTGGCTACTGTTTACAATCAATGAAAAATGGCGGAAAGTTTGATATTTACATTTTTTTAAGCCTAGCATTTTTTGATTCCGATCCATATAAATTTGGTTTGAAATACAGCAGGGCATTTGCTTAAAGTAATTAGTAAATTTTATCTCTTAGCTTTCAATTAAATCTAAAATTATAGCCTCAAGAGAAACATTTACTTTTGAAATTTCAATTTAAATTGAGGTATTGAAAACTTGAGTGGGGGTACCTAGATTATACTCTTTATTTACAGAAGAGATCAGTATTTTTATTTACAGAAATAATAGCATTCTTTTTATTTACAGAAGAGGCCAAACTCTTTATTGACTGAAGGGCTCAGATTCTTTATTTACAAAAGGGATTAGACTACCAGGGAGATATAACTCTTTATTCACGAGAGAGAGAGAGATTATTTTTATTTGCAAAAAGGATACAACTCTGAGAAGGAATGGATTTTATGATTCATTACAAGATGAATGAACATATAAGATAGTTCAGCATTCAAATTTACAATAACAATAAAACTCAAGAATAAAAAAATCCTTCAAAGTACAAGAAGAATAAATATCTCAACTTACACAAAGCATGAGATATTCCTTCTTCTTCTTCTTCTTCTTCTTCTTCTTCTTCTTCTTCTTCTTCATGTGCCGTGTCCGTTCAAGACGTAGATAATCATGGACTTCCACTTGGCTCTGTCTCTTGTCTCAATAATTTTTCTCTTGTTATCTCTTCTAAGCTCCGCTTCGTCAACCATTTACTCAGACCTAACATGTATGTTTCGCTCTGCTTTCTCTTGTATCTTCCTTCATTTATCGGACATGTGAGTATCAATTCCCCAGGCCTTCCTTCCTCATTACGTATCCCAGGAACCTCATTTGTCTCTTCGTGATATTTATTATCAGCTTTCTTCTCGTTTGCATCCTATCCAACACCTCATCGTTGCACATATGCTCTGTCAACGGTATCCTTACCATCCTTCTGTAAAACCACATTTCTGCTGCCTCAAGCCTCGCCTTCATCCTTGATGAGATCATCCAGCATTCAGTTCTAAACAGAAGGACAGATATCAGTGTTTTCTTTGTTTCTAATGAGATTTTTCCTGTCTTTCGGTACTCGGGTTAACTTCTGGAATGCGTTTTTGGCTATTCCAATGCTTCTTTAGACCTCCATGTCGTATTTTCCATCCTCTGTTAAAACACTTCTCGGGTATTTTATATTTTATTTGTTTTATTTTAGATTCTCTAACTTGCAGTTGGCATATTAATCTCCTCTTTTTGCTGATGACCATATATTCTTATTTCTTGAAGTGTATGCTGAGTCCTTTCTTTTCACTTTCTTTTTCTGTAGAAGGTCCTATAGTTTCCTTTCCGAGTCTGCTATCAGACTTCTGTAGAAGGTCTTATATTTTCCTTTCCGTGTCTGCTATCAGCACCGTGTCATCCTCGTATCGGATATTGTTGAGATTGTGGCCGCAAATCTCTAATCCTGGCAAGGCTTTTATTTCTCTTATAATTGCTCGGCTGTACAGGTTGAAAGATCCAGTGAGAAAAGACATCCTTGTTTTACGCCCCTTTCTCTTTTTGCATACCTGCTGAGTTCACCTCCTTACGTACACAAGCGATTTGCTACCTATATATCTTCTTGATTATCTTAACGTCTTTTCCGAAATATCGAGATTGTAGAGCATCACTATGAAGTCATTGTGTCGTACTTGTGTCAAAAGCTTTACATAAACAAAACTCGAAATAAACAAGTTCAGAAACTGTCATCATTGCGAATTTTGGTAACTTATTTAAGCATGAGGCCAGTAGTGTAACTGTGGAAATATTACAGTTACCAAAATGAATTCAATACTTTGTGATCTAGGTTAGTAGGTAAATAAATACATGACAGGCAAAAGAAGTACAATCATATGCCTGCGAATAACATATTGGACTCATATCTTTTTTTTTTAATCACATCACCCCAAGCAAGGCAGTCCACTGCCACTATAGCGCATGGGGGTTCATAGAGCGATTGGGTATAGCGAATGTCAGAGGGATGGTGATAGACGAGTTAGGAGGTACGTAGGGAAAGTGTTGGAGGGAATGGGTGCGAGTTAGTGTGTTAGGAGGTGTCTATTGACCTTACATTTAAACACCTGGAGGTTGTAGCCGTCGGGGAAACAATCATGCGGAAGGGAATTCCACAGGCGGGAAGTGCGAGAAAAGAAGCTGTTGGAGTAGAAATTGCGGTTACATTTCATCGGTTTCACTGAAAAGGGGTGGGACCTAGTTGCCAATCTAGTATATCGTGCAAATTCACACCTAGGGGGCACCAGTGATTTAAGTTCGTCCGAGCAGAAGAAGTGAAAGTACTTATAGAAGAGGCACAGGGAAGCCACGTCACGCCGGTGAGAGAGTGACAGCAGGCGGTCAGCTAAGTCGGTATCGATCACATTACAGATTTTCCGCTGTATTTTGTCAAGAATCCCGAGGAGAATAGCAGGGGCACCCGACCAGATGTGGCAGCAGTATTCAATATTAATATTTAACTATCGACTCCTAGCAACAGGAATTATTTTTATTTCATAAATATTTAAAGAAACAATAAGTTTTTTAATCGGGCAGGACCACCATTAGTACGCAGAAGATGTCACAGTGAGGGAGAGGACTGGGTACAGAGGTTATGGAGAAAAGTTAAAAAAATGATTGCAAGTGATTTTGCATTTAAATATTTTGAGATTGTAGCTATCAAGAAATCAAGTTTAACGAAAGAGAAAATTTCACAGGCGGGAAGTGAGGAAAAATTGTTGGAGTAGAATTGGCGGTTACATTTAAATATTTCACCAGCAAAAGTGTTGTACCTAAATGCCAATCTAGTAGCATGCTTAAATTCATGTGGTCGAGTCACCAGCGAAAAGAGCCCGTCATAGCTATTGCCATTATAATAGAAAAGACAGAGGGACGCCATTTCCTGTCAGAGAGAAAGTGGGTGAAGTGAAAATGCCAAGTCAGGATCGATTACTCGATTAAATGCAGAAAATTCCTTGGATTTTGTCTAGAATCTCGTGATAGATACCAGAAGCACCCGACAAAAGATCTGATAACAGTATCCAATGCACGAACGAATAGTAGGCTTGTAAACGGAAAAAACGGATTTTGACGCAAAAGAAACTTTCTGGTACGACAGAGTGACCCAACTTTCTTAAATGTAAAGACAACTATTGATTCGATGTAGACATTCCCCTTTAGCTGGTTGAAAAAGTGTATTGCTCCCCAGGAGACGAACACCAGGCAGGTTTTCCGATAGTCGTTAAGTGAGAGTTGACTTTTTGGGGTGGTATTAAAATTTACAAGCCATTTCTTGCCACATTTAACCACTGATTAATTTTTTCTCAATAGCATCAGCCAGATTTACTTTGTAACATTTTTCTGGTTTTGTTATTATAAGGAGAATGTGCGTTGTTGTGCAGTGGATATCGACTCGGAACGACAAATCGGGAAGACGAGTTCGAATTCAAGTTGAATTCTTTACATATGCACAAATACCCTTAGGAAAAGTATCAATCTTTCTTACAGTTATGGATTAAATAATAGGTCAGATTCTTTCTTACAGATATGGGTTAAATAATAAGTCAGATTGGGTTCTATAGCCTTTGTTGGAAACCAGTCTACCGCAAAAAGCAATGGCAACCTAATGCGGGATAATCTTCTGCCCAGTCAGTCATGCCTCTTTCAAGACATGATCGCCCAGAGCGTGTATCACGTATGGCCCTTAACTGACTGACTATTGAGTGGAAATTAAATGGTATTGCCATCTGCATAAATACTTACGTAGGAACAGAGGACGTCAGGAAAATCATTGATAAAGATAACAAACAGCGTACGATCTGTGAGAGAGACCTGCGTTCGTGTGAAATGATGTGGAAACGTTCTCGTTCAAAATGACGTTCATATGATGATTTGGTAAAAACGATTAGATTAAATAAAACAATCGTTCAGTCATAACGTAGTCCTCAATCTTGCATAGAGGGACAGCATGTTGGACCCTGTTAGACGCTTTCGAGATAACTCGAGCAACAGCTCAATCGCCAGTACTGGGACATAAGAACTTGATCTCTGATGTTCGGGCTTGTTGCTCTAACCAACTTAACAATGAAATTGCTATAATCGAATGTATTTATATTGCATTTTTAAAGAAACTAAAAAAAACATAGAAACGTAAATGGAAGAAAAGACCATGGCTGTAAATTGATTCCAACAACCTGCAAGTGAACAGATTGTTTATTAAATTACCTGAGCTGTGGAGTTGACAACATAGAGATCCGAAGGCGAATTGGCATGTTGAAGGACGTATTCCAGAAGTTGAGTAAAGTGTTAAGAAACAGGAGAATTTCATTAGAAACAAAGAAGATACTACTGGATTGCTATGTGTTGTCAATTCTTCAATATATACCAGTGAATACTGGACAATATCGTCAAAGATAAAGGAAAAACTTGAAGCAAATGAAATGTTGATCTACAGAAGGATGCTGCGAATATCATGGATCGAGTATGTGAGCAATGATGGGGTCATAGAAATGATGGAAACGAAAAGGAAATCAATACTGAGCATCAGCAAGAGACAACTAAAGTTCCAAGGACATACTATGAGGAAGGAGGACTTGGAGAACCTGATACTAACATGCCAGATAGAGGGGAAAAGAGACAGGGGAAAGCAGCGGATAGCATATTTAAAGGACCTGATCAGGTAGATGATGGAACGAGGTTTGCATCGTGTAACAGCGTGCTAGGAGCCACCGGGGATAGGGAAACGTGGAAAGCCATGATCGCCTACGTCCTAAAATGACAGGGCACATATAAGAAGATATTTAAGGAAGCTAACAATCGTGTACGTCAAATGATGGGAAAGTCTACGGAAAGATCTAAACTGTCAACGTCACATTTACTCGATTTATATCTTCTCAGCAGAAGTGTGGGGTTCTTTCTTTACTTCTAATGTTATGCGCATAGGCATTGTGGTGCAGTGGGTATCGGATCGGAATGAGAAATCCGAGAACCGAGTTCGAATTCCATTCGAATGCATTGCATTTGCATTGCGCAAATAACCTTAGGAAAGGTTTGATTCGTATCTTCTCCCTACATCTATGGTTTAAAAAGCAGGGCAGTTTGAGTTCTATAGTCCTAGTTGGCAACCAGTTTAACGCAGAAAGTAATAGCAACCTACTGCGGGAAAATCTTCTGCCAAGTCAGTCATGTCTCTTTCGAGACATGATCACCCAAGCGTGTATCTCGTATGGCGATCATGTCTCTCCGCTTATTACCTGTCCTTCATAGTTCTTACAACGCTATCCTAATCCTTGTTCTGCCAACCATTAAGACAAGTTTGTTAGGTGCGTTCTCACATGTTTTCTGTCCTCTTTGCTATCAATATGTAATGTGAGTGTCAAATTCGCCAAGCCATCATTTCTTACTATGTGCACTAAAGCGTTCAAAACATTCATTTTCATTTTTTTATTTTCTCCTAAACTCTTTTAGAAATGTTTAATATATAATCTATATAAAACTGTTTTTTCTGGAATCGATGATTAAAATACCGTCATGCATCTGATTTATTTAGGTTTTCAAAGACATTATCCTACATCCCACGCAATAGAAGGGCGCCTACACAAATAGAAAAAATAATGGCAACCTTCAGCGGAAAAATCTTCTTTCCAGTCAGTCATGTTTCTTTCGAGACATGATCACCCATGCGTGCATCACGTATGCCACTTAACTGACTGAATGTCCTATAACCCTTCAGAATTTTGGCGATCATGTTTATTACCTGTCCTTCATAGGTCTTGCAACGCTATCCTAATCCCTGTTCTATTAACCATTAAGACAAACTTGTTAAGTGGGTTCTCACATGTGTTCTGTCCTCTTTGCTATCAATATATAATTTGTGTAGCATTTCTCTAAGCTATCTTTCCTCATTATGTGCTCTAAAGAGTTCTGCTGTTTTATTTTAAGTCTTAGTTCTTATTATTTTATTTTATTTTCTTCTAAACTCTTTTAGAAATATTTAAATTATAATCTAAATACAACTTTTTTTGTTGGACTCGATAGTTAAAATGCCTTTATGTAAATGAACCATTTAGGTTTACAAGAAAACGACCATACATCACACGTAATTGAATGGCGCCTACACAATCAGCAAAAAATTCCTTTGCCAAATAAGAAAGCTTGTGTCTTTTGAAAACTTCGCAAAAATCCACTGGACACTAGCTCTCTCCCCACCCCCGTATATCCTTCCCTTTCTCTCCACCTATGTATCTGTCATCGCACCTGCATTCTCAGCTTTCTATTGCTCCTTTCTAACTAGTTTGTACTCCTCACTCTTTTCTAATTAATCTTTTTACAGTTATGTAGCCTCCCGCTCATCAGTGGCATTTCTGCCTTGCTCGGGGTGAAATGATTAAAAAATAAAAAATTAAAAAACTAAAGATGTCGTGTATCTAGAAAAAAGCTTGATGATTTACTAAAGAATTTCACATTCTTCAGTGCATTAATTAAGATATTAACCCGTCTCTTCTCCCTCCAGCTATAGGTTAAATAGCAAAGCAGATTTGGATTTATAGCCATGGTTGGCAACCAGTCTAATGCAGAAAGTAATGTCAACATACTGAGGTAAAATTCTTCTGCCCAGTCATTCACGTCTCTTTCGTTACATGATCGTCAAAGCGTCTATCACTTAACCGACACTGAATTAAACAGAACGATTCTGTTGAACCATATTTTTGACGAGATTATCGAGCATTAACTGTCACATAGAAGGATCGATATCACTTAACAATTAAATATATATTTGTTTTTCATTTTCTTATATTTATTTGAAAGTATTGTCCATATAGAAACTTAATCTAAAATGAAGACTCCAAAAATATAGACACAGATATATTTATTACAATAGTACCATTTGAATAATTTCCCGTTTTATTAACATTTAAACGGTAATGCTAACAGTGAGGAAGCTGTATCCATATAGAAAACAATGGTCATTCATTGACAGAGGCGTCATTGCTTTCAAGTGAAATTTATACAATGCTTTAAATAAAAGGGGTTCTTTAAGGAAGTTTTTTTTCACATGTCTATTATATGCTAGCACTCCTTTAGTATTTCCATTTGAAACATTTTGTTTAATGTAGTGTAGAAAGTCAAGATATTGATTATGTCATTATTTTCTGTTGTGGATTAAATAAGACATATCGTTAACACAAGTGAACTAGACAAAACGGTTTAAAACAAAAAAAAATCTAAAAGATGGTTCAGCGACGGAGATCTGACAGAATTCTAATAAATTCTCATAGAGTGTGTTTTTTTAAAAATACCTTTGGAGTCAAGCGAGATATGAAATTATAACCGTTAGTAAAGATTTTTAACAATGGCGACGAGTAATCGAAATTTATATGAAGTAGGAAATATATATATATTTCTCTTACTTCCTATAAATTTCGATTATATATAAGCTACAACGATATCTGAAAAAGTGTTGATGGAAGCTTTTATTTTCGCTGAACAGTTCATAGATATAGCATCGAAACATATAAATATAATTCTACAGGGGCGAAAATCTAAACTATTCTACAATAGTAATTAAAAACTAAGAAAAGAGTACATTTTATGTAACACAAAGATCGTCTGACGGAGCCGAAATCTCAGAAATAATAGGACCATAAATTGTAAATAAAATTTCCATTTATGGTCAGGTGCCCCTGCCGTTCTCCTCAGTGTTCTTGACAAGCTCCAAAGGAGAGTCTCTAATGTGATAGGTACTGATCTGGCGACTCGTCTGCAGCCACTTTCCCATCGTCGAAATGTGGCCTCCCTCTGTCTCTTCTATAAATATTTTCATGGCTTCTGCTCGGATGAGCTTAAGTCACTGATGCCTCCTCTACAGGTGTTTACCCGTGCAACCAGACTGCCAACTGGGTCCCACCCATTCACAGTCAGGTTAGCCAAACGCAGACGACAATTCTACTCCTGCAGCTTCCTCTCTCGCACTTCCCGCCTGTGGAACTCACTCCCGTATTCTTGCTTTCCTGACGGCTACGACCTCCAGAAATTTAAAAGCAAAGTTAATACTCACCTACTAACCACTGGACTCTAGCTCTCTCCCCTCCCCTGTATAATCTTCACGTTCTCTCCGCCCATGTATCTGTCATTGCACCTGCTTTCTCAGCTTTCTATTGTTCCTTTCTAACTAGCTTGTACTCCTCACTCTTTTCTCATTAATCTTTCTACATTTATGTAACCCCCTGCACATCAGTGGCGTTTCTGCCTTGCTCGGGGTGAAATGATTAAAAAAAAAAAAATTCTCATAGACATAAGAAACATGTTTTTCTCATCCTTAAAAAAATACGCGATTTGAAACAGAGAACGACATGAATAAAAAATTAATCAATATATAGATGAAAAATTTAATAGACAAACTGAAGGTGTCTACCCGTATATGAAAAGAAATGCAAATTTATAGTACGTAAACACTACAGCTAACAATTCTACTAATCAAACACATGCCTAAGGTAATAGAACACAGATTATTAAAAATTTCCTTTCATAAATCAATCTTCTATGAAAGGAAAAAATTATGAAAGGATCTTAAAAGAATCAGGCTATAAAAGCAAAATACACTACAAACCCTAGTTAAAAATACAAAGGAAAATTAATACTAGAAATCGAAATCTTTTTTGGTTCAACCAACCGTTTAATTTAGCAGTAAAATTCAAAATAGTGCAAATATCTTTTTTAATTAATTAATAGTTACTTACCTTAAAAATCGGAATTACATAAAATATTCCAAAGAAATACAAATAATTAGTTATAGCCGTACTATTAATTCCGAAAATTACATAAAAATCAAAAATTACTTAAAAAATGACACGTAACATAATATCGCGGATAAAGAATATAACTGTAGGTACAAAAATAAATGCCAACTTGACGAACTTTCTACATTCGAGCTGGAAAACCTTCAAATTGTACCAACTGGTTAACCACGTCTAGAAATTAAAAGAAAAACATTATATATATATTTCAGCAAGAGAAACAACAGCAGTTATTGGGACTTCAGAAAAACAATAACAAAAATTAATTTACATAATTCAAAAGAAAACTGAAAATTATCCATTTTATTTCCTTCCCTATGTGGAGAATGAAATAAAATGGATAATATTCACATGCAAATTTGACGATGAAATTATTGTTTCTGCTTACTCTAGAAGAAACAAGAAATTTTACAGAGACGTGTACAGAGACTAGCAAGACCAGAATAAAACGTTTTCTACTTTATGCTAGTACCAATCATCATCATTTATCCATCACACCAAGATGGTGCATAGGGCAGCAATCATCATCATCATCATCATTTATCCATCACACCAAGATGGTGCATAGGGCAGCGACTTTTTATTGCTGTTTCTGTAACTAACTGTTTTTGTACGGGGCGGTGGACCATTCTTGGTCCTTACGTTTACAGCTCCTGGTATTCCCAAATGGTCACTCATTATGTACTGACCAGGCTCGATGTTGCTTAATTTCGGTGATCGGACGGGAACCGGTGTATTCAACACGATATAGCCGTAGACACCAATAGCCGTTAGTACCAAAAGAACATGAAAAACCCTGCAATTTTGTACGAGAAGAATCAAGAGAACTTTGCTTCTGGGTAACGATAAATATTTTGACTAAAAGTTTTAGCGAGAAACGTACGTTTTTCATTACTCGCTAGAAGTGTATGTATCTGACAATTCAGCAATGAATTAGAACACTCTTAGTTACTAGCGTATGTTTACATGGTATATCACACGCTAAAGTATGCCTCCTTCTACCGGGCGCCCATACCTCAGAGTTAGAATCACCGACTAATGTCACTTCGGTCGGGTTTCATTCCTGGCTAGAAGCAATCGGATGTATAACCGTACTGATGATCTGTGGTACAGCGAAACAGATCTGTCTGCGGATGGCTATTTACGCTCTCACACCCTTATCAAGAACTATAGAGAAATGTTAGACTTTGAATAAACAGTAGCTACTTACGCATTTAGACATCGTTCATTCAGTAATGGATTTGAACACTCTCGGCTACTGGCGTGTGTTTACATTGTATACAACATGCGCAAAAGTTCGCCTTCATCTACTCAAATTTTGTCACATATGTTGGAATTGTTAACATAGAATGCTTAAGTTTCAAATTAAACGAGCTAATTCTGGATATATTGGAAGAATTATTTTTCGTTCTAGGGCTAACGGCGAAAAAAGATGTAAGGATTAACGGTTAAAAAATATGTGCTAAAATCTTAATGAAACAGGAACAAAATCGATAACTACTACTACAAAAAATATCGGAATAATATCAGAGAATCCAAATCTGGGCCGCGATACAGAGGAAATTGACGAAAAAAATACAAATACATACAATTCAAAGAAAAAGAAAAATTGATCTATGTTTCAAATGTGGATGGTGATGACTGCCTCTTTAAGAATCTAAAGAACTACAAGTGTGAAAAAGTGTTACATAACACCCATAAACTTAAACTAAATCAAGAAAATGTTCTAACGCAGAGAATTTCGGACGCAATGTTGAAACGGAAAAATAATGACAGAAAACCCAAAGAAAAAATTTGAATGTGAATAATTGATGTAGGTATGAAAATGCAACTAGATACTGCTTGTGATATCACCACCATGAAAGCGCCCCCATGGAAAACAAACCGAAAAAACTATTTTAAAATAACTTCTATATTTTCACATGGCTTGACGCATGAGAAATTTTTATTACTGAAATGACTTGCAACGTTTCCTTTTATAACAAGTGTGTTATATTTAATGCTTTTGTTTTAAAAATAATACAAACTTATTCGGTAGTGTACGGGCCACGGTGATACTTGGTAAATTGGCCTTGCGCCAAACATGTCCAAGTCCCCACAATTTTAATATCAGAAGTTTGAAGGTTGAAATGTGAAAGGATAAAATATCTCGATAGTTTCGACAAGTGTGTTTCAACAAGTGTTATATTTAAGGCTTTTGTTTTAAAAATAATACAAACTTATTCGGTAGTGTACGGGCCTCGGTGATGCTTGGTAAATTGGCCTTGCGCCAAACATGTCCAAGTCCCTACAATTTTAATATCAGAAGTTTGAAGGTTGAAATGTGAAAGGATAAAATATCTCGATAGTACATTAAAGTAACGATTTATTTACAGAATGACAAATGTTTAAGAAGGAAAATATATTTGAAATTTTGTCAACTGAACACTATAATATATTTGCGAAAAGACAAATATTCATTGAGAAAATGCATGCAGTTTTGTAGTTAAAATTGTTTGTAGTCGTAATGTAGGTACTTGAAAATGTTTGCATAAGCTTGGAGTTCATGGTTGTGTAGTAGCGGAATGTAAAGTCTTTGTTCCTTCCTCTTTTTATTGGGTCGCAACAGGTTGAGAGAAAGAGAAACCAAAACAAATAAAGGAGTGGTACTTAACACATACATTTGGTTGTTGCTGTTCTCTCTTAGCGGTGTAGTGTGAAAATAAAACAAAGGACGTTGGAAGAAGAGGTCGAACGAATCTGTGGTGTGACCTACGTCCGGGCTGGCGTGGAGTGAACAAGATGAAAAGAAAATTTGAAGTGAGGTTCAATGAAACCGTGACGTGCCCTGCGTTCAGGTCGGCTTCTTGAATTTTCTTTCATTACATTGCCACGAGGTCGTCAGCTAACCGCGCCCATTTGATGTGAAGTGTCGTGGTTTAAATAGTGAAACTTCTCATGATGCCGGATACAGCGAAGCTTTTCACAACTAGGCGTGAAAATACGCCAGATATAAATTTGCTGTTTTTAATCGAATCAGGATTCAGATTTTCTTTTCACACTGACATTTTTTTTTTAATCATTTCATCCCGAGCAAGGCGGAAACGCCACTAATGTACAGGGGGTTACATAAATGTAAAAAGATTAATTAAAAAAGAGTGAGGAGTACAAACTAGTTAGAAAGGAGCAATAGAATGCTGAGATAGCAGGTGCGATGACAGATACATAGGTGGAGAGAAAGGGAAGGTTATACAGGGGAGGGGAGAGAGCTAGAGTCCAGTGGTTAGTAGATGAATATTGACTTTGCATTTAAATTTCTGGAGGTTGTAAACGTCAGGAAAGCAAGAATACGGGAGCGAGTTCCACAGGCGGGAATTACGACAGAAGAAGCTGCAGAAGTAGAATTGTCGTCTGCATTTGGTTAACCTAACTGTGAATGGGTGGGACCCAGTTGCCAGTCTGGTTGCACGAGTAAACACCTGTTGAGGAGGTACCAGTGACTTAAGCACATCCGAGCATTTTACTTAGTTGAGATTTTTCAAAGTCGTTTGAATCCCTTTTTTACAGTTGTGCAATTTTACTTTGGGTTTTCCAAAATGTTGTAGTCTTTTGAATCCGATTTTGCGAGTGTTAAATTTAATTTGTGTGTTTTAGTTGGTTGACGGATTATATAGGATTTGTATCCTATAGTAGTGACTGAACGAAATTTTTTGAGTCATGGGATTTACTTATAAATATCTTTTGCAAAAATATAAATGGACAAGTGACGAATTAAAAAAAATTAAAGAAGTAAAGAAAAACATTTTGCGAAATTAAACAGTGGAATTTTTTCGAAGATAGATCTTTCTGTGGCATATTTACAAATACCTATCGAAGAAGTAATTTCAGTGTTAGTAATGATAAATACGCAGAAAGGATTGTATAAGTTGAAACGACTTCCATTTGGTATAAAAGTTGCTCCAGCCATATTTAAAAAACCTATGGCCGCCATGCTTGCGGATTGTAATTTCACAGTTGCCTATATGAATGAAAAAAGTGTAACTAAGGAACAATATATCGAACAAGTAAAATAATTTATTTTAAATAAGTGGATTCTTGTTTCAAAATCTGTGTGGTTTTTAAAACGAAATCTAGACGTGACAGCTTACTGCCTCTTTGACAGATTAATAACAAAGAGTATAGTATTTACATTATTCAGACTATTGTCCTTATCTTTGTTGCCATTTGTACAATATTTCGGCCGCTGTACACTCCGGTGTTCTTCAGGTTCTCGGAATTTCGAACAGGACCTTTGTTTTACAATCATTGTGGTATATAGCTCCATCCCATTTGCATAAAGCATCTTCTGGTAGTCATGAGTTATCTACCTCTAACCCTGTAAGTTACTTGTTCACCACTGATGTAACCTGGTATTGAACTCATAACTCGTTGGTTAGTTCCTGTGATTTGATCAAAAGAGTTGTGAGTTCAATACCAGAAATGACAGGTTTAGAGCCCAATCTCACGTAAGCGAGAAGTGGGCAAATTATGAACTTTGTCCTGAGTGTCCATGGTCGGCTTCCCCCACATAAAGCCCTACCTTTTGTCACATCCCGTCTCAGTATGGATTGGGTAAATACTAAGTCTTCTACCCGAACACGAAACAGTCAGTTGAGCTGTCTATCTTCGGGAAAATAAATGCATAATCGAGGCTGAGACACAGCGGAGAAAAACAGACAAGCTCTCTTACTTCGGACACTGTGCGACTCAGTTAAGTCTCTGTCTACGTACAAAGAATTAGCAGAGAAGAATAGACAAGTTCTCTGTGTCATCGAGCTAAAAATGACTCAGGTGCAGTTCGGTTTACAGACTGAGACTCAGCTGAGTAATATAGAGAAGCATCCTGATTGATTCTGAGCATGCGGGTGCTAGGTAAATTTTCACCATTAGTCCGAGTGTACCCGACCTTGCCTTACATCCTGTCATTATTTTTGTGTAAATATCCAGTTCTCTGACATTTGACTGTGCTGTTCGCAAATGTCGAACTCTCTGTCTTCGGGTAGAGTACGGCTCATTCGGTACTTTTTCTACGGACGTTGACTCCACTGAGAAAACCAGATAAAGAAACGTACGCAATTCTGTGTTTGCGTGGCATGGATAAATTTTAATCTTTGCCCCGTGTGTAGGCGCTCTGGTTCCTCACCTTAAAACCGACCTAAATCCCGTCCCAAGGGGGAGTCTTTGGGTAAATATCTAGAGATCTGAAAGTGTTCGTCTAGAGTTTTCCTTAAAGTATAGTTGGAATCACCTAAAGCGTAATGTTACTGTTGTGGGATCGCCACTTTTTTCTATAGTAATGGATTGACTTGAATATATATGTACTCCTGCCATAGTGAAATATGTCAGTTGCCATCGAGTTACAATACTAGTACCGTAAAAGGTTCGTATGTTACTGAGAGATACCAAAGTTACACAGAGAATACCGCGTCAGTAGACATAGTAGCTCTGAGCTCCACTCAGCCAGAATAATATTACATGGATATACTATTTCCAGCACGGCTATACTTCACACACACACACACACACACACATATATATATATATATATATATATATATATATATATCCGAGTGAATACAGAAAGGAGAAAGAATTTTTACAACGTCCAAAACATTAATTTAAAACAGTGCTCGATATATAATATATAGAACTGTAAATATTTATTATAAATTATATTTTAGAAGATGTACATAATCACTATCACTAAGCCCCACCACCATTTTCTTCAAAATTTACACGTGACTTGTTCCCCTATCACTAACCCCCACCAACACCCCAAACACAAATATAAGAAAAGAGGCTTTCCATTCCTATACATACCGCCTGATGAGACATTGAAGTTTCAATGTCAAAACAAATGTAACTTTGTAGTGGATATATATATTTAAAAAGAATTATGTATATGTTCTAAAATATAATTGATAATATATATATATATATATATATATATATATATATATATATATATATATATATATATATATTTCTGACTAATCGTATTCCTGGATTACTAACCTGCGTTCAAGTTTGTATCTTTACGTTTAATATAACCTATTTTTCTATCTCAAATATCTGTTTTGTTTTTCATTATTTTGTGTTGTTCCTCGCCCGAAATCCACAAGAGTTATAACCTTCAGCTATTTACAAAACACTTTCTTTTAGTTACACGTGCTTTTCATTTTTGCTTGCCTTTGTGTTCGATCTCTTCAACACATGCAATATTTGTTATTTGTTAAAGGTATTTTTCCCGACTGTTGAGTGGCAATCTCTTGGATCTGGTGATAGATCATTTTCTTTAAACCCTAAAGGATTTATTAGCATGAAGGCATTTTAATGCTTGATCTAAAAAAGTTATGTACATAGAACCTAGTTTAGAAAACCTTGAAAGAGTTCGACGCCATTAAAGTCATCCATAAGAAAGTTGCAACTGATAAAATATTTTCCTCTATTAGAATTCATTCAAAAATACATAATGAAATAACTGATAATTTTTTTTTCAACCAATGCTTTTATTCGCAGAGCCGTTGATGAAATTCATTGACTTTGCCCAAAGTGTTGTAACTTCAATACCTGGCCAATCTGCCACTTTGCGCCGAAGGGTAGAATCACGACTGAGGAAATTTAGACAAATATTTTTGGCCATTTTGCCTTAAGTGGCGAGGTGACTAAATACTGCCAGTTAAGTGCCATACGTGATACACGCTGGGCGATTATGTCTCAAAAGAGACATAACTAACTGGGAACAGGATTATCCGTAGTAGGTTGCCATTGCTTTCTGCGGTAGACTGGTTGCCATCCAAGGCTATAGAACCCACCAACATTTAACCCATAACTGGAGGGAAGACACGGAATGCAAAAAATTCAACTGGAATTCGAACTCGGCTCCCCGATTTGTCGTTCCGAGTCGATATTCACTGCACCACAACAAACATCCAAAACAGGAGTGCATAAAAAAATGGAGAGTTGATTTACTAAAGGAATATGACTGATACTAAGATATCCTGAAAGTGACATGGCAAGTGGAACTATAGCAGTCTACCCGGTCGACGAAATAAAGGGTTTGATTAAAAATTCCAACGTATATCACCTGAATGTAAATAGTGGAAATAGATCAAATAACTCATTTCAGAAATATCGATATTATCCTAAAGGTGAGGGTATCAGTCCGAACAATGTAAAGAGTGGAAATACTTACAAAATCTTATCGCATAAATATACACAGATACTGAATGAGGCTGGGTCATACAAAGTCCGAAACGTCGTGAATATGACAATGAAAATGGGAACAATAATCCGAATAACTCTCAGAAATATAAACAGATCCTGAAGAAGAACGGATCTTACAATGGTCGTAACGTTATAGTTATGACAAAAAAACGAAAACAATAGTACGAACAATGTAAATAGTGTAAATAGTTACAAAATCTTATCGCGTAAATATACACAGATACTGAATAAGGCCGGGTCATACAAAGTTCGAAACGTCGTGAATATGACAATGAAAATGGGATCAATAATCCGAATAACTCTCAGAAATATAAACAGATCCTGAAGAAGAACGGATCTTACAATGTTCGTAACGTTATAGAGATGACAAAAAAGATTAAAACAATAGTACGAACAATGTAAATACTGTAAATAGTTTCAATACCTCATTTCACAAATACAGACAGAGGATAATAAATAATTATTAATAAAATAACTATGTGTGTCTTCACATTGCAAACTTACGTCTTTGTGCGAATTTGTCACTTCGGCGTCCCGATTAATGCTGTGATGGACACAGCGAATCAACCATATTATTTCGTCATGTACACTTCAAGAAAGTTTCTATATTGCGATTGAATTCAAGTTAGATTCTTCAGAAGGGTTCTGACACTCAACCTCGGTTTGACTGATACTCTGACAGGACGATTTAAAAAGTAGATTCCGTCTAATATTTTGTTAATATTTGAAGATATTGTATATTGCAACTGAAAGAAAACGGTTCTAGTAGGATTAAGACCATCGAAACTTGATTCATTAGATTAATGCTGCATTAAACCAAGCAAAGAAGCAACTGCCTTTTTATTACCTTGTCACAAACATTTAAAGATATTGTCTATATTCATTTGAATGCAAGTTCTCTAGATGTAAGATTTGTTGATTTATTTACTTGACTTGAAATGAACATATTCTGTGTATTACGTTCATCGGCCTATGGATGAATTTAAACCATCATCATAACGTAGAGGCTTTAAATAGAGATTTATTGACTGGATACAGTGGATTATTAATGCTGAATTAAAAATTTGTTTAATCCGCAATAATACCCTTGCAGATGGCGTTTAATCTTCTTCCTCTAGCGTGTAATGGGCATATCCTTATTATTTCTTTGCTTAGAGCCTCTTCTGGTAATCATAAGTTATCTCCCTCTAACCCTGTAAGTTACTTGTTTACCACTGCTGTAATCTGGTATTTAATTTACATATTTTAATTTACATTTTTTGAGTCAACGTCTATATCCACTGGGTCATGTGTCTTTAAAGGGTTAGGTCCAAAGTTCTTGGCACATGAAAAAAAACGGAGCGTACAACAGCCGGAACAACGTACAAATGGCAACAAAGATGAGAACAATAGTCCGAATAATGTAAATAATGTTACTCGTCTTGAGTATCTGTATTCGACTTCTCTCTCCGAAACCAGGCCCAACTGACTGACATACTAATTTCTCCCTCGGTGGTCTCCAAAATAATTTCTAAGCTTGACCCTCATAAGGCGAGCGGTGGCGACGGAATACCCATCATTGTCCTAAAGAAACGTGCTCCTGAACTCTCTTCTGTTCTCTCTAAACTCTATAACTTTTGCCTTTCTGCTTCATGCTTTCCTGCCTGCTCGGAATCCTCCTTCATGGTTCCTATATATAAAAATATTGGAGAACCTTCTGACCCTATCAGATTCTTACCAATCTTTGGCAAAGTGTTCAAAGCCATCATCAAATCCGAGGTGGTACAACATTTCACAGCCCATAGACTCTTCTCTGACAGACAGGATGGCTTCCGCTTCACCAGGTCTACTGCTGATATGCTCACGATTATCACTGAGTATATACACCAGGCCATCGCCAAAAACGGCAAAGCCCGAACTGTGTCCCTTGACATCTCCAAAGCGTTTCACAGAGTCTGGCATGCTGGCCTTCTATGCAAGCTGCAGGGCTATGGTATAACTGGACAATTGTTTGACCTAATCCAGTCCTTCCTTTCAAACCGTACAATGAGGGTGGTATTGAATAGACAAGCATCCCAATACTATCACATGTATGCGGATGTCACTCAAGGCTCTATTCTAGGTCCTACGCTTTTCCTTATCTATATTAACGATCTCCCTGATGTAATAAGATCCCAAATAGACATATATGCTGATGACACTACGGTTTACTCTTGTCTCGATCAAAAATCTACCGAGGCTGAAAAAGCAAATCTCGCTGCCGAACTTGAAAAAGACCTCCAATCCGTAGTGGAGCGGGGCAAGAAATGGCTCGTAAATTTTAACGCTTCCAATACGAAGCTGCTATCTAATAACCACCACAGACACTCGTTCCTCCCGCCCATTAACATGGATCAGGCTTCCCTCCCTGAAAGTAAAACACTGCGTCTCCTCGCATTAACTCTCACATCAGACCTCAAGTGGAATAACTATATAGAATCCATAGCTAAATCGACTGCTAAGAAAGTCAGTTCTCTGTGTAGGGTTAGGAAGTTTTTCCCGTCCCAAACAATCCTGCACATATACAAGTCTCCCATCCCCCGTGCACTGAGTATTGCTGCCATATCCTTGACCGAATCCAACGGAGATCTGTAATGTGATTGATCCCGACTTAGTAGCTACGATACAGTCGCTTTCTCACCGACGCAGTGTGACTTTCCTGTGTCTCTTCTACAAATATTTTCACGACTTCTGCTCCGATGAACTTAGTTCACTGGTACCCCTATATACGAATTTCTTCAAGCCACAAAATTAGCAACTAGGTCCCACCCTTTTACTGAAAATCCAATACATTTTAAACGCAAATTCTACTCCTACAGCTTCTTTTCGCGCACTTCCCGCATGTGGAATTCTCTTCCGCATACTTGCTTTCCTGACAGTTACAATCTCCAAGAATTTAAATGTAAATTCAATAGTCATCTCCTGTCTTACTAACTTACATCCTCTCTCTCTCTCATGCTTTTCTGCATCCACCCCACTCTCATCAGTACTCTCTTCCCGACACCCCTTGCAACCTCTCACTCCTCATGACATTCCTCCTCGTCCACCCCACTCTCATCAGTAATCGCTTCCCTCTCCTACTCTCTTCCTGACACTCTCTGCAACCTCTCACTCCTCATATCATTCCTCCTCGTCCACCCCACTCTCATCAGTAATCGCTTCCCTCTCCTACTCTCTTCCTGACACCCCTGCAACCTCTCACTCCTCATAACATTCCTCCTCGTCCACCCCACTCTCATCAGTAATCGCTTCCCTCTCCTACTCTCTTCCTGACACCCCTGCAACCTCTCACTCCTCATAACATTCCTCCTCGTCCACCCCACTCTCATCAGTATTCTCCTCCCTCTCCTACTCTCTTCCTGACACACCCTGCAATGGACAATGTCTCATCAGGTAGTAAAAATAGCGTTTATTACCTGATGAGACATTGATATATATATATATATATATATATATATATATATATATATATATAGTGCGAATGGAAAATTTTCTACAAATTATATTTTTCATTTCGTGAATGAGCGTTGTCTGTTTTTGATTTTGTCTACTGCATATTGTAGTAGGCTCAGATGGGCACCGTCTGTGACAAATAGATCACCATGTCATATCTATTCCATCAGAACTTTGGAAACAGAATACTATACTCTTGGCATTCAACCTGGAAGATTCAAGAGGAACAATGCAAAGTGTATGGGAACCAATCTGCGAACAGTGGAGAGGATTCTTAAAGAGTTGGATGAGTCTTGTAGCAACTCGGAAAGGTACAGCTTTTCAGAAAACTTACTCTGATTGTTTTGATACGAACGTAGCAACAGATTTTATTAGTGGAGGCCTCAGACTCAAGTCGGGGGTTTACATCAGCTGCCATGAGAAGGCAGTGCTACCCTCGCACAAGAGGGTGACTTTGGAAGTCACTATGTCTAGCAACTGGACGTTGCCCTATGCCTTACAAACAAGAATACCATGTCTTGGCTGTCACACAATTTCTGCGACCACATGAACCCATTACAGCTGGTGACTTAACTCTTCACGCTTAAATAATATATGTGAGATTCAGTTGAGTGAGAGACCATAAAACACTTTTTAGGCCCAAAGATGAACTAAAGGAAAGGATTATTGCATCATTCACCAACTGAAACAAGAAGACCGTCAGGAAATGTTGCAGGAGACACTGAAGATATTAAAAAGCCGTTACTGAAGCCAATGGCAATTTTACTGAATAAATTTACTCTTTAGTATTTCAAGATAATTGTGTAAGTTTGGTAAATGTATAAATATATCTGTTAAAAAGAGGTGTTAGTGTTATTTTATATAGATCCCAATTCATTCAATCCAAACTCTGTGTTTGTCCACACACACATATATACACACACACATACACACTTATGTATATCTATTTATTATATATTGTTAGAAAATAATTGATTGGTTGATTTCAGAAACATAATTTTATTATTGAAAAATTAACTGTAGAAATGTTGAAATTAGTCAAAATCTATGCACCTCTGCCACTGCTAGACAAGATTATTTATTTCTCGAAAATATTTTATTGGCAGTGATGTACCGAAATCTTTGAAAGCTAATTTCACCTCTAGTTTGGACCTAAATGTTTTACCATTAAAAATGTGCTGAAGTGCTTAAAAATTATAATCAGTGGGTCTGTGATAATTAAATGCTGATAATTTATATATGAATTGACTAGGTAGAAGGTTCCTCTCAGTTGGATCAACCTGAATAGTAGACTTAACTTTTTAAATCATAAGCAACTTTTATATGGATATCATGCGTGTCGCCAAAACTGATCAGAAATAACTAAACGATCTATTATATTTAAGCCTTATTCTAGGATCAATAGTTAACACTATATTTTACCCAGTGAATCCTGTAGGTCTAGACGAACAACACACTTTTTGAATTGTGGGAACTGGTGTTAACTGACTAAGAGGACACAAAAGATTTGCAAGCCAGTGAATGTGTGACAAGCCTATGGGAAAATAAAACTTGTTCTAAGATTAATAATTAGAAATATATTTTAACCAGTGAATCCTGTATGTCTAGATGAACAACACATATCTTTGAATATTGGGAACTGGCATTGGTTTACTAAGAGGACGCAAAAGATTTGCAAGCCAGTGAATGTCTGACAAGCTTAAGGGAAAATGGCATCTGTAACGTTTTTAAAAAATTGAAATAAATAAAGGACTGAATCCGTTTCGTTGATTCTCCACCAGTTCTCAAGTAGGCGATTTTTAATCAAGCCACTTGCATTAAAATACTAATCAGGATGGCGCCTTACAAGAAGCATAAAATATCGTCCAAGAAATATGAATTAAATTGTTATCGGTTAACCCGACAAATATTGTTTTTTAAAATTCACTCACTGTTCTTTTTTGTATTTGCTTTTGAGTGAAATTTATGGCACAATTTTGGCAAGAAACGGAAAATTTTCTTAATTTTACTCTGACGAGAAATAAAATAAAACAAAGAAATAAATTCAAGCTACCAACTGCTAAACTAAATCGATCATATCAACGATCATTGCTGCAATCAGAAATGTTATCTTTTTTAATCTAAACGAAATTAAATGTAATTCAGAAGGAAATATTCTAGAATATATCGACATCACTTTGTTATTTTGTTATTTCACTCCGATTGAACAATTTGAATGAGCTAGATGTTTAAATTCATAAATGTCGAAATTCTGTCAAAACAATCCAATTATTCATATGTTTGCTCATGAAAATCAGTTTTCTTTCTATACTTCGGATATGTTTAGTAAATACTAAATTACTTTTATTAAGCTCGATATTTACTTAGTGTCCTAAAAATTATAACCTTACACTAGGATTTTTAAAACATTTTCTGATCCGGTTCAATTTTTCTAATCAAATCACCGATTAAAAAGGCTCTTAATGGGGAACTCTTCCTAATCTTTTTGTGTTAATGCTGGTGGCCTCTATGTCTCTGTCCTTAGACATAGGTTGATTCTAATTTTCATCAATCGCCTCTTCGATGTCATCACTTATCAAATCGGCATCTTTGCTGATGATATACCAATTTGTTCATGTCCTATTCGTAAATCAAATCGGTTCAATTACTTTTTCTTTTCCTATTAAATAACAAAAATGACAAGACCATATTTGGTTACCTTATAGAAAGAAAGATTGATAATTAATCAAGCTGTTAACTTGCCCCACTACTAAACCTATTATTACTTAATAAATCTGCTAATTTACCACACTACTAAACATATTGATAATTAATCAAGCTTTTAACTTACCACACTATTAATATATCGGTAATTAATGAAGCTGTTATTTACCTTCTTCTATGTGCCTTGTTTTTTAGGACGTAGGCGATCATGGCATTCCACGTCTCCCTATCCATGGTGGCTCTTAGCACGCTTTCTCCTGTAACGTCTCGCAACCCCCGTTCTGTCATCCACCTGCTCAGAACCTTCAAATATGTTATCCACCGCTTTCCTTTGTCTCTTTTCCCCTCTATCTGGCCTGTTAGTATCAGGTTCTCCAAGCCGTCCTTCCTCATAGCATGTTCCAGGAACTTCAGTTGTCTCTTCCTGATAATCAATATTAATTTCCTTTTCACTTCTATTCTTTCCAAACCTCAACATTGTTCACATGCTCGGTCCATGATATCCGCAGCATCCTTTTGTAGAACCACATTTCATCACCACTCTACTAAAATATTGATCATTAATCTATAAAGCTGTAAATTTACTACACAACTGAACAAATTGATAAGTAATCTAGCTGTTAACCTACGACACTAAAAACAAAAAGGATTTGTAGAAAACTTCCATCAAAATTAGAAAGTGATATATCAATGTGGTTGGTAACACTGATTTTCTGAGTGAACATATTGTGAAAACAAATTTATGAATTTCAATCGTGAGTTACAAAAAATGTTCGTTTAATACACACTGCATGTTTCCTGTCTGAAATATGCACATTTTAACGTAACCGTTCTTCATCTATGTACTCTGTACATTCGGGACTTAGATAATCATGGTTCTTTAAAATGCCTTGCACTTTGTAGATATTAGTAAATCTTATATATCTCCAAATAACTGTTTTTGCAAACTTTTACACGATTATGGCTCACCACAATTGTCACTTCTAGCTCTTAGTAAATTTTTGCTTTTGCTATATCTTTTAATTTTTTTATATAACTAACTAGCAGTATAGCCCGGTGTTGCTCGAGTGTAATGAAATCTTTAAAACTAATCCATGGTCCTGGAGCCCAGACTCTTTGGCCGTTGGCACGAAAGACTAAAATGCAATAGTTGTTTCCAGTTAAAGCGAAAACGTAGACTAAAAGAAAAATGAATGGATTTAAATTAAATTTTGATTTCCTGATATCGATATCAAATTTTCGGCACTATTGTAAGAACTGCAACCTTGAAACTTCTGAATATCGTTTCTTATGTCTTTGTCTATGAGTGTATTCAATTTGATTAAAATCGGACCACTCCTCCTATAACCCGATTTTTTCAATTATCGATTTTGGATATGTATCGGGGGTACCTCGACACAAAATCTAGCTAAGTCCACTAGCAGACACATATAGTACAACTGTGTAAATTTTCAAGAAAATCGGTTCAGCCGTTTCGGAGTCTATAGTTAACGGACACACACACACACAGACAAACACACGCAGACAAAGTTCCATTTATAAATAAGTTTAAATTGATAAAATCTCGTTTGTTAAGCTTCTCCTGTCTTAAATGTGCCGTGTGAGTTTCAAGTTTTCTAGGCCGTCTTTCCCCATTATGCGCCAAAAATATCGTTTGTTTGTACCAATTTTATTTTATATTTCTTTCATATTTCCTCGTTGCTCACATTTTCAGTCATTGGCATTCTCAGCATCCTTCTGCGGAGCATCTATGTTGGTTCAAAGTTCTTACTCATGTATGATTGGATTGTCTAACATTCACTGTCATATAGGAGGACTAATGTTACATAACTGTTTAGTAACCTTGTTCTTGTTTCTATTGACTGATTTCGGATACAAAGGAAAATAATTATTAAATTATTAAAAAAACAGTAATTGCATGAACTTGACTCCCGAAAAACGAAGAAATTTCTTAAATACAAATTTTCATGCATTTTCCGTTGTCAATATACCTGAATTATATATAATCATTAAGTTTTGTTACATAATTGTTCATGTTTTTGTATAATTTCTTTCTTTTCGTAACTCAAATTATGTAAGAATTTTCCGAAAGCCTTGTGCTTTCGAGCACTTTCGGCTATACTTTTAGCTACTATCAAGAATTATTTTTGTTTTACTTATCAATAAAGATGAAAAAAGTTTATGCATAGAGAGTCTTGTTCAGAAATTAACATACACAAGACTATAGGCGAGGATCCTTGATATCTTCTTTTCTAATATACTAGCATCATAACCCGGCGTTGCCCGTGCAACTCAGAAGATTTTAATATTAGGAGAAGATGCCACATTTTATTTTAGATATTTTGTTTTGGTTTGAAGAAACACGTTTTTTCTTTTAAATATTTCTTTTGTTTCAAAATTACGGGGAAAAATATTCACATTTTCTTGTTGACCAAAATAATTTTTAAAACGTCGGAATAAAAATTAAATATAAAGGCTTATTTTCTTTTTCTTTTTTTTTAATAAAACATATTTGAAAAAAAAATATCGCGTTTGACACATGCGGTTTGGTTTCTGTGAGGTAATTCAGCAACTATCTTAGATCTTAGACGTTTTACCGAGCAAATGTAAACAATCGTGTTCATTGGCCAAAAAGTGCGAAAGGGAAAATTGCTGAACTTAAACTCAAAAAGTATGTGTCGACCTGGCTTCCCTGTAGATATGTGTCCCTAGAAAGTTTGAATAGCGTTGCTTAAAAAAATGTAGGTGTGCATAGGAACAGTCACACACAGACTCACAGATTGCCTTTTATATATATATATATATATATATATATATGCATAGTAGCACCATCCACATGCAAAAGAAGATATATATAAATATACAGAGCTCAAAAACTTAGAGGAACACTTTTTAATCAGAGCATAGCAATCTATCAGTCAAACTTTTGGAATATTGATCTGGTCAGTTAAGTAGCAGAGGGGGTTGCTAATCAATTTTAGCTGCTTTGTTGTTAATGAAATCAATAACAGGTTCTTCAGAGGGGCAACAATGAGACACCCCTAAAAAAGGAATGGTTGAGGCCACTGATACTTATTTTCCCTTCTCATCTGTTTTGGCTGATTTTTTACTGACTTACTTTCTACTGCTGTAGTTTTTCATTTGTTTTTTATCAACATCTTTGTTGATAGCATGGTGAGGCACCTGGATGCTACAGAGGTTGCACAAATAGTGCAAGTCCTCCAGGATGGAACATCAATACGTGCCATGCAAGAAGGTTTACTGTGTCTCCCAACACAGTCTCAAGAGCAAGGAGAAGATTCCAGGAGACAGGTAGTTATTCCAAGAGAGATGGACAGGACTGTAGAAGATCCTTAAACCCACAGCAGTATCACTATCTACGCCTTTGTGCAAGGGGGAACAGGATGAGCACTGCTAGAGCCCTACAAAATAGGTCGCGTAATAACTCGTTTATAAATGGAAAATATTCAAAAGTTCTACAATATAATTGTATTGAACACTTTTTAATACAAGTGTGTACTGGTCTAATTTTATTACGACCAGAAATTAAGTAATTAAACAATCAATATATATTAGTTTCAATAGGTTTTAAGGATAAGCGGATGGAGTCTGGCACAAATATTAAAGTAAGGAAAATCTTTTCGTCTTGTCAATAAACATCAAGTTTCTATGTAGCACGTAAATCCATGTCCGCTATTTATTGCAAACAAGGCGGAGGTGTCGATATGTTCTTCTAATATTTGCTTGAGAGTATGCTTGCTCGTGCGTGTAAATAGCAGTTTTAGTGTCCATCCCGTTTGCATTCCTGTGCATATGTGTGTACATTAGGCAGGTCGATTTTGAAATAGTGTTATTGCACTAAATTTGAAAGTCGTGATTTTGAGATGATGAATAATGACACATAATATTGTTACCCAAATCACTATTTTTTTTCTTCAGCGAACTAGTTTAAATATAATGTTTAGGTTAAAAATGGTAGCGTTGAAATATTATTCCGGTGATCAATGAAAGCCTTAGAGCATTGCCATATGAAATTTATAATAAAATGAAACTTCAAAAATTGTATATGTACAATATCCATGGCGCATTAATACTAAATCTTTGTGCTATCAAATAAAACCTTTATGCACTTCAACTTTATTATGATGTAATATGTTATACAATATAGTAGCTTTCGAGTGATTTTTAATAAACAATCCAAATTTAAATTGTTGCCTATGTGTTCCCAGCTGTGATATGTTGTTATCGTCTTCTTCTTATTATTATTATTATTATTATTATTATTAGTAGTAGTAGTAGTAGTAGTATTCTATATGCCTTGTCCCTTCAGGACCTAGGCGATCATGGCCTTCCACGTCTCCCTATCCCTGGTGGTTCTTAGCACGCTTTCTCCTGTTACACTATGCAAATTCTGTTCTATCATCCACCTGCTCAGGACATCTAAATATGTTATCCGCTGCTTTCTCCTGTCTCTTTTTCCCTCTATCAGGTTCTCCAAGCTCTCTTTCCTCATTGCATGTCCCAAGAACTTTAGCTGTCTTTTCCAGATGCTCAGTATTAATTTTCTTTTCGTTTCCATTCTTTACAAAAGGTCATCATTGCTCACATGCTCGATCCATGATATCCGCAACATCTTTCTGTAGAACCACATTTCAGTTGCTTCAAGTTTTTCCTTCATGTTTGATGATATTGCCCAGCATTCATTGCCATATTGAATAACTGACATCATATAGCAAACCAGTACTCATTTCTTTGTTTCTAGCGAAATTTTCCTTTTTCCTAGTACTCTACTCAGTTTCTGGAATGAGTCATTCGTCATGGCAATTCGCATTCGGATCTCTGTGTCGCACTCTCCGTCTTCTGTTAGAAGGTTTCCCAGGTTTTTAAATTTTTGTATCTGTTTGATTTTATTATCTCCCACGTGTATTTGGCATATTGGGCCGCTTTTTTTTGCTGATGACCATGAATTCGTTTTTTTTGCAGTTTATTTCTAGTCCTTTTTGTCACTCTCTTCAGCTACCTTCTGTAATAGTTGTCTTAGTTTCCTTTCCTTGTTGCTATCAGCACTGTATGATCTGCCTACCTTATGTTGTTCAAATTGTGTCCAGATTAATTCTTAAACTGAATGCTGTTATATACCCTTTATTTATTTCTGCTTTATATTTATCATTATCTAACGAATCTTACGTATTAAATAGCCTTTTTTGTAATTTTTTACATTTTGTTTTGTGCATATTTTACTAAACGAACACAATAAAAATATTTTTTTTATTATTGTAGTGATTAATAATTAGAATTCTGGTTTTAATATATTTTTATTCAGTTTACCCAATACAAAAAATATCAACTATATTTGGATTTAATCTTGAAATATCAAAATTTTTGGTGATCATGTCTCGAAAGAGACATGTTTGACTAGGCAGGAGATTATCCCGCAGTAATATGCCATTACTTTCTACGGTAGCCTGGTTGCCGACCGAGGCTATAAAACTCACCATTACTTTCTGCAGTAGCCTGGTTGCCGACCAAGGCTATAAAACCCACTCTATCATGTTATTTGACCCATAACTGGAGGGCAGATACGGAATAATACATTTCCCAATGGTATTTGCGCGTAAGTGGATGCAAAGAGTGTAATGTTGATTTTCTAAAAGAAGTAAAAATAAATCAACCCCCCAAGTGTATTTGGTGTATCTGTAGGTTGTGTGTACAATTACATGTTGATATAGTGATCTTCTAAGCGTAGCTTAGATGTGTCACAGTACCGAAAATATGAGGCACTAAGTGAGGATCCAATTCCCTACTGAGTAGTAATCATTCTAATCACCACACCTAGATGCTTATAACGCGTTAGTATGTGTAGATTTGTATTTGTGTGTATGTGCTGTTTGAGTTTACATGTGTGTTTGTGGGCATATGTGTATGATTATTTCTGTGTGTGTCTGTATGAGTGGATGTCTGTGTAATTTTTTGTTTGTGTCTGTGTTCATATTTGCCCGTTGGTGCGTAGGTGGTATTTTCTTTTTTTTTTATCTCGAAGATTTTTTGTACAAAAATGTGTGTTGTCCTTCTGTGAATACGCGTGTATCTTTTAAGCGCATGTATGTGTTTGCATGTGCGTATCTTTGTGTTTTCTGCTGTGTCATTTTTTTCTCCGTGTACAGTTTCAAAATTCTTTTCATAATTTACACGAATGGGCGTTAAAGCGCGTATTCTAGATGTATTCGTCATTTCTGTGTTGCGTGTGCGCATGCGCGTGCGTCTGTTTGTTTGTAAGCAGGTTTCTGTAAATTTACCTTCAATCATGTTTGTGTTCATGTATCTAAGTATGTATTTTAGTTTGCCTTTAGACGTATATGAGTTTGTACAATGGTACGCGATAGTTTTCATACCCACAGGCTCAAACGAACGGTAGTAGATGGGGGAAGATTTTATAAAGTTTATGTCGACTGTTCCCGGTTGAATGCATTTCGTTACAAGAATTGATCGTCTGCAAACGTATTGTTCATTGATGTGATATCTTGGAATATAGTCTTCACTCTATGATTATTAATTCTCGCGTCCGCACTAGTCTCTTATTACATTCCAAGGCATCGGGGCGTAATCAAATTGTCTTTTCTCTGCTACATATCGAACATTCTATGTCCAAACAACCGGATATGAGCCTACATGCATATTTATATAAGAATAGCACTGGGTCTATATATTTGTCTCGGTGGTCGAGAACTGCCGGGTTTCATTCTTCCATTCAGATTCGATAGGAAATCAATGTTGACCAAATCAGTCTCTTAAGCATGTAGCCCGTTGTACATCAGAGCATTTCTTTCTGCACATTTGAAAACATGCGTTTTATTTTTTTTATTTTTTATTTTTATTTTTTTTTTATTTTACAGTTGTGGTATGTTTCCCTGTGTTCACTTTCCAGTCTCGATAGATTCCAAAAGCGATTCCATGTCCTTGTGGGTGACGAATTATTTTCCTCCCAAAAACTTTTTTCTCACAGTCTCAAGTTTCTCACTATACTATTTCTATGGAAAGTGATCAGACAAAATACATTCCTTACTTAGACCAGATTTATGGTTCTGGGTATGACGATAAACTGCATCAGGCAGCAAGGCCTCTGATTGGAAGGTTGTGAGAAGCATGGAACCACCACTTTTTTGCTGTTTTTCCCAAGTCCACCCTGACCCAGAGTGGTAGCACCTATAAGGGTCCCCGCTATGGGCAAATAGTTAACGCTCAAACTGGGATCAAAACACTACGAAAGACTTTTATAGAAATGTGTACATAAAAAAGACTTTATAGAAAGATATACATTTTTGAAAGAAAAATATTAACAACCATACTTTTTAAAGAAAGATAATTATTATAACATTTTTTTGAAAAAGAAATTATAACCAGCAATACATTTTTGAATGGAAAACTAGAAAACTTCTTTAATATTCTAAAACAAAAACAAAAAAAATAATTAAAATAAAAAAATAATTTTTTTTATCAAAATCTGACTATATCAACCGTCTCACTATAATCGAACATTAAAAAAATACCTTAAACCTCTACGTATTTGGCATTAAATAACCCACAGAGATTGATATGCCGTTAAACAAAACTCAAATTCAAACTTAGACCATATCTAACCTACACGATCAATGCCAGCCATACCACTCACATTGTAACAAATCTCCTGCATTCTAATAATATTCCATCATAAAATATAAATTCAATTCGAACAGCTTCTTCCCAACTGATTCTCAAGTGAATGGTTTCCCAATATCTACAATATTAACCTCTAGGGTTGACCGTTATGTTCGCACATATCTGAACAAACGATGCCTCTTCCTCATCAGTCTTCCACATCCAGTGTTTCTTGCGTCTTGTGCAGGGTTAGCAACATTATATAAAAATGTTTGTATATTTAGGTCACCAAACGACGTAAGCTTACTTTTGTATTAGCAGTATGAGAAGGAAATATCTAAATAAAAAATAAAAATAATCTGACAATTGTAAAATGCATTACCCGTCTAGCTCAGTAGGTAGAGAATGAGATTTTAATCTGGGGCTCGTGGATTTGAGCCCCACGTTGTGCGAAGTTTTTCTATTTGGGGTTGTGCATTGTGGTGCAGTGGAGATCGACTTGGAACGAGAAGTCGGGGAGCCGAGTTCGAATTCCAGTTGAATTCCCTGCATTCTCTCAAGCGCCAATGCCCTTATTATGATCGTGGCATAAAAAGGAACTATTATAATTTCTTGAGAAAATTCCCCTAACAGTCATTTAGTCCCTTAAAATATATATGGAACAACAGGAGATTCCTACTGTTAAATTTGCTGTCTCGATAGTTTAAGTGTGTCTACGCGTCCTTGTGGGTGATTAATAATTTTACACTCAAAAACCCATTTTACCACAAACAAAACTCCGTAATCTTCTTAATGTTCTATAGCTATCTCCTTGGAAAGTGTTCAGAGGAACTACATTCCTTAGTTCCACCAATTTTAACGTTCACACATGTCACGCGCTGATATCCAGAGTCATTCTCTTCGTCTTCTAATGCTGAGATTAAGTTTCCCTCGAGAGGTTTCTTCCTATGAACCGCTGCTTCATGGAAGCGACTCCTAGGAGGATGTTTCTCTTATCACTACAATCTTAAATTTTTCATGCCTTGGGTTAACCGTTATCTTCTCGACATATGCGCATACATTTTGACGGTTATATTGTATGATCTACCTAGAGTAGCTCTCGAGTCGTGTACAGTGGAAATAAAATGTCATTTCTGCTATTGCCCCAGTCAAATTACAATTAAATATGTAGAATCAAACTTTGATGAGCGCATTCTGAACGATACTCATCGTCTTGTAGTAATATCAGTATTCAACAACAATGGTTATGACAAATTTTTATTTGAGGTGGGTCATTTCTTATCTATATATATTATCATACACTGGATGTAAATTTTGAATTGATTTTCTTTTTTAAATACGCAACAGTACTTATCTTAGAGACTGAGTGATGTGATGTTATTTAAACACGTAAGCCTGTGCCATCAAATATATCAATTCGGTCGGGTTTCGATCATGATGAGCAGTGATACATCGAGGTAGGATGAATACGTTTTCGCTTGCCTATTGAGCACTATGGAGAAATGTAACAACTGTACCTACTCACCGTTATTTACACATCATTCATTCAGTACAAATTCGAACACTTTCGACTACTGGCGTCTGTTTCCATCGTTTATATAACACGCTAAAATCTGCTTTACTCCACCGAGCGCTTATAGCTTAGAGGTAGAATTGCCGACTAATATCAATTCAGGTTTCAATCCTGGCTAGAAGCAAACGTATGTCTAACCGTCCTGATGAGCGAAACATGACTGTCTGCGGATGAATATATATATATATATATATATATATATATATATATATATATATATATATATAACATAGTACACTTGGTATACAATCCAGGTAAATTCCGATAGAGACAAACTAAAGAAAACTCAATGTTCAATTCATTAATTTAACAGAGTAATATAATTTATAAAAGATTATAGATTATTACAATTTGTTGTACCATTTGGGTCTGAAGAGCCGCGATAATAATATCAGGACGCGGTGAAATATGTATTCCCCATTGTAATAATCTAAAATCTTTTATTATATATATATATATATATATATATATATATATATTATAAATTATGTTTTAGAACACGTACATAATTTCTTCTATATATGTCCTCTTCCATACAATCATATGTTTGTTTCAGTCTTTGGATTTAAACACTTCCTCAGGGGAAATAAAGGTTTGGAATCAAAATAATAATATCAGGATGCGGTGAAATATGTATTCCCCATTGTAATAATCAAAAATCTTTCATTATATATATATATATATATATATATATATATATATATATATATATTATAAATTATGTTTAATAATTTGTATAATAATAAAAATAATAACATCAGGACACGGTGAAATATTCTACTTCAGAATAATTATATCATACACAAAAATAAACTGTAAGTACACGTAAGATCTAACCCTACAATCACCCCCCAAAAATACTAGGAATTTGAATAAATATTTTTATTATTATAAAAGATAAAAAATGCTACAGAAAAGTCGATGTAATAAATCCTTAAAATAAGATCTAATGCCCGCAAAAATATCTAAATAAATAAAAAATATATAAATAATTAAAAGAAATAAATAAAATTCCAAACGATAATTTATAGAAAAAAGATAAAAAAATGGAAAGAGGGAAGAATTAAAGAAAAAACCGACCCTCTAAACTTAATATTAAGATTAAACATACAACTTTATACAAAAAACTGATAAAACGCTAATTCGCATTTACTTCCCCAAAAATACAAATTTAGATTTCTTAAAATAACTTCTCCTAAATACAATTATACTCCAAACTTGAATAAAAGTAAAAAGAAGAAAAGAAGAGGAAGGGAGAGGAAAAAAAAGAGAAAAAGAAGAAAAGAAAGGGGAAAAAAAAGAAAAAAAAGGGGGGGAAGGAAAAAGGGGAAAAGAAAGGGAACAGAAAGAAAAAGAAGGAAGAAAGAGAAGAGGGGTATATGTGTGTATGTATATATATATATATATATATATATATTTTTTTTTTATTTTACCCGAAAACATCTAAATTGGAAAGAAAAATCACCCCACCCCTATCACGTCTATGAAAACCTAGACACAGGATCAAAGTAAATGCATGAATTAGGTCCACTAACAGCAGACATCAACCAATTAAATTATTGCCGACCATAAAAATGACCACTCAATAGCCCCCTCTTAGAAATCTTAACCAAAAGATATACCCAACTGATAAAAAGATAAAACATACATTCCAACAGATAATTCCATTAATCAACAATTTCACACTTACACACCAAATTCCTCAAAAGTCAAACGATCAAAACGAGACATTCATTTAATTACCAATAACCCCAACCAACCCCCACGACAACAACGAACCAAATATAAACAGAGAATGATTCCAAACCATTATTTCCCCTGAGGAAGTGTTTAAATCCAAACACTGAAACAAACATATGATTGTAGGGAAAAGGACATATATAGAAGAAATTATGTACATGTTCTAAAACATAATTTATAATAAATATTCACTGCTCTATGCACCATATATGGAGCACTGTTTTAAATTAATGTTTTGGACGGAAAACATTTTTCTTTTTTCTCTCCTCATTCTATACTCACTCGGATATATATATATATATATATATATATATATATATATATATATATATATTGATTGATTGATTGATTGATTGTTTATTTAATTATTGATATTTTCTGGTCATAATAAAATTATACCAGTACACAGTTGTATTAAAAGTGTTCAATACAGTTATATGGTAGAACTTTTAAAATATTTTTCATTTGTAAACTAAACATTACGTGACCTAGGTTTCTACCACGTGGCGTCTACAGGTGATTTGCAGTAACTGATTTTAACGTTTATTTGTTTCTTTTTTAAGAACGTTCACGTAACAGAGATTTTTTTTTGAACGCTCACGTAACGGGGATTTTATGAACACGCAATTTTCAAAATTAGAAGAAATTATACACTGATTCTTTATGTTTACGTAGTTTCCAATGGTATTCACTGTCAATTATTTCAGCTTCATCTCATAGGGGCGGCGATCCTCTTTCTCCCACTATATGTGTTCAGCTACACCTGATTTCTGTTTCCCTTTGTGTTACGGCCTTCCAATGTTCTTACAAACCTTACTCTAAGGGTGTGGCCTGTCTCTCCTTTATATTTTTCTACAGTTACATTGAATGAGGTACACACAGTCCTGTTGTTTCTTTCCAAATCTGATATCAGCACTGCGTCATCTGCGTATCTTATATTGCTAAGATTGTAGAATGCTGGTAAAACTTCTAATTATCTCACTGTATGGGTCGAATAAATCCGATGAGAAAACACATCCTTGTCTTACATCTCGTCCTATTTTAGTGTCGTTGAATTGCTAAACTCATTTCTTTGTCTCTATGCAGGCGGTTTGCTGCCAGTATATGTTCTTGATTAAACTAATATCCTTCCCGAATATACCCATGTTGCTGAACAGTTAAACAGATCTTTGTGGCCTCAGTCAGTTAAGTGCTATACGTGATACACGCTTGGGCGATCATGTCTCGAAAGAGACATGACTGACTGGGCAGAAGATTATTCCGCAGTAGGTTGCCATTGCTTTCTGCGGTAGACTGGTTGCCGACCAAAGCTATAGAACCCAACCTGTCCTGTTATTTAACCCATAACTTGAAGGAAAAGACGGATTAATACCTTTCCCAAGGGTATTTGCGCGTAAGTGAATACAATGGATTCAACTGGAATTCGAACTCGGCTCCCCGGTTTCTCGTTCCGAGCCGATATCCACTGTACCACTAGCGTATGTGGCGTACTGTATCAAATTCCTGTTCAGTTTGCCAACCTCTGTGGTCTTCCTAAACAAGAAAAATGAGGAACAACTGTTTTATTAAAACTGTCGATTAAAACCATGGAATTAATTTATTAAAGTGCACTTCTTTTACTAAATTTTCTGAAAAAAGACAATTACAACGAATTCTTTACTGGTTGAACTAGATATTTCCTTACATTCAGTTAGCGGCTCCGCGATACGTTTGATAATTTTTCGGCCTCAACGGAATATATTTTACCTTATAGCATTGATAAACACCGTTCTTTCACCTTAAATAGTAGAAGCCAGTATAATCATGGGTCACAAAAAATACTTGCTAGTTTGAAGATGAAGTTCTAAAACGTTTATTTTATTTAAGAACACTGCAGAATCTGAATAAGTAAGGATAACGAGGCAACAAATATTGCTTAAACCTACAAATGATAAGAATCAATGAACCATCCGTCTCTGCATAGAATACTGCTGTCATATATGGTCAGCCGCCCCTGCTGTACATATCAGTGTTCTCGACAGGCTCCAAAGAAGAAACTGTAATGTGATAGGTCTCGACTTGGCAGATCGACTCCAACCACTATCTCACCGGTTGGATGTGTCTTCCCTCTGTCTATTCTACAAATATTTTCATGGTCTCTTCTCCGGAGGAACTTAAGTCACTGGTGTCCCCGCCACAAAAATTTACTCGAGCTATCAGACTGGCAACAATGTCTCACCCATTTAGTGTTAGATCAAGTAACTGCAGCCGACATTTCTACTCTAGTAGCTTCTTTTCTCGCACTTCCCACCTGTGGAACTCCCTTCCATATACTTGAGTTCCTGACGGCTACAACATCCAGAAATTTAGATCAATGTCAATACACATCACTTATCCACTTGACTCCAGTCCTTTCTACACACCCACCCGTATATCTTGTTCTCTTTTTTCTCTCCTACCTTCACGACTGTCTTCACACCTGTGTTTCCATCCTTGTCTTGACCTTTCTCTGACATCTGTAACTGGTTCGTCTTTCTCTTCACTCTCCTCTTGACTAAACGTTTACTCTTATGTAGCCCACTGCGCATCAGTGGCGGTACCTCCTTGCTTGAGGCGAAACGATTAAAAAACAAACAAAAAAAATAGTGTAGAGTCATGAGCAATCAAAAGGTCCACGACAGATACAAGTTATTTTGACAATAAAATGTAATAATGGATATTAAATGTAAAAGTGATCCTTCGGCAAGCAGTTAGAGAGACCTCTCCAGAAAATGGAATTGTGGTTTTGTAAACATATATTTCAAGAGGCACAAGGCCAAAAGTATATGGGCCGGAGAAATGCAATTTTCTAAGCGTAGCTTAGTTGTGGCACAAAGCCAAATGTATGGAGCACCTATAGAGAATCGAAGTCACTTCTCAGTCGTGATTAATCTAGAGAGACAAGCTTGCTAACAATTATAATCATCTCGAAGCACCCACTAACCAAAATTCAGATGTTCCTTAATGTCTACACGTATAAGATGAGCATGGAGACATTGGAATGGGTGATGAGTGGATGATGTCCTTGAGTAAGAGGTCATAAGGCTGCATTAGTCTTCAGATAACATGGAATTAAAACCGATACTGAAAACAACGAAAGAATATTAGACTTTATAAAAAAAATAAAAAATAAAAAAAAACAGCACCAGCAAAAAGTAAGAGAATAAAGAAACCAATTATTTTCTTACATCATGAGCAGATATAAAACCATAATCGATTTTCCAATAGTCTACAGAACTTTGCCGATGATGGCAGGAAGCGGAAGTACAATCACGCGCCAAAGCGAAAAAAATGGCGTCAAAAGATTTATTATACTAAATTAATATCCTTCTACACCCTGCAGCAGTAATCTTTGTTTTTCCTTAGTATCAGTGGGGGTGGCTGACGGGTTAAAGGCTAGGTGTGTCTTCTGGATCATTTTCTTCATTTTTATGAGAAAAGTATTAAAATGGAGTAGGAGAATTTGTGGGAGGAACTGTAAAAAACATTGTTCTATTTAATGTTGGAGCCAAAAAAAAAAGAAAAGAGAGAAACACAACAGAATGAAAGCGTGCATGGAATAAAAAAATAAAAAAATATAAAAGAAATAAGTAAAAACTGTTGTCACGCAAACACACATCCATACACGCCACAAACACGTATTCACACATAGAGACACACATTTGTTCAAAACTTATTTCAACTGATACAACTAACACTTCCTCAAGCCACATTGTTACTCTTTAATGTCTAAAAATACAGTCATTTAAGTGCCATACGTGATACACGCTTGGGCGATGATGTCTCGAAAGAGACATGACTGACTGGGCAAATGATTATCCCGTAGTAGGATAACACTTTCTGCGGTAGACTGGTTGCCAGCCAAGGCTATAGAACCCAATCTGTTATTTAACCTATAACTGGAGGAAAGAGACGGATTAATACTTGCCCCAAGGGCATTTACACGTAAGTGAATGCAATGAATTCAACTGGATTTCGAACTCGGTTCCCCAATTTCTTGTTCTGAGCCGATATCCACTGCATATCCGTCTGAATATTAATTGACCTAAACCCGCAAATCTTGTAAAATATAATGACATTCTACTCCACTACATTCAAATAATAGGGTAGCATATATTTTTTTTATTTTGAATTTTCTTATCAAGATATATATGAACCCATTACTGAATCATATTTCACTGCCTGATGATTGTGCATTGAGCACTGAAACTTGATAGCATTTCTGTTGCGGTATTCTATTATTACAACAATAATAGTAACTTTATATATAGGCAATTCGGGCGGGGTTCAATCCTGGGAAAAAGCAATCGGCTGTCTAACCGTACGGATGAGCTGTGATACAGCGAAACAGATTTGTCTGCGGATGACTATATATGACTCTACATTATAAGTAAAAACTCAACTATGCTGTTATTCTATTTTCGAGTTCCATATTTTATCTATTTTAACTATTGCTGCTGTCGAAAGTATTCAAGCAGGGCGATTTCAGTTATTGGGTACAGTTCATTGTAATTCTGAGATAGACCACTCGACCAAGAATGATTCAACAGTGTAATCGAAATTAAATGTAGCCTTGTATTCCGTTGGTCGAGTGGTCTACGACGTAACAGATCAATTGGTGGTTCCTCTATGTTGTTCGTAGTCGCAGCTTCGAATCTTGCCGGATAACACACATTTTCCAAACAAAATCTTCATAAATAATCAGGCCGGTAAAAATAAATATATAAATACACTGTTTGATTAAAAAAAAAAATGAATATCTATATTATGCTCTACAATATTTGTTGTAAATGCCGGAAAACTCGGAATTTCAAAACTGTTTCAAAAGAGTTTTGAAATTCCGAGTATATATGTATATATATATATATATATATATGTGTGTGTGTGTGTGTGTGTGTATATATATATATATATGTGTGTGTGTGTATATATATATATATGTGTGTGTGTGTGTGTGTGTATATATATATGTGTGTGTGTGTATATATATATATATATATGTATGTGTGTGTGTGTGTATATATATATATGTGTGTGTGTGTGTATATATATATATGTGTGTGTGTGTGTGTGTGTGTGTGTGTGTGTGTGTGTGTGTATATATATATGTGTGTGTGTGTGTATATATATATATATATATATATATATGTGTGTGTGTGTGTGTGTGTGTATATATATATATATATATGCTTGTTTTTACTCATGCTTATTCAATACCAGGCCCAATAACCACTTAATGTAGCGCGATACCCTGGTTCATGAGCTTAAGAAAGTGAAAACTATAGGGCACTAAAGATAATGGCAAACTCAAAGCTTAAAGAGTTGATGACTGTTGTGATTAGGAAAACATAAGAGAATGAAGAGATATTAGGAGAACCTGAAAGCCTAATCCTTCAGAAGAAACAAGTTATAAACCTTTACACTTGTCCAATAAATCATGAAGGTATATGAACTGAACCCTTAATTTCATCTATGGAAATTGATCGTTCTCATTCTGTTCACCATGTCTAGGGCTATATTCTCTAGTTATTTAGTGTAACTGACATCGACTGTCTGCAAAGTAAAACAATATTAAAATATGACTATTACTAGTAGGTAGTCAATAACAACATGGAATAATTGGAAGAGTGTTACCAAAACATATATCTGAACACGAGAACATGATAAATAAGCATGATAACTTTTTTTTTAATGTGTTCAGCTCAAGTAAGGAAGAATTAGAAACAGAAACATTGCTCAGGAGCGAAAACAAATAAAGAATTATCAGGAGATAATCAGGAGATAGCGATTGACATTGTATTGAAAGTTGTGTAGATTACAGTTGGCCAGAAAGCATGAAACCAGAAATGAGTTCTACAACGAGGTAATAAACTTTTAGCATAGAGTTTATTTACATCTAGTCAACTCAACTGTAATTTGAGGAGATCTCGACGCCAATCATGTATTTTGCCTAATTTGTTAAGGTATTATCAACTCTAAACACGCACACACACATACGCACACACACACACGCACATAAATAAATATTTATATAAACTGTGTATGAGAAACTGATGGAATACGAAATAACGAAAAAATAAATGAACATCGGCTAAATAGAGATTATTATTTTTTACATGCTTCGCCAATGACCCGCCTTCATCAGGAGAAGAACACTAATTTTTAAGTACAAAATATAGTGCTCGGAACATGATTGTCGTAAAAACGGATTTTTACCACATCTCTATCGTATTCTCAAATTTTATTGTTTTTAATTTACTTTGTACAACATTTTTATTGTTAAGGATTCTCCTATAGATATATCACTAATTTAGCAAGATCATGAAATTAATTGTAACAGTTCAGTCGTAAATTTGTCTTAGAGAACATTTAGGTTTTGTTACCTTCAATGCATTGTCTCCTGAGTAAATCTTTCTTTTTTCTTTTTCATTTTTTTTTTTTTTTTTTGAACCGCGTTTTCTTGGTTAAAATGTCATGATGATTTCGATGGCGTCCAAATACCTTGAGTGTCTTTTATAATTTTGATAATGACATTTTACGATAAGAGCCGAACTTTTGATCGTGAGAAATTTCGCTTTAGCTCCAAATCAATTCAAAACGCTCTTGCTTCACATCGACACATCCTGTTATTCTAAGGATTCATTAGCAGAACCGGATCTTTGTCGTACTTAATGTCTTCTTCCTCTTTGAAGATATTGTCAAAAATTCACTACCTTATACCAATAGAAAGTACATAGCACTTCAGCAATCTTCTTTATTTCTAAAGTCGTTTTTCTATCAGTCAGTCAGTTAAGTGCCATGCACGATACACGCTTAGGCTAACATGTCTCGAAAGAGACATGACTGACTGAGCAGAAGATTATCCCGCAGTAGGTTACCATTGCTTTCTGCGGTAGACTGTTTGCCGACCAAGGCTATAGAACCCAATCTGTCCTATTATTTAACCTATAACTGGAGGAAAGAGACGGATTAATACCTTTCCCAAGAGTATTTGCGCGTAAGTGAATGCAAGGAATTCAACTAGAATTCGAACTCGGTTCATCGATTTCTCGTTCCGAGCCGATATCCATTGCACCACACACGTAATGCTTTACTTAACAGAACTATGATAATCAAAAATAATATCGCGCAGAAATTTAGGACATGTATTCATTTAAACCAGTGATTCTCAAACATTTTTTTCTCAATGGACCCTTTATCCTGGAGAGGAATATACAGTTATAAAATGAACAATTAAACAGTCTTCAAAGAGTTTTTTTAAAATTAAATTTATTTTTATTATTAAGTATCAATTTTCTCTCAAATTGAAGGAAACGAATTACAAAGAATCTTTGCTGTTGTCTTTATGATACAATCGAATCAATTCAGTTACTATAGAGGAAACAGAATGCGTCTAGATGTGGGAATATGTGTGCCATGTTTCTACGTTCTTTTATGTATGCCGGTAAATTTATAGCACCCAGCAACTAAAAGAAGATAGCCAAGAAGGCAGCCAATATTATTTGTTTTGGATCTTCGTCGCCAATTTGTTGTAGGGTCGCATGGTGAAACTTCGCCGAAAAGTTGTAATGACCGCTTTGGCCGGAAGTAAAACACAAATCACAGGAGGTAGGTTCAAAACAGTGTATTAGTATAACAAGAACATATAAGTTTTAGTAATCAGTAAATAGAAATAATTAATGAAACTTTAATTCAAATTTCCTGTGTTAAACTGTGAGGTATTTTTCGCTTATTTTTTTTTATTTATTTATTCATTTATTTTTATTTTTTTTTATTTTTTTATTTCTGTATATATATATATATCCGTATTTTTTTTTTCTTTTTCCCCCCTTTTTGGAGTTCATGCTTCATTTGGGAGGAAAAAAAAAGTTTGAAGTTTTTTATTTATTCTGTTATGCGAAGCTACACTGGCCAAGGTATCAGCAGCCATTAGTCCCCCCCCCCCCCAGGCCATGTTCTGTTCTTTGAATGAGAATTCACCAAGCAGGTTAACTTGATGTTGATTTTTGGGAAAAGCAAGAATTGAAGAATGAAACTTTAATTCAATTTTCCTGTGTTAAACTGTGAGGTATTTTTTGCTTATTTTTTTATGTATTTATTCGTTTTTGCCCAATATTTTTGTTTAATTTTAGAACTTTTCATGTCTAACTGAACGTTTGATTTTATTTTTAGTAGAAATTTTTGACTGGACTTTAACTAAGTTAAAACTTAATAAGTCACACTTTTTTTTTCTTTTTTTGAAATCTTTAACTTTTTTTTTTTTTGTTCTCAATTGGAGTAGATACTTAACTATCGCCCGGTTCACACTCCACCCACACCTGTTGGACGGGTGAAGAGGCTTATCCCTTGTTTCCTGTTTAGGATGCGGTTTCCGGTTTTTCTTTTCTAATCTTCTCACTGTTTTTTCAATTGGAGTAGATAGACTAAACTATCGCCCGGTTCACACTCCACCCACGTCTATTGAACAGGTGAAGAGGCTCATCCCTTGTTTCCTGTTTAGGATGCGGTTTCCTGTTTTTCTCTTTTCTAATCTTCTCCCTCTTATGTAGCCCCCTGCACATCAATGGCGTTACCGCCTTGCTTGGGGTGATACGATTAAAAAAAAAAAAAAAAAAAATCCGAACTGTATTATTACGTTGCTTATTTCCTGACTAGTAGCTGGCTTTAACTGCGTACTAACTGTCGTACTGACTGCTGTCAACTGCCATCTTTAACTACTTTCCGGAAGGCACGCAGGTAATTTTATATAACAAGAGAAAGGGTACATTCCTTGTAAAAGGGCACCATAAGAGTCTTATTGATACGAGTGCTTACTCCTGCGTTGACAAATAATTCAGGTCGTATATATATTGTTAAAACTGCTAAGCTTTTTTTGTAATATAGTTTACTCGAATAAATATGCGAAAATGTGAGCAATTAATTATGGTTCAAGAATTTTAGTTTGTACAGCAACAAACGATCGTTACTGGTCAATGGTTAACTCAAAGACTAATTCTGCGAGAAAATATGATCGCTTTTATAACCAAACATCGATTTGAATATGACCAAAAATTAGATTTTATTAATTTTATAGGCTAATGAATATCATTTTTCCGAAGTGGTCTTAAGAGATTTCATAGCAGACAATAAACATAGTCGTCTAGAATTTCACATGTTTCGGCGATCTAAACTTATTTATAAATAGAACATTGTCTGTGTGTGTGTGTGTGTTTATGTGTGTCCGTTACCTATAGACGCCGAAACGCCTGAACCGATTTTCTTGAAAATTTACACAGTTGTACAATAAGCGTCTGCGAGTGTTCTTAGCTAGGATTTGTGTCTCGAGGTATGCCCGATAAATATCGAAAATCGATAATCGAAAAAAATCGGGTTATAGAAGGAATGGTCCGAGTTTAATCAAATTTCATACACTCATATCCAAAGAGATAAGAAACAATATTCAGAAATTTCAAGGTTGCAGTTCTTACAATAGTGCAAAAAATCTATATATATATATATATATATATTAAAAAAGGATTAATTCAAAGATGTTGAATGGCCATTTCCATATGAAGATCCCCACGGGGAACGACACATCACCTCAGCAACAGAAAAAAACCTTTCAGAAACTGGAGAAAACAAACTAGACTAATTAATCCCACTAAGAGTGAATTAGGCATAGTTTCTAGGGTGGTTCTGAAGAACTTAATAGAGAAGTTACAATCTAATTTACAACTGAATCTTTGGAAGAGTTCCTTAGATACCATAAAATGGTTTGATAATATCAATGACAAATCTAAATCCACTTTCCTTAAATTTGATATTGTGGATTTCTATTCCTCTATATCAAAAAAACTTCTTGTGGATTGTTTAAACTTTGCTAGGGGTTATGTTAATATTTCGGATTGTGACTATAGAATTATACTGGGAGCTAGAAAATCTATTCTCACCTTTGATAGTTCTACTTGGACTAAAGGGCCTGAAGATAGTTTTGATGTCCCTATGGGAGCCTATGATTCTGTCCAGGTAGCAGATCTAATAGGCATTTATATTTTAGATATTTTAGGTAGATTTTTAGACCCTAAACTAATAGGCCTATATCGGGATGATGGACTGATATGTATTCCCAATTCCAATGGGCCTTACACTAATAGAATACATAAGAAAATTATCAGAGCTTTAAATTTTCTTGGTTTTAAGGTTGAGGTTACTTCCAATCTCAAAATTGTAAACTATCTAGATATCACCCTTAACTTAAAGAATGGTTCCTACCAAATCTCCAGTTTCTGAAAGGTTTTTTTCTGTTGCTGAGGTGATGTGTCGTTCCCCGTGGGGATCTTCATATCGAAATGGCCATTCAACATCTTTGAATTAATCCTTTTTTAATATATATTTGCTCTGTAATATTTTATTACATGGAGCTCTCTTCCTGTATCATTTTTTAATATTAAAATAAATTTTTAATATTAATTAGGATCGGGTTTTTTGGAATTTCCTTCCTGCTTTTTTCCTTTGGATTGAAAAGTATCTGAATTAAAATATATATATATATATATATATATATATATATATATATATATATATATATAAGGCAAGATATTTGTGCGTGTGTCTATTTAACTGCTTGTATGTTTGTATTTTTTCAGCCGTTTTATTTTAGTTTTTGCTTCGAGTTTGGCTCTAAGTAGGTATAATTGTAGTTCTTAGTCTTAGCCATGATACCATTTACTCAGAGGACTTATTTAGCCTTCAAAATTCAGTTTACGACGAAAAAAACTTATTTGATATCGATACCAGGAATTCAAAATTTGACTTCCATCCATTCATTTTTCTTTCAGTCTACGGTCTCGCTTTAACTGGAAACAACTATCGCTTTTTAGTTTTTCATGCCAACGTCCAAGAGTCTGAGCTACAGCACCATGGATTAATTTTAAAGTTTTCATTGCATCCGAGCAACACCGGGAAATTCTGCGAGTTTTACATAAAACGTCGCAAACTGGTCAATATGTATGAATATAGAAATTCAAATTTGACGTAAAACAATACAGTAAAACAATTCAGTTACTGTGTGAGCCGGTTTTGAAAATGAAAATGGGCTTCCATTTACAGTACTTACATCTTTAACGTTTTCTACAATTCTTTAACGGTGTTCCAAACAAACTATAAGTCATAATGTCACTCCTACTTCCAAGATTGTACTATTCAAAATAATATTCCTATAAGACGGAAAATTTTATCTTTTGTCCTTATTAGTAAATATACATTTATATTGATTATTTTTAAAGAGGATTATTGCATATTTGATAACAATAGAAACATTTGATGGCTGATTAAACTTGAATATATTTACAGTAAACTGTTTTTTTTAATAAGCGTTTCATCCCGAGCAGAGGGCTACATAGAGTGGAGGAAGGATGGTTAAATATAGGAAATGTCAGAATGTGGGTGATAGACGGGTAAGGATACCGAGAATGAGAGTTGGGTAGATGAGAGTGTTCTGAGAATAAATGGAAGTTAGTGTGATAGGAGGTGTCTATTGACCCTACATTTAAACACCTTGAGATTGTAGTTGTCGGGAAAGCAGACTTGCGGAAGGGAATTCCACAGGCGGGAAGCGCGAGAAAAGAAGCTGTTGGAGTAGAATTTACGGTTACACCTTATCTGTTTAAATGTAAAAGAGTGGGACCTAGTTGCAAATCTAGTATCTCGTGCAAATTCGTGCTTAGGCGGCATCAGTGATCTACGTTCATCGGAGCAGAAGCCATGAAAGTACTTGTAGATAAGGCACAGGGAAGCCACATCACGCCGGTGAGAGAGTGGTTGCAGCCGGTCTGCCAAGTCAGTATCAACCACGTTACAGATTCTCCTTTGTATTTTGTCAAGAAGCCCAAGGAGAGTAGCAAGGGCACCCGACCAGATATGGCAGCAGTATTAAATATATGGGCGGATGGTAGATTTGTATATGTGCAGGATAGAATCAGGCGGGAAAAATTTCCGGGCCCTGCACAGAGAGCCGATTTTCATAGCGGCAGATTTGGCAGTGGATTCAATATAGTCATTCCATTTGAGGTCCGCCGAGAGCGTAAGGCCAAGGAGGCGTAGTGTTTTACTCTCTGGGAGGCAAGCTTGTTCCACACTAATGGGAAGTAGATGCGATTGTCTATGGTGGTTAGTTGATAATAGGTTCGTTTTAGAAGAATTGAAATTTACTAGCCATTTCCTACCCCAGCCCACTACGGATTGGAGATCCTCTTCAAGCTCGGAAGCTCAGTACTATGATTGGGATTCCGTCCCCGCCGCTCGCTTTGTGTGGGTCAAGTTGTGCAATTATCTTGGAGACCAGATGCATTCAGCCTTGTCCGCTGGGGAGGTGAGAACTTCAAATTCATTGATTAGTGGGGGTAATGAATTCTTGCTCTTGTTGAGCACGCTTTTGTAGAGTCGCCAGTAATCATTGTATCCGAACTTGGAAGATGCTATTCCTTGCCTCATTCTGGTAGCAAACAGCCTTTTAGCTTCGTTCAGTACTTTTTTTTCACTTATTACGTGCTGAGGCGAAAAGGCGCCTGTTTTAGTTCGATGAGCAGCTTCGATAGAGCCGGAAGAAATGGTTCCGGTGGGCAATGGCGGCCGAGCATGCCGGTGAGAACCAGGGGGACGAATCTGATTTTAGGTAGAATTTCCTGGCTGGGATAAAAGCATCGATGCCAGCCTTAACCCAAGAGGAGACCTCGGACGCATAGTCTTCGACAGGAAGCTCGAAGACGTTGTTCCAGGGGACGTCGCAGAGGAAGTCTCGGAACGAGTCCCAGTCTGCTCTCTGGTAGCAGTATGATATTCTGCTGGTAATTCCTAATTATTAATTAAATGCAAAATAACAAGAACAATGAGAGGTATTAAAATTCTTCGTTTCAGGGAGTTGTGCTATGACTGACAAATAACATTTGCATCTGTTAGTTATATTAGAAATAAGGCGTAGAATGAAGAATCAGACAAGAGGAAGTTATCTACCGACCATGTGTCGTAAAACTACACTATAGAACACAAATAAACAAAGACATGTTTCAATAACGAAAATCTGTAAATAAATTAAAAAGAAAGGAAAAAGAAGTTAAATATTTTTCACTTCCTCATAAAACCCTTAAAAGCTCTCCAATTGGCTGATCTTTGCTGAATAAGAATGGTTGATCTAAACCTGTGCATCATGTTCAAGTTCTTTATGTTTAGTAAGTTTCAAAGAGGATACCTTTTTTTATTAACTCTAGACCGAGCATATGGCTTGTTTGAATAACACATTTAAAAAGAAACTTTCACGGATAAGAAAATCAACAATTAAATCTGATGCAAACACACGTATTTATGATATCAGAAAGAGATTATGATGTAGCGATTGTAAAAGTTCCTACATGCTGTGATTTCTAGACATTTACCCTGAAGATTCGATTGCTTCATTCAACATTTCTTTTTCTCGTCAGGACTTTTCAAAATTTTTCATTGAAAATTTCCTATACGATTGTTGGTTGGACAAGAGATTTAATGACTAACAAATCATTCTTTGCTATACCATTTTAAGTTAACTTTTCAAAATTATACATGATTCATATGTGTTTATAATTAAATTTGTCTCGATCAAGCGTCCCTTAATTTATTAGGATATTAAGTGTACAACATGTACTGCAGCCGGAGAAGCGTTAGTTCTTCTTGGACAAAAAGAATCTGACGAAGTCAAACCCTCTAGAATAGAAATGGGTATTTTAAATCTGAAAGAGAAATTGACAAATCTACGGCATATATTAAGAAAAGAGAACTTGAAGATTTTGACACACACTGAATGAAGGTAACAATTGCAGCAGCGCATAACACATCTAATGAGCCTGTGTAAAAGGATGACGGCATATCACGTTGAATACACCGGTTCTCGATCGATCACCAAAGTTAAGCAACGTAAGCCTGGTCTAGTACTTAGATGGGTGACCACATGGGAATACCAGGCGCTGTAAGCGTCCAGTGACGGATGTGCGTTGTGGTGCAGTGGATATCGGCTTGGAAAGAGAAATCAGTGAGCCGAGTTCGAATTCCAGTTGATTACCCTGCATTCACCTAAGCACTAGTACCCTTAGGAAAGGTATTAATCCGTCACTTCCCTCCAGTTGTGGGTTAAATAACAAGATGGGGCCTGGAGGTAACCCATCTAGTGTTGGTGTCACAATAAAAACACCATTGGTAGCCCTGGCGAAGCATCAAGTATTCAGCTATTTGCGACAGGGTTCTAAATGCAGAGTGAATACTGGAGGGATATAGTGAGTTCTATCTCAGCCAAGGACGCAGGACGACGACAAAAAGGAGGACACATCATGAATAGGAGTGATTGTCGTAAAATAAAGTGCTTCGACAGATGTACAAAAAAGAAGTTATGTAGTGTCATGTCAGTCTCGTAGTAAGACGGCATATAAACGGAGAAATGCGAGCAGGAGGTATAAAATATCAAAAATATAAATGCTTTATCCTGAGAATATTGAGTATTTTTTTTTTTTTGTAAGAAGTTATGTAGTGTCATGTCAGTCTCGTAGTGAGACGGCATATAAACGGAGAAATGCGAGCAGGAGGTATAAAATATCAAAAATATAAATGCTTTATCCTGAGAATATTGAGTATTTTTTTTTTTTGTAAGAAGTTATGTAGTGTCATGTCAGTCTCGTAGTGAGACGGCATATAAACGGAGAAATGCGAGCAGGAGGTATAAAATATCAAAAATATAAATGCTTTATCCTGAGAATATTGAGTATTTTTTTTTTTTGTAAGAAGTTATGTAGTGTCATGTCAGTCTCGTAGTGAGACGGCATATAAACGGAGAAATGCGAGCAGGAGGTATAAAATATCAAAAATATAAATGCTTTATCCTGAGAATATTGAGTATTTTTTTTTTTGTAAGAAGTTATGTAGTGTCATGTCAGTCTCGTAGTGAGACGGCATATAAACGGAGAAATGCGAGCAGGAGGTATAAAATATCAAAAATATAAATGCTTTATCCTGAGAATATTGAGTATTTTTTTTTGTAAGAAGTTATGTAGTGTCATGTCAGTCTCGTAGTGAGACGGCATATAAACGGAGAAATGCGAGCAGGAGGTATAAAATATCAAAAATATAAATGCTTTATCCTGAGAATATTGAGTATTTTTTTTTGTAAGAAGTTATGTAGTGTCATGTCAGTCTCGTAGTGAGACGGCATATAAACGGAGAAATGCGAGCAGGAGGTATAAAATATCAAAAATATAAATGCTTTATCCTGAGAATATTGAGTATTTTTTTTTTGTAAGAAGTTATGTAGTGTCATGTCAGTCTCGTAGTGAGACGGCATATAAACGGAGAAATGCGAGCAGGAGGTATAAAATATCAAAAATATAAATGCTTTATCCTGAGAATATTGAGTATTTTTTTTTGTAAGAAGTTATGTAGTGTCATGTCAGTCTCGTAGTGAGACGGCATATAAACGGAGAAATGCGAGCAGGAGGTATAAAATATCAAAAATATAAATGCTTTATCCTGAGAATATTGAGGATTTTTTTTTTTTTTGTAAGAAGTTATATAGTGTCATGTCAGTCTCGTAGTGAGACGGCATATAAACGGAGAAATGCGAGCAGGAGGTATAAAATATCAAAAATATAAATGCTTTATCCTGAGAATATTGAGTATTTTTTTTTTGTAAGAAGTTATGTAGTGTCATGTCAGTCTCGTAGTGAGACGGCATATAAACGGAGAAATGCGAGCAGGAGGTATAAAATATCAAAAATATAAATGCTTTATCCTGAGAATATTGAGTATTTTTTTTTTTTTGTAAGAAGTTATGTAGTGTCATGTCAGTCTCGTAGTGAGACGGCATATAAACGGAGAAATGCGAGCAGGAGGTATAAAATATCAAAAATATAAATGCTTTATCCTGAGAATATTGAGTATTTTTTTTTTTTTGTAAGAAGTTATGTAGTGTCATGTCAGTCTCGTAGTGAGACGGCATATAAACGGAGAAATGCGAGCAGGAGGTATAAAATATCAAAAATATAAATGCTTTATCCTGAGAATATTGAGTATTTTTTTTTGTAAGAAGTTATGTAGTGTCATGTAGGTCTCGTAGTGAGACGGCATATAAACGGAGAAATGCGAGCAGGAGGTATAAAATATCAAAAATATAAATGCTTCATCCTGAGAATATTGAGTATTTTTTTCGCTAAGATATTTCAGTATACACTTTCGAGGTGAGTATTTGTGTTTTTACATACATACACGTATATACTTGGGCCCGCATACACATATGTACACACACTTACATATATATATATATATATATATATATATATATATATATATAGTGATGATCATCCACGTATACTGTCTTAATATGTATAGGAAAGAATATTAATAAAAAGTTTTGAATTTAAAAATGTACTTTTTTTGCACAGTATTTGTTTATTACTATTATATTTTATATTTCAGACCGCCCTCGGTCCTTCATCAGAAACGAGTGATTTTTATATTTGAATTAGAAACGTATTTCACGATAGCGTCCGAATATTTTTTTTTTACATCACGTGGTGTGTTTGTTCACAACATGCGGCACGTCCGTAGAGAAAGTCTGTTTGTTTTAGATAAAAATTTCTTGGACTATCTGAAAAAAAATTTTTAGCTATTGAAATATTTGTAAAGATTCAACACACATAAGTCCCTATTTAACACTAGCTTGTGTGTATTTAATTTTAAAATCCAGTATTTTTCTTTCTTTCTGCGTGTGTATGTAGAACTAAAATTGGAGTCTATTAGTAAACATTTGCAATTTTCTAAAGTATGATCAGGTTGATTAAAATGGGCTGCAATTGGGGAGTATACATTTTTTTGTTGTATATTTAGTTTGTGATTATTGAAGCGAAATCTAAAGCTATTGCCGGATTCGCCGATAAATTCAAAACTTTTTATTAATATTCTTTCCTATATATATATATATATATATATATATATATATATATATATATATACATCACAGAAAAAAAACAGAATAAGGTTGGTAAATAAACCTAAAGGATCCTAGTAATATCGTTTAAGTATTAAAATTGACCAAACAGAAAGTTTAATGACTATTTACTTACAGAGCAGATCTTTATTTATATATTTATCTGTAATTGCAGATAACATTAACGGGAATAGCTATTTCAACATGTCATTTCGAGAAATGCATTGTCAACCCCATTCAACTAAGAATCAAGAAAAATCCTAGTACCGGAAGCAAGGGTTAGTGAAGGAAGGGGTGTGGAATGTTGGTTACTATAGGGTTAAGCTGGGAAGAATCGTAGTAGTAATTTCTTTTGGTAGTAGAAGGCAGGTGGTTTGATCATCGGGCTAGTGGTGGTAGATAAGAGGGAAAAGGCTATGGATTCACCAAATTTAAAATCTAATCTATTTAAGAGGCAAAATCTGTTTTGACTAAATGGAAGAAAGTGATAATTAATAAAATTTAAATTTACTACAGTGACGACGCATACAAATAAATTCATTACGTTTATTTAGAAGTATATTCTGCTATTTTAACTTCAAAATCCTAATGTTTCCTGTTTCTTCAATTCCCAGCATTTTCGGGAGAGGGCTGTCTAATACCTTAAATTAGGGTTAGTAAGGTATTAGACAGCCCTACTCAGTGCTATTACCTGTTCCCATTCTCTCTATATTACTTGCTGTCTTTCACTTTCTATCTCTATCTTCCCTTCTCTCTCGCTCTATCTTCCCCCTCTCTCGCTATCTTCCTTTCCTATCTCTCTCTCTCTCTCTCTCTCTATATATATATATATATATATATATATATATGTATATATATGTATCAAAATAGGATTCATTAATCAGTTAAAAATACTACCTAAATTGAATGGGAAAGAGTAAAAAGAGCACTAACACTCAGCAGCAAAATCTGTAAAATATACCTAGAAGAGAAACTGGCTATTATAAACTTTAAAAATCAATATAAAATATTAAATAAACGAAACAAGATATTCGGAAAATTTAAATATGCGAACAAATATCTACTTTGCTACACAAATAACAATAAATAAAAACAAAACATACAAATAAACTATAAATATCGACATATTCAATCACGACAAAAACAAAATAAAATAACAACCACCAAAGGAAAAACGCACATAAAGCCTACAAACACAAATACACACAAGAAGACAAATACACAATCATGACCTAAAAAAAACTTTTAAAAAGTCTAACACACCAATAAAGGATAAATAAAAGTCAAGCCAATATAAGAGGTCAATACAACAAAATACCCAAAGTAAATAACAAGAAAAACCCAACTAAAAATGCTTTTAAGGGGACACCTATTTAATACAAAACAACTAATCAGACACTAAAAAAGCAATAAAAGCATTAAAAAGAAATCAAGTTCGTGCAGAATAAAAAGAAAAGAAAGAAAATATACAACCAATCGCAAACAGACCAATCCCACAACATATCAAATTACACCGAAACCCTTTTAATAAGAAAAATAAAACAGGATTCTATAGCAAGAAACGCTGCCCTGATTAATGAAGGCTTCATAACGGTCCTCGCGAAACTTGTAAGTCGGCATGAACCATCTCTGTAAAATTCAGAAATTCTTTGAACTAAAACTAATATATATATATATATATATATATATATATATATATAAATTTGTCTAAATATCTCAGATAAGGTAATGTATTTATTTACACTATTTATTGTTGTTCTCATTTTTGTTGTCATATTTACGATATTTCGGCCGTTGAGAGTCCGGCTTTCATCAGGAGATTGAACAGAACCTTTTATTTCATTCACCAAGATAGATAGGAGTCAATACTCACTGTCATGAGAGTCGTGTTTTTTTTTTCGACTATTTATCTATACATGTCAGCGATGCATTGTGGGTAATCTATTGCATCGCATTGTGGGTATTCTACTGTATTATTCTAATTATGGTGGGCGTTAACGTTTTCGAATTATTTCACGGGCATATTTGAATGGAAATAATTGCGAATGAGTTTTTCAGTTTTTCGGCTATTTATAATGTTGATTGTTATTTTTATTTATTTATTATTGATTTCTTTTGCGTTTAACATGAACCATACAGTCGCGTCTGGGTGTTGACGTTAATGTCTACGTTTATATTTGTATATGCTCTATACCTAAATATAGCATATCTTAAAACTATATTGTATGACACATTTTTGCATTTTTAAAAACCAGGAGTAAAATTCCAAATGAACTCTGTTTTTGTACATAGCAGCTTGCTACCGATCTTGTCGTTTCAGGACGTAGTCGATCATGGTCTTCCTTGTCTCCCTATCCCTGGTGGCTCTTAGCACGCTTCCTCCAGTTAAACCACGCATATTTTGTGAATAGATGGTTAGAAAACGGGAAAGAGTGAATTCTTGACTAGAAATGGCGAAGAATAAAGGTAAAAGGTCAAAAGCTACTTAGAGTTGCAGTAGAAAAGAAGTCGTGGGTAGCCGTGATTGTCAATGTCCCGAATAGATACGGCATATAAAATTGTGACAGCAAAATAACGAAATGTGTGCTAGATGACATATCTATGCTTGCTGTTGATTCGGTTAGGTTGAGACATCGAGAGCCACCCTTGCGTCTTCGCAGCATTATCATCTTGCTTGAGGAAATTGATTAAAAAAATGAAAGGTTGAATCATAGATAATGTGCTTTTAGAGGTAACCAACTGAGGAGTAACGTTGATTTCGGATTCAGACTCATAATTAAATATCATTTTCTCAAGATAATCAGTGTTGTTAGGGTTCAATTTTTTCGTAAAGTTCATTTTTTCATAAAGTTTGCAATTCTGAAATAAAATAATTTTAAAATTCAAGAGTAGACATTGACTCATAAGAAAAAGATCTTATTCTTAAAGATCGCATTTTTTAAGATCATTTAACGTTATTTATTTTATTTTATAAAGAGCTTGATAAAATTTTAACATGTACACTTTTTGTGTATCTATAGATAAGACTCTTATTCTGTTCTGTGGCGCCAAATTTCCTTGAATATATTTTTGCAATGTAACAAATTGAGTGGCCAATTAAAAGCACAAACGTAAACTACTGAGAGGTGAGCTGTAAGCAAACTAACTCAACGAGGAGAAAGAAAGAAAGAAAGAAAGAAAGAAAGAAAGAGGTAAGGGAAAAAAAGAAAGAAAAGAAGGGTAGAAAAAACAGGAAGAATTTAAAAGAATTTAGAAAGAACGTGTAAAAAGAAATATGAAAGGCATTTAATTAGAGTAAAAACAAAAGAGAAAGAAAGAAAGAAAGAAAGAAAGAAAGAAAGAAAGAAAGAAAGAAAGAAAGAAAAGGCAAAAGATTTGAAGAAGGAGAATGTCAAAAACAAAAGTATGGTAACGATAGAAAAAAGGAATTTAATTAGAAAGAAAATAATGACAAAATGATATAAATAAAAAGAAAGAAAAAGAAAGAAAAGGCAAAAGATTTGAAGACAAAGAATGTCAAAAACAAAAGAAAGTATTGTGAAGATAGAAAAAAGGAATGTAAATAAAGAGAAAATAATGACAAAGAGATATAAATAGAAAGAAAAAAATGAAAAAGAGAGAGAAAGAATGTGATAAAGGGGAAAAGAAAAGAAACAGAGAAAAGAGAATTTATAAAAATTTAGAAAGAATGTTAAAGGGAGAAAATAGAAAGGAATCTAATTAGAGTTAAAAGAACGACAAAAAGAAAGAAAGAAAGAAAGAAAGAAAGAAAGAAAGAAAAATATAGCTGAAGGAGTGATTGAAACAAAAGAAAAAAAAAGAAAGAAAAAGAAAGAAAGAAAGAAAAAAGAAAGAAAAAGATAGAAAGAAAAGGCAAAACATTTGAAAAGAAAGATTGTCAAAAACAAAAGAAAGTAGGGTAAAGATAGAAATTAGAGAGAAAATGACAACATATAAATAGAAAGAAAAAAGAAAGAAAGACAGAAATTAAGAAAGAAAGAAAGAATAACGGAAAGCAGCACATTTTAAAAGAACAACAATTTTACCGAAACACAGTAATGTCAAATATAGTAGACAGAAATGAAGCTAATCAGAGAAAATATTTCAGAAGAATATTAGAAAAAACAAAGAAAAAGAGAAACGAAGAATAAAAACAGCACATTTGAAAATAAGAAAAATTTTCAAGGAAAAATTAATGAAAAAAAATCTTAGAAGAGAAAAGTGTCGAATTATTGGAAAGAAAGAAAAGAAGTAAGAAAGAAAAAGAAATAAAGAAAAACGGAAACAAAGATGAAAAATAAATGAAGGAAAATGAGTGGGGAAAATGTTCAAAAATTAAAAAAAATAACGACAAAAAGGAGAATATTTAAAAAAGAATATGAATTTGATGAAAAGAATAACGAACGTTATCGTTAGAATAAAGATGGCCAACTAAGAATAGAAAAAATAAAATAAAACTTTTAAAGAAAGAAAAAGAAACAAAAAAAAACTAACACGAAATGTAGAATATTTGAGAGAAGGAAGAATTTAAGAAAGGATGTTTAGGAGAAAAGGAAGGTGATCTTAGAGAAAAAAAATGAATGTCAACGAGCCGACGAATGAAAGTATCAAAGAAAGACAGAAAGTAAGGAAAAGAAAAGAAAGAAAAAGAAAGAAAGATACAAACAAATATGAACAAAAGGATATCTAAAAAAAGGGAAAATTAAATGAATGAAGACAGAAAGGTTAAAGGGAGAAAAAAAGAAAGTAATTAAAGAAAAGTTCTCAAACTTATAAGAAAATAAGAACCTCAGGATATTTGAAAAAATGAAGAAAAAAGAAAAAGGTTAAAGACAGAAAAGAAAAACAACATTAAATATTTGATAAAAGGAAAACTAAAAGCACCATATTTTAGAGGAGGAAGTTAAAAAAAATAAAAAATTTAAACGGAAAACGTCAAACTAAAAGTACGTCAAATAGTTTAAGGAAAACAGAAAGAAAGAAAGAAAAGAAATATGTAAATAAATGAAGAAAAGAAGAAAGAAAGAAAGAAAGAAAATAAAGACTGAAAGAAGAATAATAGAGAGAAAGAAATTAAAAGTGTGAAGACAGATGGTTAAAGAAAGAATCAATAAAAATATTATTCAAGAAAGTAATAATATCAATAAAACTTTTTTAGTTATGTTTTGCCTTGAATGTGAAAATATGTTATA
>JBBBDQ010002022.1:1735000-1919300 GCA_037127315.1 Ascarosepion bandense
TCGTTTCTAGTGATCCTAACTTTGGATTTTGTAATTTTAGCATGATTGAAAGTTTAGTTCTTTAATGTGTTTGCAATTAACTGTGGTTTCATGCCTCTGATTTAATATATCACTCCACATCTATTTAATGATTTGCATTTGTTCTTGTAGACAAGCTTCAACATTTAATCCGATAAAGAACCATGTTTCCTTTGTCTACAAGAAAAAATGGAAATCATTAAAAAAATCTTTAAAAAATATAAACGTTGTTAATATTTTCTTCGTTCCTTATTCATTTGTATATATATATATATATATATATATATATTAGTGTGCAGTGGGTTATAGAGAGGGAAAAAGAATGGGTTCAGAGATTATTGAAGAATGGATAGAAGATTAACGGGATTTAAAAAAACAGAAGATTGCAATTAATATATATATATATATATATATATATATTAGTGTGCAGTGGGTTATAGAGAAAAAAACAGAAGATTGCAATTGATGTTGCATTGAAAGTTTTGGGAAAATTCAGTAACTATCTTAGCGTACCTTATCAAAAATGGATTGATAAGGTAGCTGTCGTTAACTGCTTGCGTTAACTTTTGTACTTGACTGCTCTCAACCGTTCTTCTTGGCTGCTCCATGGAAGTCACACAGGTAAATTATATATAGCAAGAGGAAGAGTTAATTTCTCGCAGGAGGGCACCATAAGAAATATGCATATGATATAATGCAACATTCTTGTTCTTTGACGATATTAGACAGCACTGTCATACAGTTAGACAAATAACACTTTACATGTTAGTATTATTATCGTTCATTATGCTTTATTAATTTAAGATAGATTGCTCAAGGCCTAAGAAAAATACGTCTTTTATTTCTTCCTCCGTAGCTACAACTTCTGCGGTTTGTTTCTCTTTGTGAATAGAAAACTATAGACAATTTTCTTTACTGAAATTCACTCACTACAAGGTCTACTCAAGGCAAAGTGTTACGGAACGAGGTATGTGCTATAATTGTATCAAGTGAAAAAAGGAAGTATAAATTGAATATTACAATGATATAGCGAATAGATAACAATTGGGACTAAAAATGAAGCAGTTGAAATTACTGTATTCAGGGGAAACGTCCACGCGGTAGTCTGTCTCACAAAATTACCCTATTTAAGAATAGAAGCTTTCAGAGTAGAAATCATTTCTTAACAAATGGATGCATAAACACTTGTGCAAGTTAAATGAAAAAAAACTACTTTAGTTTCCTTTTATTTCACCATAAGAGCAGTTTAAGACCAACTGAAATGACAGGATTTCATCGATCTTTCTCATATCATTTGCAGTGTGCAGTAATATGAATCTATTACCGGAGTGTATTATTGTTGGGATCACCCCTTTTTGCACATAAGAATGGACTCCCATGATGTATGCATATAATGTTGCCTATACAGAGTACGGCAGGGGTTGAGTGGGAGTTAGAGATTTAGTAATGAGTCAGTTGCTCAGTAAGGACATAGACTTATAACCCGGACTTGCTTCTTCACGACAAGACGGTATATATTGATTTCTACTAATAGTATTCCTAGTATTCCTGAATTGACTAACCCGTGTTCCAGTTGGTATATTTGTGTTCAATATAACTTACTTTTTCTATCTCCATATCTGCTTTTATTATATTTATTATTTTGTGTGGTTTCTCAACGAGATTTGCAAATTGGCGATGAAGGATTTTGAACAAGTTCAAGTGGAGGAAAAAATACGTTTGCACATCAGTCGCCAAGAACAAATTGGCGACGATGATTTCGAACAACTTCACGCGGAGGAAAAATACGTTTTTCACGTATAACCCAAAAGAACAACACATTAGCGTCGAGGATCTCGAACCTCACATAAGAGGAGTCGCCAACAACGAATTGGCGAAGTAGATTCGTGCACAAGTCGCACAACAAATTTGCGACGAAGTTGTCCTGAATCACTTTAACAAAGTTTGCTTCGAGGTTTCGAACAACAAGTCGACCACAAACAATTTGGCGACACTATCACAGAGAGATAGAAGAAAAAAAAACAGTCGAAATTAATTACTAGAAAGCAATAACTAAAAAATCAAATACTCACAGAATCAATACAACAAATCATGAAGGGCTTTCAGAAAGCAATACCGGAAAACATTAAGGGAAGTGAAGAATAACACTAGAAACTAGAAGAAAGATACATGGAAATGCAAAAAGTAAATGAAGAAAGTCATAGGGAAATACAAAAAAGACAACTTGAAATGCAAAAGGAAAATGATGAAAAGCAATTGCAAATAAAATAGGCGAATGAAGAAAGATAATCACAATTACAAGAACTATTATTAAAATTAACAAAAAAAGAAAGTAACACAAAAAAGAGGAAACGTTTTCGCAAGGTGCTGTGTGGAAGGCTATTGAAACTTTTAAATTACTCAATAATACTACAGGCAATACGAAGATATTTTTAATATCGACTGCCAGCATTGGAGTGAAAAGTAAAAATTAAGACTTTTACTCAGAAAATTAAGTAAGGACAAACACATTAACACATTCGTACGGACAAACACATTAACACATTCGTACGGACAAACGCATTAACACATTCGTACGGACGAACATATTAACACATTCGTACGGACGAACACATTAAGTTCGTAGATTATATTCTCCCAAAAAAGACGAACGATTTAAAGTTCGATGAGGTAGTGACAGGCCTCACTGAGCTATTTAGCCCAAAAATCTCGTTCTATAAAATGTGGAAATGCCTTAATTTCAAAAAAGGCGAAAACGAGGAATATTCTACATTCGCAGCTATCGTCAACAAACACTGTGACGATTTTAAATTGTCGGAGATAATCCCAGAGAAATTCAAGTGTCTCATATTTGTCCAAGGAATAGTTGCTGCTAAAGACAGCGAAATGAGAAAACGAATGCTGACCAAACTTCAAAACGTGCCAGGTTTAACCTTACAAAAACTCTCAGAGGATTGCCAGAAATGCCTCAGTATAAAGAAATATAGCAAAGACATCGAAGAGTCAGGAGTCGCGCACATTCGAAGGGTAAAAAGAAATGTATGTTTTGTACCCTCTCCAAAAGCAAAACAAGGTTATAATGACAAAGAAAAGAGATACAAAACTACGTTTAACTAGAATCCAATAAAAACAAGACCCACCTTCTGCATGTTACAGATGTGGTGGATGGCATTGGCGTAAAGTTTGTTTTTTCAAGTACAAAAGTTGCGTGCGTATGGTAAGATACGTCACAAAGCAGCGGTTTTCAAAAATAAAACCAACCTAGGAGTGTAAGATTAGCTAGAGAGTAATATAACAATGAAAACATCAGAAAATATGTAGAACTGGAAATACGGAATAAGAAGACCAAATTGCAATTAGATTCGGAGGCAAACTTCTTCGCTACAAGACTGTATATATTGATATTCTTAGCATTCTTGAACTGACTAACCCGTGTTCCAGTTTGTATATTTTTGTTCAATATAACTTACATTTTCTATTTCCATATCTGCTCTTGTTATTTATTATTTTGTGTTCTTTCCCAATAAGAATTCACAACAATTATGAAATTTGTTTGACCTTAAAAAATAATGCATCATCTGTAATTGCATCAGCTATTTTATCACACCCAGACACTATTTTCGCGACAGTCGATCAGTTGTTCTACGGCCATTGTCTGCGATGGACGGTACTGCAAGGAAGCGTACTAAAATTGTAACGCTGCACGAACACACTGGTAAGCCTTAATGATAGTTTATTATTGTCAGCATTTCAACTGTCAGTCTTGTCATCAAGGCGAAAAAAACAAACTTTATCCAACACTCCAAAACGTTAATTAAAATTCGGAAGTAAGAAAAAAAGAGATCTGGTATGTTATATATATTGGAGACCAACAGAATATAGTTGAACTTGAAAAGAATTTCTTCCTGTCAAGGCGAAAAAGAATAAGCGATGATTTCAGTCGAAGCTGGAATGCAAAAACAAAAATAAAAAGTGTATTGTGGAAACAACGCCGGTTTTCAAGGTCACAAAATATAAATAATAGAATATAATTTAATTAAATTATTCGGTAAGAAACGAATATAATTTACATTAAATTACTTCGGGTTATAAAACAATGCATATAGAAATATGTTTTGGTTGTCAGCCTGTCAAAGTTGGAAAAAAGTTGAACAATGAAATAAACGGGCATTTGCGTCAAAGTTGTTAAAAATTGAATAATGAAATAAGCGATAATGTGTTTACGTCTAAATGCAACTAGCGAAAGACACCAATTGATGTTTAGGCCTACCCGTGAATGGCGTAAATGAGTGAAGCTCGACAGAAAGTGAACTTATATATAATATTGTGTTTGTGTTTTCCTGGCGGGTTGAGACAGAGCTGACAATTTCTGGAGGCGAAGAGAACTCAAGGAAAGACAACTATAGCCGTTACTCCTTAATATGTGCCTGTTCCTCCGACTACTTCTCTACACACAACCGTCACATTGCAAAGAGAAACTAAGTGAATATGTATTTTATATACACACGTTGTCCGTCGTTTTATTTCAAGCGGATCGTCAACATTGGTTTGCAGGTTATACATCATACGTCGCTTTGTTATAGGTCGCTGGTATACCACATATTGAATTAGTACACATATCAAACTGGTATAGAATACATATATGAATTGATATATTACGCGTATGCTTAATAAAGAAAAATGTGAATGATCCTTGGAAGAAATTATTCATTTCGTTTCAATTAATTTGCAGAAGTGTGTAGATAAGGATAGTGATTCAACCTTGTGGACTTATCAAGACGGGTCTTAGTTGTAAACATGATGAAACTTAAGAATTGGTCTCTTCTTAACACTTTCTATAAAAGAAAGGATAGAACAACAAAGGACTTGTGATGTGTGATACAGACAGTAGTAAGCATTCGTTTATTTTGCGAAATAAATTTATCTGTCCGTTTGTTAAAAGTTCTGTCTTTTCGTGGCGAGACTGCAGTGAAATCCAGCGTGCAGTTCTGGGAGATGGTATATGGAAACCACACGTTACACAGACTTTATGTCACCCACCTCTTGTTCTCACGGAAAAGATTAAACGAAACACAAGACATTACATTTGGGGCTGAAGAAGCTATCGAGAAGTTTTAGTTTTTGACAGACAATCGTCTTCGGAGCACCACCCCGGGTTTTCTGTCTGGATTTACTTCCACGGTCTTTCCTGTGTTTGGATATGAATGTATGTCAGGCACCTGATGTTTAAAAAAGAGTTTTCTTTCTCATAGATCAGTGGATATAGTTTTTTCTTTAATTTGAGTTTTGTTTAACAGCATATTCTCCTCTGTGAGTCATTTAATGCCAAAAAGGTGGGTTTTCTAAGTATTGTTTTTACTGTTCGGTTATAGTGAGAAGGTTGATTTGGTTTGATTTTAATGATTTATTTGTTTTTATTCTTTTTTATTTTAGAAAACTAAACATGTCTTCTAGTTTTGTATTCAAAAATGTTTTCCTAAGAATAAATTTATTTCCTTCAAAAATGTGTTATGGTAATATTTTTTTTCTTTAAAAATATAATGTTGGCAATAATTTTCCTTTAAAAATGTATATTTTTCTATAAAAGTCTATTTTTATGTATATATTTCTATAAAAGTGTATTTTTATACTTTCATAGTGTTTTCACCTCAGTTTGGACGTTAACTATTTACCCATAGCTGGGACCCTAACAGGTGATACCACTCCGGGTCAGGGTGGAGCTAAAAACAACAGCAATTAAGAGGTGGTTCCATGCTGCTCAAAACTTCTCAGTCAGAGGCCTTGCTGCAAGATGCAGTTTACCGTCAAGCCCAGGACACACACAAAGACAAATTGAAGTTCATGGTAATATTTTAGTTGTCTATGTAGCAATGTTTCTTTCTTACAACTGGGAATTTAAGATTCTACAGTAATCTGCATCATATTAAAATACTAAAAATAAAAACTACGCAAAATCTGGAAGAAAACGAGATAGAGTCATGAAAATTTGTTTCCCTTTTACTCTACCAGACATTTTGATTATACAATTTGATTAAAAACTGAGAAGGATATGTACAAGAATGATTATCTATATATATAAAAGTCAATCCGTAAGTTTGTGTATGACTGTTCCCTATGCACGCCTACATTCTTTAAGCTACGCCATTCAAACTTTCTAGGGAAACATATCTACAGGGAAGCCAGGTCGACACATATTTTTGAGTTTCAGTTCAGCAATTTTCCCTTTGGCACTTTTTGGCCAATGTAGCCGATTGTTTACATTTGCTCCGTAAAACATCTAAGATCTAAAATGGTTGCTCAATTACGTCACAGAAATCAAATCACACGTACCAAACGTGACTAAAATATTTTTTATTAAAAAAATATATTTAATTTTTATTCCGAATTTTTTAAAATTTCATTTAGTCGACAAAAAATGTGAATACTCTTCCCCGTATTGTTGAGACAAAAGAAATATTTTTAAAAAAAGTGTTTTTTCAAACAAAAACGAAATATGTAAAAAAAAAAAAAGTGCCAATGGTTAATTTGATTATTTAATTCTTTTTTTTTCATATTTAATTTTTCATACTTCAGAAAATAAATCTAAAAAAATACAGCATTAATGTAACGTCTTCCTCTAAGATTAAATATCTACAATTTTAAATATTCTTCGAAAATTTCTGAACGAAGAGCGTAGTAGTTTTTATATTTCTTATTTCAGTAAAACAAAATAAATAATTTTTATTTTTATGTTAAATTCATTTAGTTAACAAAAAATGTAAATATTTTCCCCCGTAATTTTGAAACAAAAACAAAAGCAATGTTGTTTACAAGGTCACACAAAACATCAAATCACGTTTACACAAAACAAAAGAAAATAGATTTTTTCATGGAATTTTTTAACAATTTTTAAACAACAATTTTTTATATAATTATTTTTTTAAATAACTGAATAATAGTATATATATATATATATATATATATATATATATATATATATATATATATATATAAAGGAAAATTAAGAAAAATAAAGAAACGATTATCGATTAGTAAAAAAAATGTTTTTAAAGTTTTTTCATTCTTCTGACAGTTATAGAGATCAACCAAAACAAAACGAATAAACGTTGAGAATCACTGCACTAGAGAGACGGCCTACTTGAGCTGTCGAGTTCTATCTACCCGAACTAGGTGGTTATCAGGCGCCAGTTGTCCTCCTTTGCCTATTCTCTAGCTTGGTGTTGGACTTAGTTGTCAAAGGTTCATTGTGACACATGGCACTGACGCATTTTTAAAGTGTGGGAACTTGTCTCCGCTATCACCCACACCGGCTATCACACCGAACTTTAAAGATATGAATTCAATGGTGGCAAATAAATCATCTCCCACAAAACCGCTGAAACAATTTTGATCTCTGTCTAGGCAGGAAAGTGATAAATATTTATATAGGATGAGTATTTGAGACATAAAACGGCTTAGTACACTACTTTTTGATATTTGTTCTGAGAATATTGGCCGTACGTACTAGACTTCAATCTAGATCGGGTCGAAAATTCAGCATCAAAATAGACTGAGCAGGAAGGCGATGATTACGTTGGGCAAATGGATGCTGTCAGCATAAGACAGTACCGTTTAAGATGAGATCTTTGCGTGCTGGAATTTTATCTACCCGGAATGCGACACTAACGAGAGAACAGTTGTAAGTTGTTAGCCGATGGGAAATAAGAAAGAAAAGAAACAGAAAGAGACGGGTAAGAGGTTTTTTTTTCCTTGTGGTCTGACGCTTTATATGCTGAATGGTGGTAACCAATGGAATTCCTAATATGTGAATGTAGGCTTCTTCTTTTTTTATTTTAGTCGAGAAAAATTACCGAGACTAATATACGGTTGCAAGACCTACTTTTACTTTGCACTTGTAATGTATTTTTATTTTTCTCTTTCCCCTTCGATTTTGTCCTGTTTATCGCCCACTCTCAATCTCTCGTAATTTTGTGACTCCTTTCGAGGAGAGGAAGACATAGAGAAATGAAATAAGGGAGATAATGGAGGAAGAAAAGAACGTAATAAAACCAAGAAAGATTATATCTTCTAGGCGAATCTGGCAGTGAAAACAAAATGATTGGTTGTTTCTGTTTTCCTTACCGACAGTTTCCCATCATTTACGCCGTCAGACATGATATCCGACCGACGTTCGCTTAAAGAGTAAGACCGCACTGAATACACTTTACCTTGTTCCAGCCAAACTTTGCGTGATATGGAATATCTATCAACATCTCGGGGCGCAGCCAACGTATACTTTACGCTACAATTTCCTGGAATTATCCTGACGTTTTATTATAAAATAAAATAAAAAACGACAGTACCCGCTTAGGCATATAATTTATCATACAAGTCTACATTCAGTAAACTTTGTCTGGGATCTAATCACTTGTCTTTTATTATTATTATTATTATTATTATTATTATTATTATTATTATTTGTGTCTGGTGTGGAGATAATTGTATAAACTACTGACACACTTATTGCGGTTTCATTTTATTTGCTTCTCCACCGAATGGTTCATCCGTTCGAGACGTTAGAATTAAACGAAAGGGAAATGAAGAAAAATGCGCCGACATTTGAACAACATATCATATCTACTATATTTTCGGTGTGAATAACTTAATGTCCGACAGCATGACAGGTATCATATGTAGGGTTTGAAACATACACACCCCCACACACACATGGTCATTTAGCGTTCACCTGATAACTTAGTCCCGCGTAAACGCATGCCGATAAAAGTAGGGAACGTCACGTGGTACGCTAGTTAGGATTTTGTCCCGAGGAAGAGCAGACATGTTTATTCCCTAACTCACACAAACACACGCGCACTAATTGCGGGTAGCAATTAGTGGCGAAAATTTTTATTTCTCACCAGCATGCATACACAGCACTAAAAATCTCCAATTGGAAACAGACATTAACACTATGCACATTAACTTTCATTCAAACTGGACTTTACATAAAATAACTTTCTACCGAACATTTTACGTTTCTGTCCAGACAAAGGGAAAGAACTTTTCTTTCCTTACTTTTATGCATGCTCTCAACCCTATGTAACCTTTGTTAATATATTGTTTTTCTCGTTACTTTCGCCTTTTCATCTTTCTTATTTCCTGCTTTAATTCATGAAACAAGTTACGTCGAGTCGACTCGTAAACATAAATTAGTAAAGAGATGTCATCGCTCTCTACATCATAGTTTGAAGAATTGCAAACATACCTATTTTTTGCGGAAGAGATTTTTACTGTTATATATGTGTTTAAACACCTGTGAAGTGTTCTAACAGAGGACTCAATGTCCGAAGGCGTATTAGCACGGCAAGAGACGCATTCAAAAAGATAAGCAAAGTATTGAGAAACAGGGAAGTTTCGTTGAAAACAACAAAAAAATAGACTTTTATTTCATGTCTGTCCTTCACTATCGCAACTGGACAATTTCATCAAAGATGAAAGAAAGACTTGAAGCAACGGAATTGTTGTTATACAGAATGATGTTGAGGATATTATTGGCCAAATATATGAACAACAACGACGTTATGGATAGAACAGAAACGAAAAAGAAACTTATACTTAACACCAGGAAGAGACAGTTGATGTTTCTGGGACAGGTAATGAGGAATAGCGGTTTGGAGAATCTGATAATCAGAGGACGGATAGAATGAAAATGAGACAGGGTAAAGTAACACGTAACATATATTTTTACTTGAAATTTATATTTTCTGATTTGTTTTTTTTCTATGCCCTCAGTTAAAAAAAATGAAGCAGTAGGCTGTAGTTGGCAATCTGTAATTAATACAGAAATCTACTAAGCATTATCTATTTGTTGACGTAAATTGTGGCGTAACAGTTTTAAGCATTAAAAGTGGAATTTAAACTCTGGTCAGATTCCTTCATTAATTACTTTGCGTTGAATTTACGATATTTTTGAAAAACAAAGATATTTTTTAATTTAAAATAAATGACATAGTATCAAAATATTTTGTTTTGGCTTCCGTCGGTGGTCAGTTTATGACTAAGATCCGTAGTATGCCACGTAAAATAAGTCGCTTTATCTTTATTGTCTTCATATTCCAACGGTATAAAGGTATTTCTGTTCAGATAGCTTCTATCTCAAAACACTTGTATTGTGATACTGACTCTCTCTTAATCACTACACTGGTAACCTTCAAGTGCAGAATCAATTGATATCTATCCTATATATACCCCTAATACGCCCCTTTAGCTCTCTCTATTCATATTTTTAGAACGACCTCAATTAATAACCCTCTACCTTAAATGGCTCTTTGATTTTGTATAATATGAAAAATAGTAAAAAAATATATATATATTATTTCTGGGTTTGCATTGTTGAATCTGTAAAGATATAAAATAATTTCTAAAAACTGGTGCAGTGACAATTGTAAAATAGGGTAAGTTGATCTTTCACTTTTCATAAAATCAGCATTGCCCTCAGTGCATAAAAAAGATTCATAACTCTTAACAATTTTTAGCGTTAATTTTAGTTTGAAAATTTAGTCTTAAAGAAACTCTAGAAAAATATAAAAATTACCTAATTTTTACAGGATTTTGTTTAAAAAACTACCTTCAAAATACTACTACATCAAAAATAAATCTAAATAAATTTTATATTTATGAATAACATACATTTAATGAAAAATATATTAAGTCCATATATTAATTCTAAATATGTATTACCATCAGCAAAATATGAATTAAATACATTAATTCTAATTATGTATTCTTCTTCTTCTTCTTCTATGTGCCCTGTCCCTTCAGGACGTAGGCAATCATGGATCTCCACGTCTCCCTATATCTTGTGGCTCTTAGTATGTTTGCTCCTGTTGCTCCTGGCAACCCCCGTTCCGTCATCCACCTGATCAGACTCTGCAGATATGTTATCCGCTGCCTTCCTCTGTCTCTCCTTCCTTCTATTTGACCAGTCAGTATCAGGTTCTCCAGGCTCTCTTTCCTCATTGCATGTTCCAGGAACTTCAGTTGTCTCTTCCTGATGCTCAACATCAATTTCCTTTTCGTTGCCATTCTTTCTAACACTTCGTCGTTGCTTGTATGCTCAGTCCACGATATCCGTAGCATCCTTCTGTAGAACCACATTTCGGCCGCTTCCAGTTTTTTCCTCATTTTCGATTATATTGTCCAGCATTCACTGCCGTATTGAAGAACTGACATCACGTAGCAGTCTAGCACTCTTTTCTTCGTTAATTCTCAAAATATGAATGTTTTACTGCATTCGATTAGTGATCACTGAGAAAAAAATTTGTAAATGATTACAAAAATGTTAATCATCTTACATTATTTGTTAGATCATAATTAATAAAAATGAAAATGAATAAAAATATATGAAACACCATATTACTGCTCCGCATAAATAATGATTTTTAATTTAATAATTCTAAATTGAATTTTTTAAATTGAAAATAGTAGTAAAACTATTCCAGTGTATAGCATAGTAACACCTTAATATAGCTACATCGTGCAGTTTAATTTCCGTTTGAGGTAAAATAGGTCTAAGTTGGTGGTGTAATCATTTAGTAATAAGTTCTTTTCAAGAAAAATTTTTGAAGATTGGTTCTTTTCAAGAAAATTTGTGAAGATTGGGTAACTAATTTAACTTCTCTACCACATATTGCCAAGGTGGATCTAAATTCGGCAACTTCAAAATTAGCACCTCTTGCAGTTTATTGTTTAAAAAACCTCCTTCAAGCACACATTTAAAATCTCTATTTTGTGAGAGGTTAATAACATTTGAACAGTGTGTCGGTTCAGAATTGATATCATTCTTCAATCTCTTCTTTGTCGGCTTGCTACTTCTAAAACACACAAAAAATATTTTTATAGAAATATTTACTGATACTTGGTTATATTTTTTTTGTAATTTGAATTAAATTTTAAATTTTATTTTTTAAACTGACATAACTAAGTATTAATAACTGTTTTCTTATTTTTTTTAATCATTTCACCCCAAGCAAAGCAACACTGTCACTGGTGCGCAGGGGGCTACATAACAGGAGAGTGAAGGTTTGAATTGGAGGAGAGTGAAGAGAAAGGGAAAGCAAAGTGGAACCAGTTACAGAGGGTGCCAGAAAACGGGCAAAGGAAAGGATTAGAATACTGATGTGAAGAGAGTTGCATAAGAGTAGAGTGAAAACGGGAGAAGAACAAAATTCGGGGGTGTTAAGAAAAGGATAAGAGAATTATAGGAGTCAAGGGGATAAAAGATGACAATTGACGTTGCATTTAAACGATTGGAGATTGTAGCTATCATGGAAGCAAGTATACGGAAGGTTGTTCCACTGGCTAGAAATACAAAAACACAATTTGATAGAGTAGAAACAGCAGCTTCATTTGTTTGTTTTGACTGTAAAAGGACCTTGTTGCTAGTCTAGTTTCACGAGCAAATTCTTGTACAGAGACACCAGGGAGCTAATCTCATCGGAGCAGAAGCCATGTAAATATTTGTAGAACAGACAGAGGGAAGCCACATCTCGTCCGTGAGAAAGTGGCTGGAGTCGAGCTGCCAGGTCGGTATCTATTACATTGCACATTCTCTTTTGGAGCCTGTCGACTAAAAGACAAATTATTTTATAATCCCTATTTTCACTTCTAATTTATTTGATTCAACATTGAAAAAAAAATAAATTTGGAAGCAAAGCGAAAACATTGCGCTCTAAATATTTTAATGCATCATTTCGCATTTCTGTTGACTCTTGCTTTATTCTCTGAATCAAGATATACAGTTATTGGTTATGATATTTATTGTCCCTATTCATTTAAAACGATCTAATTGCATATATTTCAATCATAATTTTATAATTCATTCATCAGCAAAATGTGATTCTACCTCTCTACTTTTGAGCCTAAACGTAATCTCTAAAATCTTCTTCTTCTGTGTACCTTGTCCTTTCAGGACGTAGGCGATCATGGCTTTCCACGTCTCCCTATCCCTGGTGGCTCTTAGCACGCTTTCTCCTGTTAAACCACTCAACCTCCCTTCTGGCATCAAACCGCTCAGGTCAGTCAAGTACGTTACACGCTGTTTTTCTCTGTCTGTCCTTCCCTCTATCTGACCTGTTAGTATCAGGTTCTCCAAGCCCTCCTTCCTCATTGCATGTCCCACGAACTTCAGCTGTCTCTTTCTGATGCTGAGTATTAATTTCCTTTTTGTTTCCATCATTTTTAAGACCTCATCATTGCTCACATGCTCGATCCATGACATTCGCAGCATCCTTCTGTAGAACCATATTTCAGTTGCTTCAAATCTTTTCTTCATCTTCGAAGATATTGTCTAGCATTCACTGCTATATTGAAGAACTGACATCACATAGCAATCAAATACTTTCTTCGTTGTTTCTAGCGAAATTGTTCGGTTTCTTAATACTTTTATTCAAAACCATATTTTCAAAAAACCGTCTTAACCTATTGAAAAGACTCCATCTTAAAAAAGTGTAAGATAAAACACACATCAATATTCTTTAGAGTTCACACTCCACCTACATCTATTGAACAGGTGAAGAGGCTCATCCCTTGTTTCCTGTTTAGGATGCGGTTTCCGGTTTTCTCTTTTCCAATCTTTTCACTCTTTTCTTTTTTTCTTTTTTCTTTTTTTTCAATTGGAGTAGATAGACTAAACTATCGCCCGGTTCACACTCCACCCACATCTATTGAACAGGTTAAGAGGCTCATCCCTTGTTTCCTGTTTAGGATCAGTGGCGTTATCGCCTTGCTTGGGGTGATATGATTAAAAAAAAACAAAAAAAACACAAGAATTCTAATTGTTCTATGGATATATTCGGTCTGGATGTTAACGATTATACCCCTCTAAAATTTTATGACATTTTTAGCATTTAATAAATTTTGTCTTTTTGTAAATCTCTCATAAAAATTATTCTGCTATCTTTTTACTCAAGCTGTGTAGGGAGGTTATGCGTTTTTATTTTCCAATTTGTTCTGTATCAAGATCCAAGGCTTTTTCCTTCTCATGCAGGGTAGAATTTCTAAATACATATTCCTGGTGTTAAGTATAAGAGTGCTTTTCTAGCAGAATTAAAAATATTAAAATCATACCTTCTCAGGAAAACAAAAAATATGCTGACCTAAAAATAAGAGCATGTAAGAATAACAGAGTCCCTATCACAATGAAACACCGGTTCTTGTACGATCACAAATAAAGCAATGTATAGACTAGTCAGTGTCTGAACGTGTAACAGCTTGAAAATATTAGATACCGCAAGCTTCTATGTGCGAATGGTCTACTGAATAACGGTTCGGAAGAGGAAATCAGAGATCCAGGTTCTAATTCCACTATTTCTCGTTACATACACATAAGAACCGCATGAATCCAGCTTTCTGAATTAATTAGTAGGACTTGTATTAGTGAATCGTTCTCATATCCTACAGATATTCTTACAATCGAAAATATTTTCTGGCTTTAAATAACCTGCAAAAGGTAAAAATTAAAGCAAAAAATAAATCAATCTTACAAATCAAAATCAAATACCTAAACACAAGATAACAAATCAATGTAATGTTGGTATGGTGGCAAGAGGAATCTGAAAGTTGAAATTCTGGTCAGGTTTATTGTATTCACTTTCGGATAAATACCCAACGAATGCTGGATGTGCATTGTCGTGCAGTGAATATCAGCTCGGAACGAGAAATCGGGGAACCGAGTTCGAATTCAAGTTGAATTCCTTGCATTCACTTGAGGACAAATACCCATGTTATGGGTTAAATAACAGGACAGATTGGGTTCTAAAGTCTTGACTGGTAATCAATCTACCGCAGAAAATAAGGGCAACCTACTGCAGAATAATCTTCTGTTCAGTCAGTCATGTCTTTTTAGAGATATGATCGCCCAAACGTGTATCACTTATGGCACTTACTGACTGACTGACCTATCGAACAAACGTGAATTTGCCGCTAGCCCCCGTCTAGAAATTCATTAAAGAAAAGAAGAATGGTTTCTTAATCCTGTTTGTCAACAAGAAATTGAAATCTTTTGGGTTAGAGGGTGCACATTCTTTAAATCTGTTAAAAGTTTTACTCGCTACAAAGAACCGAACCAGCAACACATTGCATGGTGAAGTCTTACCATATACAACATATTTTTTTATCGTTTCACCCTGAGTAAGGCATTCCACTGCCACTATTGCGCAGGGGGTCACAGAGGGGCGGGGAAGTGATGAGAAAGGATGGTTAGATATAGGAAATGTCAGAAGGAGTGTGATAGACAGGCTAGGATACCGAGAATAAGGGTTGGTTAGCTCGTTAGAGTGTTTGAGAGAATAGATGCAAGTTAGTGTGTTAAGAGGTGTCTGTTGACCTTACATTTAAACTCCTGGAGATTATATAGTGACAATATTAAGAAGGAAGAACCTTTTTCCACGAATTCTTCATTTTTTATACATCTTCTCTGTTCTGACGAAGCTAGACGGTGTTTAATGATTGTGTGAAAAGCGGTTTTTAAAGTGGTATGAACTGAAGTCTATAGAATGTGAATGGCGTAGCTCCCATAGCTCACATATCTTGCACTTGATACAGGTGACATTTTCGCCGTAATTAATTCTCAGCGGCGACACACCGACAGTACGTTATCGACACAGACACGGCGCTTTTTTTTCTTTTGGAGTGTAAATAATGCAATAAACTGAGACGAGAAAGAAAGTACTGTGTTGTTATCTGGTCGTTTTCACATAGAAAATATCAAGAGTTTAAGAATTCTACGTTTTCCTACTTAGCCTTAGTTTTTTTGCTTTTATCATTTTCACAGTCAAAAGAAACGAAAAAATCTCGCCACGGAGGAAAGGCAGTCGGCTAGCATTGAAGTGAGTTCGATTCTTATGGGTAAGCTATTTTTTTTTAATGAAACCCGTAGCAGTTTCTATGAATTTTTTAAGGATTCAACCCAGCATTCCGTCATCCTTGGTAATTTTATCGATGATGACATGTCTATTTTAATCATTAAATACTTTTTTCTTTCTTTTTCATATTGTTAATATCTATCTATCTATCTATCTATCTATATCGACCTGCCAATATCTATCTATCTATCTATCTATCTATATCGACCTGCCAATATCTATCTATCTATCTATCTATCTATCTATCTATCTATCTATCTATCTCGACCTGCCCATATCTATCTATCTATCTATCTATCTATCTATCTATCTATCTATCTATCTATCTATTATATACGTACCAATGAACATTAATGGCTATGTTTTAATCCTCATACAAATGTTGGACACTATTGTGACGGGGTTTACATTGCTGTCTAGCGATACAAGGATCAATTTGCTTTTGGCTGGGTCATATATCCAAGTTCCAAGCTCCAGAGTGCATCCACATCAAGTAAAGGATAAAGTTTATTGCCCGGCGTCAGAAGCAGCCCCAAAAAGGGAATCACCGAGAGGTGTTGGGAATTATTTTATGTATTGCAGATAAATCCACTTTAAGATGAACTTGTGTCACATCTGTTGCGTAGTAAGAGCATCTATATCTATATTGATATATTGCTATTGAGCAGTTCACCACTAGCAGTTGTCATCTAATTAACACAGCTGGCGAGTATTGCGTTTTGTTAATGTTATAAAGATTACTACTTTATTTTCGATCATCCGTTTTGGTTAATTCTCATACAGTAAGCTTTTTATGTTACAAATCTATCTATCTATCTATCTATCTATCTATCTATCTATCATAGTCTGTTCATTATCTATCTATCTATCTATCTATCTATCTATCTATCATAGTCTGTTCATTATCTATCTATCTATCTATCTATCTATCACTCGTCTGTTCATTATCTATCTATCTATCTATCTATCTATCTATCATAGTCTGTTCATTATCTATCTATCTATCTATCTATCTATCTATCTATCATAGTCTGTTCATTATCTATCTATCTATCTATCTATCTATCTATCATAGTCTGTTCATTATCTATCTATCTATCTATCTATCTATCTATCATAGTCTGTTCATTATCTATCTATCTATCTATCTATCTATCTATCATAGTCTGTTCATTATCTATCTATCTATCTATCTATCTATCTATCATAGTCTGTTCATTATCTATCTATCTATCTATCTATCTATCTATCATAGTCTGTTCATTATCTATCTATCTATCTATCTATCTATCTATCATAGTCTGTTCATTATCTATCTATCTATCTATCTATCTATCTATCTATCTATCTATCTATCTATCTATCATAGCTGTCTGTTCATTATCTATCTATCCCCGTCTGTTCGTATCTATCTATCTATCTATCTATCTATCTATCTATCTATCTATCTATTATAGTCTGTTCATTATCTATCTATCTATCTATCTATCTATCTATCTATCTATCTATCTATCTATCTATCTATCTATCTATTACCGTCTGTTCATTATCTATCTATCTATCTATCTATCTATTATAGTCTGTTCATTATCTATCTATCTATCTATCTATCTATTATAGTCTGTTCATTATCTATCTATCTATCTATCTATCTATCTATCTATCTATCTATCTATCTATCTATTATAGTCTGTTCATTATCTATCTATCTATCTATCTATCTATCTATTATAGTCTGTTCATTATCTATCTATCTATCTATCTATCTATTATAGTCTGTTCATTATCTATCTATCTATCTATCTATCTATCTATCTATCTATCTGTCTATCTATCTCTTGTTGAACACGTTTTACTTGCCACAGCAAACACCAGCAGCCCCCCAGATCACCGAAGCTGAAACACAGGATCTAAACATCCGGAAATCAGTTCGCACAGCCGTCCAGCTCAGCACTTGCAGGTTGATCCTCACCTGAAGTCGTACAAGCGACAAATTTGAAAGGGGTGATGTTAGGACTAATAAAACATATTCCAAGGGAATTAACCCTTTCCTGTTCCCAAACAGAGTACCTCCCTTTTCACCTCTGAAAGTGCGTACACACGAGTCACGTGACCAACGGTACATTCAGGCGTGGGACGCATGAGGGAACAGACTTCGAATATGGCCCTCAATGGTTAAAGAACGCATGTATGTTCTTCTGCCCTAATAGTTGTGACACACAACCCGATAACTTGGGACTGATACCGCATGTACATAATTTGTAATGTTCTCCATGTAAAATAAATGTATCTTCCAGTCAACCGTGAGTAGATATCTACTTTTCTTTCGTTCCATGCATTTTCTCTATGTGCTGCACACACACACACACACACACACACACACACACACACACATACATATCTATCTATCTCAACCTGTCCCTGTCCCTATCTATCACTCCATCTATTACAACTGGGTACCGTAAATTGCTCTAACGTTCCCTTCTGTTTATTAAATGTTGTCTTGGAACGGTCTTACTGCTTTTAAGTTAATGGCAAACTCGTGCAATAAGTCTGCCTAAAATTTAATGTGAAGCTTTGCAAATGTGCTACCAAGACCAATGTCATACTTCAGTCACGCTTATAACAAACACCATTTGATTGAAATATAGTCATTTGATTGAAACGTTTATTTCAATATCGTTCCAGTGTCGGCTTCTGAAGGTGAGCGTTCGGGGTGTTTATAATACAATCGAAAGAAGGAGATAATCGTTAAATTGTCTATAATTATCCTCATTGACAATGTATAATCTCTCCCACTAGACTGGTATTAATTAAGGACATGTGCGAAGAGATTCCATGGTTTTATTGTCTACTTTTATAGGAAATTTTAATTGAATCCTAAGCCGAAAAATCACTAAAGGCAGGTGCTTTCTGAATGGATTTATTGTACGTACATAAGCGATAGACGTAACCCCACGTATTGAGGATATGTAGGATAAATAACAAAGTAACGTTTCTCGGGAAGCTGTCTGAATAGAACCTCTGCCCTAAAATTTAAAAACGATTAGAATTAGGATAACCTGAACTTGTCTATGTAGAGTGGTAAATCCTAGAATTGAAGATTCAAGTATTTTCAACCATTTTCAGGACCCAATGTGGTGTCTTTCTGCTCATATTTATCTCTCTTTCTGCGTGTCTTTTTCAGCTTATTCTTCTCTCAAAAAGACAAAGGGAAGCCACATCGCGTCGGAGGAAAAGTGGCTGTAGTCGAGCCGCCAAGTTGGTACCTATCACATTACTGATTCTCCTTTGGAGCCTGTCAAGAACACGGAGATGAACAGCGGGGGCACCTGACCATATATGGCAGCAGTACTCCATGCACGGACAAATGGTTGATTTGTGTTTATTTGTTCCAGAAATTGTAAAATGATCTTTTGTTAAGGTAAACGGTTAAGAAAAGGACCATAAAAAATATCAATTAAAAATGGTTCAGGCATAGAAGAATGTTGGGAACCACTGTTCTAGAATAAAACACTGTCGATTCTTATGACGTTAACCATTCCATTTAAATTCAATGTAAATCGAGTGTTGAGAGTTTATATAACAAACTAGCAGTATAGCCCGGCGTTGCTCGGGTGTAATGAAAGCTTTAAAACTAATCCCTGGTCCTGGAGCTCAGACTCTTTGGACGTTGGCACGAAAGACTAAAAAGCAATAGTTGTTTCCAATTAAAGCGAAACCGTAGACTGAAAGAAAAATGAATGGATGTAAGTCAAATTTTGATTTCCTGGTATCGATATCAAATAAGGTTTTTCGTCGTAAACTGAATTTTGAAGGCTAGATAAGTCCTCTGAGTAAATGGTATCATGGCTGAGACTAAGAGCTACAATTACACCTACTTAGAGACAAACCAAATCAAAAACTAAAATAAAAAGGCTGAAAAAATACAGACATACAGGCAGATAAACAGACACACACACAAACATCTTGCCTTTATATATATATATATATATATATATATATATATATTATCGATTTTCTGCACTATTGTAAGAACTGCAACCTTGAAACTTCAGAATATCGTCTCTTATATCTTTGTCTATGGGTGTATCAAATTTGATTAAAATCGGACCACTCCTTCCATAACGCGATTTTTTCGATTATCGATTTTCGATATTTATCGGAGGTACCCCGACACAAAACCTAGCAAAGAACACTCGCAGACGCTTACAGTACAACAGTGCAAATTTTCAAGAAAATCGGTTCAGCTGTTTCGGAGTCTATAGGTAACGGACACACACACACACACACACACACACACATGTACACACAGACAAAGTTCCATTTATAAATAAGTTTAGATAAAATGCGAATGCACGGAAACATTTCATTTCAATGTCAAATTAAAATAAATAAAACAAACGCTTACAGAATTTTAAAAATAAAGCTGAGATGGAACTAAAATAAAATATCGACAAACAGAATAAAAATAAAGAGGAAAATTCGAAAAGGACATTGTTTTGCAAACAATGTAAGAATGTCAGCTTTTGGCTGACGGGCTACAGTAGTCGTCTACTAATCGAATAATCGTCGCGAAGTGATTGGATTAAGCGTTCATTTGAATCATTTCGATTATTAATGCGATGTGTGAGAGTGGAAATATAGACTAATAGGTGTACGTGAATTTGACAAGTGGATGCTGATTGCATCGTAGTATAGAGGAAGCCGTAGGAACCGATATGGGTAAAATGAGCAGACAGAGAGTCACAGACTAGCAGAGACATAAAGAGAGATAGATGTGAAAAGACAGAGAAATAATAACAGACGCAGAGAGACAGACTGAAAGAGAGATAGATGATATCAAACTGGGAAAAATAAAAAGAAACTTGAATAGGATGGGAGAGACATTTAGAAAAAAATATAAACATGGATAGACAAAAAGATACAGACAGACAAAAACAGATAAATTTCAACAGATTGAGAAAGATGTACAGAAAGAAATAGAAATATGAAAAGACTGAGAGAGAATGACAAAAGTGATAGATATGACAAGAGAGAGAAAGAAAGAGAGATATACAGACAGACGGGGAAACACATGCTGAGAGACATACAAAAAGCATATATATGTACGTAGAGAGAGAGAGAGAGAGAGATGAGAAAAGAGAGATATACAAACAGCCTGAGAAATGCATTCAGAAAGTCATATAAATATGAACTGACAAATATATATATATATATATATATATATATATAGGAAAGAATATTAATAAAAAGTTTTGAATTTAAAAACGTACTTTTTTAAACAGTATTTGTTTATTTTTATTGTATTTTTTATATTTCAGACCGTCCTCGGTCCTTCATCAGAAACAAGTGATTTTTAAATTAGAATTGGAAACGTATTTTTACGATAGCGTCCGAATACTTTTTTGTTTACATCACGTGGTGTCGATAAACCAATCAGCATGCGGCACGTCCGTTTGTTTATTTTCGGTAAACCAATCAACACGCGGCACGTCCGTGGAGAGAGTCTGTTTGTTTTAGACAAAAAATCTCTTGGAATATCTATTTTTTTGTTTATATCGCGTGGTGTCGATAAACCAATCAGCATGCGGCACGTCCGTTTGTTTATTTTCGGTCAACCAATCAACACGCGACACCTCCGTGGAGAAAGTCTGTTTGTTTTAGATAAAAAATTCCTTGGAATATCTGAAAGAAAATTCTTTTTACCTATTGAAATATTTGTAGAGATTCAACACACCTAAGTCCCTATTTAACCCTAGCTTGTGTGTGTTTAATTTTAAAATCCAGTATTTTTCTTTCTTTCTGCGTGTGTATGTAGAACTAAAATTGGAGTCTATTAGTAAACATTTGCAATTTTCTAAAGTGTGATCGGGTTGATTAAAATGTGCTGCAATTGGGGAGTATACATTTTTTTGTCGTATATTTAGTTTGTGATTATTGAACCGAAATCTAAAGCTATTACCGGATTCGCCGATATATCCACTGTTGGGGCAAATTGAGCAGAAGAGATAGTAGATGATGTCTTTGCTATCACAAGTAAGGTTTGGTGGGTGTAATTTTATTTTTGTGTTGGGTACAGAGAATGTTTTGTCTGTTATTAGATGTTTACAGATTAAACAACGGGGCTTTCCACATTTTAAATTCCCTGATAGGTTTGTATTATTTAAATATTTGTTAGAAGTGAGGATAGTTGATAGGTTGGGTGTTTGTTTCTTTGCATTTATGGGTGGCCTATCGAAAATGTCTTTGATGTTTTTGTTTGATTGGAGGTTCCTGTAATCATTTTTTAAATTTTTGATGAGTGTGTGGGAATATTGATTATGGTTAAAAACCATGGGAATTCGGTTATTGTCTTTTCGTTTTTTGTATGTGAGAAGTGTGCTGCGGTCTATGTGGATGGTTTTATGTAGTGCTTCCTTTATTATTTTTATTGGGTATTTGCATTTTAGAAACTGTTTTGTTAGGTTGTTAATGTTGTTTAGAAAATACGTGCCGCGTGTTGATTGGTTTACCGAAAATAAACAAACGGACGTGCCGCATGCTGATTGGTTTATCGACACCACGTGATGTAAACAAAAAAGTATTCGGACGCTATCGTAAAAATACGTTTCCAATTCTAATTTAAAAATCACTTGTTTCTGATGAAGGACCGAGGACGGTCTGAAATATAAAAAATACAATAAAAATAAACAAATACTGTTTAAAAAAGTACGTTTTTAAATTCAAAACTTTTTATTAATATTCTTTCCTATACATATTAAGACAGTATACGTGGATGATCATCACTATATATATATATATATATATATATATATATAAACTTATCACTATACTCGTTTCGAAAAACCCTCCGAGTACATACGCGGAAGGAAAAATGGTAATAAAAAAGAACGAGCTAAGCACGTGAGCATCAGTCAAAGTACGAAGGCCAAAGAAAAAAAAACCCCGATACGAATAACCTAAAACAAAAAAAAAAGAAAAAAAGCGCTCAATACGCAAGTAGAGCAAGCAAAGTAAATAACTAACCTAGAGAGACAACGACCCTACCAAGGTTTCACCTAATTGGATCTTCAGGGGAGGTTATATATATATATATATAGAGAGAGAGAGAGAGAAAGAGAGAGAAGCGGGAGAGAGAGAGAGAGAGTTAAACAGAGATAAATAAACAAAACAGCAATAGATTCGAACAGACCTAGAAAGAAATTCAGACAAAGAAATATATATATATATATATATATATGAACAGACTAAACTTAGATACAAAGATGAAAACGCAGTCAGAAAAGGACAAAAAAGAGATAGATATTGTTGTGGATCCCGGAAAATGGCGCCCGCACAAAAAAATGAACAATGGCCAGTAATAGAGATAGAACATATTAACGTAAGGATACAGACTTGAATGAAGACTAGTAGTCCAGGAATGCGGGTTAGTAAAAAGTATATGTACAATTCTCTGGAAGTGACGCTGTAATATAATGCGAATGTTCACGTCGGAAGCTGACGGACACGGCGTTATAATCTTCTCGATGAGTGGAGCACAGAACTACTATGAACTACTATATAGTGACTGCCAATCTCTCTCTGAACTCTAGTATTCTCCAGTTAACTCTCTGTGAAAACGCGGTATTCAGTATTTATTTACCCCCTCACTAGGACAAAATGTGGCACAAGGGCCTTTTTAACGTGGGTTCTCCAGGTCATATAGCCAAGCCAAAATATCTGTATAATTTTGCCCAGTCGTGACTCTACTCTTCGGCGGAGTCGCGCCTGGGTTAATACTCTCTGCCCAGAGGCAGAGACATTGACTCGATATTCTCCAGTCTCTCTTCTATAGTAGTAGTATAAGTATACTCTGGACGAGTTCATCTTTATGAAAAAGGAGAACTCCACAACACCTCCTCCATAGCTTTTTTTAAGGCGGGGAATATTTTTTCGCTTATGCTCTATCATTAGCATTTCTGTGAATTTTCTTTTCGTACTTGTTCTAATTTTTTTTTGCTACTTTTTGTTTTTGAATTTCAAATACTTCAAAAATCGCCTCTATCGAGTCTTTTTTTTTCCCTAAGGTGACGAGCTTGGCTCCTCTCCCATTTTTTTTTTGTATCTGATTGATATGTGGCCTGTGAGTGAATTTTTCGCCTTGGATCGTGTACAGAACATTCCCCAGTCTGCTTATTACCGTACTTGGTTTCCCAGTATGCAATATTATTCCTGAACATTCTGAAGTAGACCCGTTCACATGATTTGAAAGATCTTTTAGGCACTATTGGTGTATGCCGGTTTTTTTTTTTTTGGGGGGGGGGTTGCTGTATAATATTTTGTCAAAAACAGACCGTATTTTACGGGCAAACATTACTTTAGCTGGCGAAAGGTTAGTTGGTGTGTTTCCGTTCGGGGTGATTCTGTAGACTTGTAGGAACTGTTGTATAGCTCTTTCTGTTGGTACGTCCTCTGCTTTTTAATGCTCTCTTAAGAGTGTCCACAAACCTTTCGGCTTGACCGTTAGACCGTGGATGGTATGGTGCTATTTTAATATGCTTGACTTGATAAGTTGTACAGAATATTTGAAAGTCGCTCTAGGTTAATTGGGTACCATTATCAGTTACAAGGCAAAAAACGCCATACAACGTCTACAACGCCATATCTTGCGAATAACACGTGTAGACAATTAATAGTGTTTTTCGTCATAGGATTTTCATATCTGAAGTCTTCTGGTCACTTGCTAAAGATATCTACCGTTATAAAATAGTAATATCTATTTTTGGGTCATGCATAGTCCGCGTGGACTCTAGACCAAGATCTGTCCGCCTTAGGCCATGGTGTTTCTATAATTGGGAGTGCCTTTACTGCCATAGCGCAGCCTCTACATCTTTCTACCATTTGGATAAAATTGTTATCCATATTAGGCCAGTGAACGAAACTTCTTATTAACGCTTTCAGACAATTTTTCCCTGCATGTCCTAGATGAAAGCTCTTCATGACTCGTCTTTGTAAAGATTTGGGTTTGATCACTCTTTCAATATAAAGTGATACGTGATCACAAATTGAAAAGATGTCTGCTAAATTTCTTTCTTTTTCTTCTATTTTTCTCTTTGTACTTTGTATGAATTCATCCATTTCAGCTTCTCTTGTGTTTTCTAACTAGGTCACTGGTAATTCCCTTACTGTATTGCTTAGAACTTTACTAATTTCGTCTTCGGATCGCAAAGCCACTATAGTAGAGTTCGCATTTCGCAGGTACCAATCTACATAAGCCATCCGCATGACCAATTTTCTTCGACGGTAGGAACTCTAGTTTGAAATTATAATTCAATAATATAGTTTGCCATCTCAGAAGTCTGTTGGCTGTGTAAATTGGTAGTACAAATATAGTGAGAAGAGGTTTGTGGTCAGTTTTGAAAAGTAAACTCTCTTCCATATATGTAACTGTAGAAACGAGTTATGGCGAATATTACGCCTAACACTTCTTTCCCAATTTGCGAATAATTCTTTTCTGCTGGTAACAACCATCTAGATATGTGAGCTATAGGTTTCTTTGTGTCATCCTTCATCTTGTTTAATATACACGCTTCCACTTGGTGAGAGCATGCGTCACTAGAAATGATTTCCAGTTTCGAATCAAAATGCGTCAGTGCGAGATCAGATGTTAATTTCTATATGATCTCCTTAAAAGCTTTCTGACAATCTTCCATCCAATTCCATTGACTAGTTTTTTTTTCAATAATTCATTGAGGGGAGCCCTCAATTTGTTCATGTTTTCAATGACTTCACCGTTAATAGTTCGCTTGACCAAGAAAGCTTTGCAACTCTGCGACATTTTTCGGCTCAGGCATATCTTCATTGCAGATGCCCTATCTGGACCTTGTTTTTTGCCAATTTCTTAGATTATATAGCCTAATTACTTGATTTCTTTTTTTTTTAAATCGCATTTTTTCTCCTTCACTTTCAAACCAAAATCCTGAATTCTTTTAAAGAGTTCTTTAATGTGCGTTGCTTGCTCTTCTACGTTATCGTTTTTTATTATGTAATGTCGTCTACGTAAGCAGTAGCAAAGTTCTGTCACATGAGCATGGTGTCCGTAGTCTGTTGGAAGATTGACGGTGCTACTTTTATTCCAATGGCAAACTGTTAAATTTGTAAAGTCTTTCGTGAGTATTGATACATAAAATTTTTGTACTTTCTTCTACGGGAATCTGAAGATAAACTTCGCTTAAATCGATCTTAGAAAATACCTTACCACCGTTGGTAAATATTTCCTCAGGGATTGGCCATGGGTAAACATAATCCTTGATAGCATTGTTTAGCATTGTCGAGAAATCTGCGCAAACACGGGTTTCTCCGGATTTTTTCTTTACGTAGACCACTGGTGTCGCCCATTCATTGAATTCGATTTGTGATCCAGGTATCAATCTCACTCCTTGTCAATTTTTTTCTATGGTTGCGAAAGGCACGTTTCGCATTTTCCGGAATACTGGCTAAACATTTTGTTTAGTTCAATTTTAGCTGCAAACTTATTACATTGTTCCAAACCTCTCGAGAATACTTCGGGGAATTGACTGCGTAGTTCTTTTAATTTTGTAGCTTCTGACGGCTCGCACTCTATTTTCCTATAAAATGAGCTAACGTGTAAATCCCATACGTCAAATTGTTGCATTCAGTCTGTGCCCACCAAATTTTATGTATCTTTAATTACAAATATTTTCAATTTTGTTGTTTTTCCATGGAAAATTACGTTTAGAATTACTTCTTCAAAATAGATACGCTTCCCTGTAATAGACTTGGTGATTTTCTGTGTATGCATCATGGTCGGTCTATTTAGTTTTATCCATATTTGCAAGTTAATTATAGTTAGTTCCGTTCATGCATCTAACTGAAAATTTACCTTATCTCGTGTTCTACTTATTTTCTTTTGTTTAGTTTGTTTTCGTAGTCCATTCTAATAGTTCTTACCGCACTAGTGCGTCTTTTAATTCTGCATTGAGATACCTTAGGTCCCATTTTTCGACAAATGAACAACGACCAGTAATGTACAAGTCTCTGGAAGTTAAGCCGTAGTATATTGAGTATGTCCGCGTCGGAAGCTGACGGGTACGGCGTAATAATCTTCTCGATGAGTCGAGCACAGACCTACTATGAATTACTATGAACTGACTGCCAGGCACTCTCTGGACTCTTGTATTCTCCCGTTAACTCTCTGTGAAAACGCGGTATTCTCCCGACTCGCTTCCATAGCAGTAGTATAATTATACTCTGGACGAGTCCATCTTTATGAAAAAAGAAAAAACACGCAACAGATATGGACAAAGGAAGGACGACATAAAAGATAGCATATATGAACAGAGTAAGATACGCAAGCACAGATAGATAGATAGATAGATAGATAGATAGATAGAAAGAGAGAGAGAGAGAGAGAGAGACATGATCAGTCTTAGTGAGACAAAGAGAAATGAAGGTAAATTTGAACCACGTGAGAGAGAGTTACAGAAAAAGAGAAAGTCATGAAAAGAATGAGAGAGAGAGAGAGAGGATGTTACGAAGAGACAAAGTTAGACATGCAAAAAGGGAAACAGATTCGAAAAGGTTGAAAAATAAAGGTTGAAATAAATAAATTGAGATAGCTATATAGATACGCCCAGAGGAGGACAGAAAGCAGGATCATTATGAAAACACACTGAGATGTATTTTCCAACATTTATGGTCGTTCCTGTCATCGGAACTAATGCACATCAGAACAAAACAATATTCGATATCGTATTGAAGCACTCTAATTTGCCCAACTAACAGTCTTGAAAATAGTCATATTCAGCCTTATGCAAAGAATGTGCCGGCACCATGGACGGTTTTGCCAGAGCTTCCCTGTGCCTCTTCTACAAGTACTTTCATGGCTTCTGCTCCGATGAGCTTAGATCACTGGTGCCGCCTAAGCACGAATTTACACGAGATACTAGATTAGCAACTAGGTCCCACCCTTTTACAGTTAAACAAATAAGATGTAACCGTAAATTCTACTCCAACAGCTTCTTTTCTCGCGCTTCCCGCCTGTGGAACTCCCTTCCACAAGTCTGCTTTCCCGACAGTTACAATCTCCAGGTGTTTAAATGTAGGGTTCAATAGACACCTTCCTATCACACTAACTCCCAACTATTTTCTTTTCACAACACTCTCATCTACCCAACCCTCATTCTCGGTATCCTCACCCGCCTATCACCCACCCTCTGTTATTTCCTATATTTAATCAGCCTTTCTCCACTCTACGTAGCCCCCTGCACAGTAGTGGCAGTGACATGCCTTGCTCGGGGTGAAACGCTTATAAAAAAATAAAAAATAAAAACTTGTAAAGATCGCAGAACTGTTCCTATACCATGCTAAAAAAACCTCTTGTAAAAACTGAATACTAGTAGACAGAGAGACGCCTATTGACAGCATTGTTGATTGATTGATGCGTTTTCTATTCCATTTGTGGGTCATTTGAAACCAGAAAAATTGGACTGAAAAAACTTCTCTTTTTGATATAATAAGGATTTAGGGGAAAAAGTCTAAGTAATTATAGCTGGAAGTGAGATGGATTGATTTATACATTTAAGCGAGCATAACTATATCAACAGCTTTTATATAGAGACCAGGCTTGATGTAACTTAACTTACGTGGACCAGTGTTTCAACGTCATGCATCAGTTGGCTTTAGCTACGCACACAATTCCAGTGAATTGTACAATGACAGCAAGTATAATTCTGAATTTTTTCGATACTTTCTGAATGTTATGGAAATACAAAAAATAAAATAAACAAATAAACAAACATAGATAGATTTCCTACCTCGTTCATTAATCAACAAAATGTATTATATCTTAATAGAATTAACAATACCTCTAACAATATTGATAATATTAATAATAATAATGTACGTCAAAATAAACATAACACTATTAACTTATACTGTTGCAACCAAATGCATAATAATTACAAACAAGAAAAAAACAACACTCAAAAACATACGTAGAAATGATAAACCAACAAATAATAATAATCAAATTAAGCTCATCATATATTATATAAAATTCAAAACAATTGACCTCATAGTCTCTAATAACTTTAGAACCACACAACTAAATCCTCTACAGAAAACTAATGTATTGTATCAATTTAAATGCCCGTTCAGAGAGTGTATCTCTGGTACTAATAATAAACCAACTACATCTATTGATTTTACTACAACCATGCTCTCCTGTAGAATTAGCTGTCACCTTTCTGATCAGAGTTCAATCGAACAAAATTTCTTAGAAAAACATAGCTATGTAGTAATATCAGACAGATTTTAGTCAACAACACAATAATACACATTCATACACACAGTAAAAATTACCTTCAGATATTCGAAGCCATCTACATTAAATCAAAACAGCCCACATTTAATAAAGTCACATTTAGATCTGGTCATAACACATTACATTCTATTTAAATAAATGGTTCTGTTAAATTTCGAGCTCTCACGCGGCATGACGTCATAGAATCGTATTACAAATTTACGAACTGCGTCTTCTATTTGGTGACTGTTTTCGTTGCTTCGCAAAGTTTTATGTCAACACAAGATAAAATATCATCTTTGCTGGTGAATGTTTTTATGTTAACGTCCCCGTAGCCTCTCTGAAGATGGGCATGTGAGCCGAAAGCTTAGAACCAACATAATAAAAAATATTCAAATGTTGGAGCATTTGTATTTATTTTAACCTGTAATTAAAGCCAAAATACGATGTTAAGAACGGCTCATGAGTAAACATAATAGACATTAATTATCTGTTATATTTAACAGTATATGTTTAGATAGATAGATAGATAGATAGATAGATAGATAGATAGATAGATAGAATCAGAATAGGATAATAGAATAGTATAGATAGATAGATAGATAGATAGATAGATAGATAATCAGAATGGATAGATAGATAATAGATGATAGATAGATAGATAGATAGATAGATAGATAGATAGATATGAATAAAAAATTTAACATAGATAAATATGAAAATATAAAGACTGATAGACAAATTCCTTTTTATCAAATATTCAAGAAAAATATTCTTTTACAAGATTGTATTTATTAACATATGATATTACGTATCTGCCGGGTTTTTAAACAACGTCACATATACAGTTGCATGATTATTTAATGGAGGTAGAAGTAAGTCTCCGTGCTAGAAGGCTTAGACGTCTGGATAAACAGCAGACTACTGGATACCATAATTTTGTCTATCAAATCAAAGTTATATTTTTCGTTATTTTTTATGAAATACCATATGTTTATGATATTCAAGTAAAATACTTCTAAATATAGTGGATGTGCGTTGTGGTGCAGTGGATATAGACTCGGAAACGACAAATTGGGTAACCGAGTTAGAATTCATTGTTGAATTCCTTGCATTCACTTACGCACAAATACCTTTGGAAAAGGTATTAATCCGTTTCTTCCCTCTAATTAAGAGTTAGATATTATGACAGGATGGATTCTATAGCTTTGGCTGGCAACCAGTCTACCGCAGAACGCAATGGCAACCTACTGATAGTCTTCTGCTCAGTCAGTTATGTCTCTTGATCGCCCAAAGCGTGTAACACATATGGCGTCTAACTGACTGAATGATAGTACTATAAAGAAGAATAAAACAGTCGAGAATAGATATTGCCGCACAAATACGTACACACACATACACCATATCTATATCTATATATATATATATATATGTGTGTGTGTGTGTGTGTGTGTGTGTGTGTGTGTGCATCTCGTCTCCGGCTGAAACCGAATCTGCCGAGTTTTGAACCTGGCTGGAAGCAAGTAGATGTCTAGCGAAATTGGCTTGTATATGGATGGCATATATATATGTCATGCGCAGACAGATCTGTTTCGCTGTATCACAGCTCATCAGTACGTTTAGACTCCGATTGCTTTTTAACCCAGGATTGAAACCCGACCGAATTGGCGTCAGACATTGTAGCGTGTATATTGTCATTATACCCGCCCAATAGCCAGAGTGCTCTAATCCATTACTGAATGAGCGATGTGTAGATGCTAGAGTAGCTACTGTTTTTCAAAGTCTGCCATTCCTTCCAGAGTGCTCAATCTGGGTGTGAGAGCGTATGTAGGTAGTATATTTTCATCGGAGCATGTTATAGTAGAATGTTAATACGTGTTTAAAATTAGCATCGCAAAACATGTGACATAAGTATCTAAAAAAAATCACATTACTTTTTATCTTAGCAATTCACATATGTCGTCAACTCAGATGAGACTGAAAGTAGTTGGGAAACTAAAATTAAAAAATACAACTACGGGGCCTTCCATAATTTATTTAATATGATCATAAGAAATCAACCATAGAATAATAGAATAACAAGAGAATAAAATAAAACTAGACTTACTTACTATGGCCAGATTATTCAACGAAACATGCTTGGAATATATATATATATATATGTATATATATTGTCATCCGCAGACAGATCTGTTTTGCTGTATCACAGCTCATCAGTACGGTTAGACTCCGATTGTTTTTTAACCCAGGATTAAAACCTGACCGAATTGGCGTCAGTCGGCAATTCTAACTCTGGGCTATGGGTGTTCGGTGAAAGAAGGCCGACTTTTTAGCGCATATATTATCATTATGCGCGCCCAATAGCTAGAGTGATCTAATTCATTTTACTGAATGAGCGATGCGTACACGCTAGAGTAGCTAGTGTTTTTCAAAGCCTACTATTCTTCCAGAGTGCTCATTCAGGGTGTCAGTGCGTATATATATATATATATATATATATATATATATATATATATATATATTGACCCACAATGTACAACAATCCTTAAAAAGATTTCTTGTCGAAAAAAAAAGATTCGATATCATTCACATTAATTACATGGAACATCACGCTATCCTTTTTTATCAAATATTTATCTTCTTCTATCAACCTCAGTCTATTTAATTGTTGAAATGGAATTTTTGAAGGTTTTTGTTTTTTTTAATAGAAAGAAGCACACGGGAATTCCAGCCGCACTTAATATCAAAAGCTTTGAATAAACGGTCCTATTCAAAACACCTCAAAAATAAAATACATCCTAAGCAGTCAAAACATGGATAAAGTAACTCTTATAAAAAACAAAAGCCTTCTGAAAAGTAGCTGACGAAGTATCCAAAAGCACATGTGACAATGGAAATTATGGAAAATTTATGCACACCCTTAATTCTCTAAAACAATAATATAAGGATGCTGGAAAATGTAAATTAAAATTACTTAAATCTATCTTCCTTGTTTACAATATTTAATGAAAGCCATTTCAAAGAAAGTGTGCTAAGCATACATACACACACACACACACACACACACACACACACACACACACACATATATATATATATATATATATATATATATATATATATATATATATATCACTCAATAAGTCCCGGGCTTAACATATAGATGCCGTCACTAATAAAAAATCCATTCGATTTTTATTAAGCAATAACCTTCAAATGGCACGTGACAACATTTTGGGCTCAATCGGATCATTGTTTACAAATTACAATTAAGTGAATCTACTGTTGCAACTTTTCAAAACAATGGAAAAATGTCAATTTTGTGTGTTTATAAAGCATTGCTTTTTTATGAGAAAAATATTGTTCAGACGAAGCAATGACGTGTTATTCGGACTACGCTCCATCAAAAACAACGGTTAAATGGTGGTATGCTGACTTAAAATGTGATCGTAGAGGCACTTATGATGATGACTGCTCCGCTGGCCGCAAAATCGACAATTTTCCCGGAAAACACCAAAAAAATTCACACATTTTTTTTGGCCTGATCACAAATTGAAGTTGCGTGAGATAGCAGAGGAGATGAACATAACAGAAGGAAGAGTATTTACCATTTTGCATGAACATTAGTCAATGAGAAAGCTTTGTTAAAAGTGTTTAGCGTGAATATATGACAAGGGCTGAAGCATGGATCCACCCCTTCACTCCGGAGTAAAATCGGAAGTCAGCTGAGTGGACAACAACAGGTGAAACCTTCCAAAGCGACTAAGTTGCAAGCATCACCAGTCAAGGTTTTGGTCTGGCTATTTTGGGATATGCAAGTTATTTTGTTCGTTGATTATTTTAAGAAAGAAAGAACCATCAATAGCAAATACTACATAGCATTATTGGTGCATTTGGAGGAAGAATTCACCAGAAAACGGCCACAAATGAAGCAAAAAAAAGTGATTCTTTGACTAGACATCGCACCGTGTCACAAGCCAATCGCAACGATGACAAAAATACAAGAATTGCGCTTCGAGTTGCTTCCGCATCCAGTTCTGGCCCCTAGTGACTAATGACTGTTTGCAGACATGAAAAGAATGCTCCAGGGAAAAATTATTTGGTTCCAATAAAGATGTGATATCGAAAGCTGAGGTGTATTTTGAGGCCAAGGACAAATCTTTCTACAAAGAAGGCATAGAATTGTTAGAGAAGCATTGGAATCAGTGTATCACCCTAGAAGGAGACTATGTTGATGAATACAGTCTCACTTTGCCTAAAAGTTTTTTTTATTAGTTTGGTCCGAGATTTATTGAGTGATGTGTTTTATATATATATAAAGTAGCGACTCCGACTGACACCAAGTCGTTCAAGTTTCGATCCCGGCTGGCTGCAAGTAAGTGGACGTGTCTAGCTACACTAATGTGTTGTGATACAGCGAAACAGGATTGTACGTGGATGACTAATATATATATATATATTGAGGGAGAGAGATAGAGAGAGGTATGTAAATTTATAAATATACATATAAATATACACACTTGTATAAAAATATTATTCTGGTGTTAGTAAAACAGCGCTCAATGTAGTATAAACAGAGCTACTCATTATAGGTTAATAAATATACATATTATCCTACGCTGATGGGGTTTTGCAAACATCAGGTGCCTTTGTAATATGCCCAGGGCATGAAACACCGAGTTGTGCTGCAGAAGTAAAATATATATATATTATATATTTGATACTAATCAAAAACCTAGTACATATATTGGTTTTACTACAAACACGCTCTCCCGTAGACTTACATGTCATCTTTTTGATCAGAGTACTATTAAACAACATTTCTCTGAAAAACATAAACATGTAGGTAATATCAGACAGATTTTGGTCAACAATGCGGTGATCCTTACTCATACACACAGTAAGAGGAACCTGCAGATATTGGAGGCCATGTACATCAAATCGAAACAACCAACACTCAATAAAATCAACTTTAAAACAGGAAATAACATATTACATTGCATTTGACTACATGGTTTGTTGTCATTTCGCGCTATCCCGCGGTGTGACGTCATAAAACCGCATCGCAAACTTAAGAACTGCGTTTATTATTTTTGGTAACTATTGCCGTTGCCAAGCGGAGTTTTATGTCAACACAAAATAAAATCGTCGGTGATGGTGGATTTTATAATATTTCAGTTTGAACGACCTCTCTGAAGATGGCTCATGTGAGCCGAAATCTTAGAAGAAAATTAATAAATAATTATCCAAATGTTGGAGAATTTTTGTCTTCATTTTCAACTGAAATTAAAGCAAAAATACGACGTTTAGAACGGCTCATGATTAAACATAATAGACATTCATTGTCTCTTATATTTAACAGCATATGTTTAGAAAATTACTTGCTGCCTCGATATACTAAATATATATATATATGTGTGTGTGTGTGTGTGTGTGTGTGTGTGTGTGTGTGTGTGTCTGTATGAAATTACGATTCCCTCGATATACTAAATATATATGTGTGTGTGTGTGTGTTTGTGTGTGTGTGTGTGTGTGTGAAATTACGATTCCTTTTCAAAATTAAAACAAAAAGAAATATTTAAATGAAAACATTGAAGAAATCACAGCAATTTTAATGCGGCTGGGAAAAGCTGAATAAAATTCTATTATCGGACAAGTCGCTGTAGATTAACTACAAATAAATAGAATTATAGCGTTTAACAAATCGACGCAGACCCAACACAAAATAAAGAAAATTCTAGTGTTGGACTAAAATACTCAGTTGAAAATGTCATTATGCTATTTCTGACCTTCAGTCACTTTGTTGTGACCTGGAAGAAAATGTGTATACAACAGAAATGAATGGAAATAATAATAATAATAATGAAATCCAATTTGAATCAATGTGCTAAAGCTACAGTTTTACGGGGACCGCTACAATAAACATCCTCAAATAGCTTAGACCCTGCTGTAACAATAAAGGATTTAGAGTCAGAAGAAGCTTATAAATACCTAAGTGTAAATGAGAGTGAAAAGTTCACCATAAAATTGAAAGAAATAGTGCGTAAAGAGAACTATAGAAGGTTACGACTGATATTAAAAACTGAATTGAATTCTCAGAACAGAATTATAGCCATTAATTGCCTTGCCACCACAGTTGTCCAATATAGTTTCAACATCTTAAACTAGACTCTAAACGACATCAAGCGAATGGATTCTAAAACAAGAAAGCTTCTTTCTAAGCATAAAACATGAAAAAAGAAAAAAAAATTCAATAATAAAAGAAGGCAGTAAATACAAACAAGATTTACATTTAGTAGACTCTGTAGAAAAGCAAAACAGAAGCCAAGAACCAACTATTGCGGCAAAAAATATGAAAATGAAAACCAAGTATAAAGCTCTTGAACAGATGAAACAACGCTGGCAAGACAAACCTCTGCATGGCCAATATCCAGAACGTGCCAATAAATCGAATGTTGATAAAGTTAATACTCATCAATGGTTACGTGCATCTGGATTAAAGTGTGAGACTGAAGGCTTTATTCTTGCAGCGAAAGACCAAAATCTTTTCACTTGAAATTTTCAGGCAAAAATTAAAGATAATAATGTGGATCCAAAATTCAGGTTCTGTGATAAATACCAAGAAACAATAGACCTTTTAATCTCAGAATGTTCTATACTTGCCTCAAATGAATATAACTATCGTCACGATAGAGTGGGGCAATATTTGCATTGGACAATGTGCAAACACTATGGAAATATTTAAACAAACACTGGTGTGATAATAACCCTTCACCGGTTACAGAAATAGAAGATTTCAGCATTCTATGGGATTACACCATCTACACAGACAGAAAAATTGAAGGAAATAGGCCGGACATTATTGCTAAAACCTGGAAAGAAAAAACTTGCCTATTAATTGATATGGCTTTTCCAGCGATTTGTAACATAGCAACCAAGAAATTCGAAAAACTGTCAAAATATAAAAACCTGGAAATTGAAATAGAAAACATGTGGAAATTGAAAACAAGGGTAGTGCCAGTGATATTAGGTGCACTTGGAATGATAAAAAATGTAACAAAACAACACATTGAAAAATCCCTGAAAATCTCAGCTTAAGAGACATACAACAAATTGTCTTGTTAAGTCCAGCTTAAATGGAGCCATAACAACACACCACGACATGCCTTAGGTCTTCCCGATACATTCTTGTTCTTTCTAGTTCTTAGGAACTTTGTCTTTTTGCACAAACTCGTTAGGTACACTACCGGCCATAATTATTAGGCACCCCAAGGCAACCACGACATTTTCGGCAAAGATATAAGAATAATCAAGAATCTCTACTGGCAGCAAACGGCCTGCATACGGACAGGTAACGACCTCAGTTGATACACAAAGATAGAAAAAGGCGTAAGACAAGGATGTGTCTTTTCACCGGATTTGTTCAACCTATACAGCGAGAATATTTTGAGGACCCTAGATGACACGCCAGGATTTGTTATTGGAGGCCACAACCTGAACAACATAAGATACGCGGACGATACAGTACTGATTGCGGACACGGAAAGGAAACTGCAATATCTCATACAGAAAGTAGCAGTGGAGAGTGACAAGAAGGGACTACAAATAAACTTTAAGAAAACTGAGTGCATGGTCATCAGCAAAAGATACAACCCAAAATGCCAAATACAGGTGGGGGATAACAGAATCAAACAAGTCCAAGAATTTAAGTACCTAGGAAGTGTTCTAACAGGAGATGGAAAGTGCGACACGGACATCCGAAGGCGAATTGGCATGGCAAAGGACGCGTTCCAGAAGATGAGCAAAATACTAACACACAGGAAAATCTCAATAGAAACGAAGAAAAGAGTGCTAGACTGCTACGTGATGTCAGTTCTTCAATACGGCTGTGAATGCTGGACAATATCATCGAAAATGAGGAAAAAACTGGAAGCGGCCGAAATGTGGTTCTACAGAAGGATGCTACGGATATCGTGGACTGAGCATACAAGCAACAACGAAGTGTTAGAAAGAATGGCAACAAAAAGGAAATTGATGCTGAGCATCAGGAAGAGACAACTGAAGTTCCTGGGACATGCAATGGGGAAGGAGAGCCTGGAGAACCTGATACTGACTGGTCAGATAGAAGGAAGGAGAGACAGAGGAAGGCAGCGGATAACGTATTTGCAGGGTCTGATCAGGTGGATGACGGAACGGGGGGTTGCCAGGAGCAACAGGAGCAAACATACTAAGAGCCACAAGGGATAGGGAGACGTGGAGATCCATGATCGCCTACGTCCTGAAGGGACAGGGCACATAGAAGAAGAAGAATGATGTATTTCATACTATCTTTTAGGAATTATTTCCAAGTGAATAATTGTAAATGAAAATAGAACGGATCTTTTGTTAATATTGTACAATAATATGTGCATCAAATTAATTTATAGATATATAATAATTACCTACATTGCAGTTTCATCAATGAAAGAATGAAGACAATTTAGGTTGATTCGGACGAGTTTATCTTTGCTTCCTTGCATTGTAAAATTTTGCAAAATAATAATAATCAAAGAACCATTCTATTTTTATTTGAGAAAAAATTTTAAAAATAGTATGAAATACATAATTTCTTTTAAAGAAACTGAGGTGGCCTAATAATTATAGCCGGTAGTGTAGGTCTGAAGCCTTAGGGAGATGGTTAATGTTTATTGATTCAGCCTTGTGCCATACATAACCGAACTCCCTACTAATTACTATTCTCCGCTATCATCAGAAGGCTGGCACAAGATTAGAATGTGTGAATTCGTGGAAAACTCAAACTATACATTTTGTATATTTTAATAGAAATATATTGATAGAAAAGAATGACAAGAATTGGTAGCATATAATGTTCAGTTGGAGACATTATTAAAAATTAAGGGTAGAGTTCGTCGTAGTCCTTGCATGTGGGTTTACATGTCTGTATATATAAGCGTTTGTTGGGTAGGAGTGCTTTTAAAGTTTTCGCTCAGTGTTTCTTAAGGGAAGGGAAGGGGATGAATGAGGAAGAGAAAGGAGTTGAGAAAGAGAGAGGCAATAATAATAACGATCGCTTGACGTTTGTCAAAAGTACGTGTTAATTGCTAGTCATCTTAACTCACTGACAATGGTCAAGCTTCCTCATTTTTTATTTCGTTTAGGAATTCACTCCTGGATGAATAAATTCATCGACTGATCGCTTTCGAAGAATTCAGTTTTGTAGAAGTCTGACTTCAGCTAACCAATATTACACTGGTTTTGTAAACAATTATTCCATTTAATGGACACCTGATGATGACCAGAGGGTACTTGGTCGGAACGTTTTTTCTATTATGACACCTATATCAATCAAGATGAGAACAAAAGTTCAAAATAATTCCAAGATTATTGAAAATTACTCATCTCAGAAATAAATACAAAATTATGACAAGTGGCACGAACACACTAAAATAATCTAGTTGTCTAAATCCATCCGACACTGAATATAAAAGGCTCCAAAAATACACCACTAAAGTCCTTCGGGACGGTGGCGTAGTGGCGTAGTATAGTAGTTGGTTATACATGTGTTAGTATAATCTAGTGGTCATGAGTTCGATCCTAAGACTTGGTAATGACGGACCAAAATCCATCATGAAAGAACGATAATTGATTTGACATGATATTTCGCAATAATCAACAAGATAATTCACATCAGCCATGATGTTGACCATTCTGGTCAACATCATGGCTGATGGTCGAAACGTATTTGGTCGAAACGTTGTGTCTATTATAACACCTATATCAACCAAGATAAAAAAAAGTTTGAAATAATTCCAGTATTATCTGATTTCTGCTTAAACTTTTTCATACCGTCTTAATATTTCTGTTTTTGCTTTTGCAAATTTATCAGATTTTGAGCAATAGACATTTCGTTATGTCGTAGTAGTTTGAAATATCACTACTGAAAACCGGGTTTTTGCTAGAAACAATCGCCCGTGACATCATTTTTTACTTTTTTTTATTTTTACTAAATCATAAATAACAGGTACATTTTATTTAGCAATACACATTTTAAAATACTGTCTTTTCTTTGACATCTAATAATTTTGCTTTATAAAGCTTCTCAGACGATAAGTAACCATATATCAGTCAGTTAGTTCTATATATGATACTTGTTCGGGTGATTATGTCTCTTTCGGTACATAACTGACTAGGCAGACTTTCTCTCAGTAGGTTGCCATATCTTTCTGCGGTAGACTTGTTGTTTACAAAGGATTTAGGATCCAGTCTGTCCTGCTATTTAATCCTTTTATCAAAATCAGTCAGTTAAGTGCCATGCATGATACACGTTTGGGCGATCATGTCTCTTTTTTGGTCTATGTCTGACTGGGCAGACTTTCCCGTAGTAGGTTGCCATTTATTTCTGCTGTAGACCGGTTAACATTAAAAGCTAGTCCTGCTTTTCAACCCATAGCTGGAAAGAGAAGAGATATATTAATACTTTTCCCGAGAATATTTGCGTGTAAGTGAATGTAACGAATTCAAATGGAATTCGAACTCAGATCTCTGATTTCTCATTCCGAGCCGATAACCACTGCACCTAAACGGACATCTTGCAATATGTATAAATACACAATTTAAAACTGGGTTTTTGATGGAAACGTTTGCACAACTATATTTTTTTCAAATTTATTAAATTATAAGTAACAAGAAGAACGCTATGGAGATGTGGTTAACCGAATTATGTTCGATCTTAACTGGGTGACCTACACTTGCAACCTTGTGTCGTCCTAAGACATGTTTAAAACATAACAAGATAAGAAACGTTATCGAAATATAATCTCTATTAAAGATTGGGTCATACATTTCTAAATAGACTCTTCTCATATTTATATGCTTGACAGCGGACCGGTAAACTCTTAAATGCCGTGAAATACAGTGTCTGCTTCCGTTTATAGCCTCGTGGGGTATTTTGAGTCGGTTCTGAAGTGAATAAAAGAACTCAATATTTGGAGACAACAGTATTAGTTTATAATCGAAGAGAAGCCGGTTGTTGAAGGTGGCAGGAAAGAGAGACGATGTCTGGATCATTATGAATGGCGAAATAGCAGTGACTGGGATATTCTGGGAACGTGTATGGATGACACATCTGATTAGTTCTCTCCTCCCCTAGAGAGACTCGGGTCTATAATAGCCTAGCAAAAAATATCACGTGTTTGTGGACGATCTTTAAGCAAAATTCTAATATCAATAAAGCATGATATATATCATTTTGGTCGATCAGATCGCCCCAGCAAATAGATTAGACAATGCCTTGTCCAATTTTATAATATTGAAACAATTTTTGATTGCAAAGTGGTGCCGGTTTACTGTTTCCTGGAAAATTTGAGTCTGTAAATAGGAGACTCCCTATCAGTTATGTGCTATATATTATACACGCTTAGGCGATCATATCTCGAAAGAGACATGACTGACTGGGTAGAAAATTTTCCCGAAGTAGGTTGCCATTACGTTATTCGGTATATTGATTGAAACCAACCAAGTTTACAGAAGCCAATCTGTCTTGCTGTTATTCCAAAACTAGAGGGAGAATAGATGGATTCATACTTTTCTTAAGGGTAATTGCACGTATGTGAATGCAACTAATTCATCTGGATTTTGAACTCACCGATTTCTTGTTCCGAGACGATATCTACTGCACAACAATGCGGATGTGCGTCGTGGTACAGTGGATATCGACTCGGAACGAAAACTCAATAGAGCCGAGTTCGAATTCCAGTAGAATTCCTTGCATTTACTTACGCACAAATACCATTGGGAAAGGTATTAATCCGTCTCTACCCTCCAGTTATGGGTTAAATAACAGGACAAATTTGGTTCTATAGCCTTTCATGGCAACCAGTCTACCGCAGAAAGAAATGGCAACCTACTGTGGAATAACCTTCTGCCCAGTCATTCATGTCTTTTTTGAGAACTGATCGCCCGAAGCGTGTATCACGTATGGCACTTAACTAAAGATGCGGAAAATGTAGCCAAAAATACCAAGCATCTTTATAGTCATTGAAGGGCAAAACTCTTTTATACGTTTTTATATAAATTTGCAAATATGTTTTTTGTTTTTCATTTTGGAATTAGTTTGGGGCGGCTCTTGTTTCTTTTTTATATTTTTTTAGTTTTATTCCCACTGGTTTATTTCTGAATTCGTTCGTAGGTAAATATTCTTAGTATGAATGGGCCCGCCCGTGCTGTCCAAAATAAGATACCCTGATATAAGAGAAACCCCGATATAAGAGAAATTGTATCTGGTCTCCAACTACAGCCTGTGGTAATATATATAAAATAAAATAAACCCGGATATAAGAGAATTCTTATCCTGTCCCGACAACTCGCTTATATCCGAGTGACCCTGTATATTGTTGTACCTACTATTGAGTATCTTATATTAAGACCTAAGAATAAATAATCCAAATTTCTGAGCGTTACAGGAAGGACACACAGACCCACACACACACACACACACACACACACACACACACATATAACAAGTTTCCATAGGTGTTGTATTCATTTTAGAACAAATGTTTTGGATTATTCCCCTTACATAGAAAACGACAGCAACCGGACCTTGTTTCTGATTCAAATCTCTTCAAGACGTTTATAAAATTCAACAGACTGTTTTGCAATTCACTCCTTAAATATTTCAAGCAAATTTTACATTTCAATTCTTAAATTTTTTAATTTTGTTAAAAAAATAATGATAATAATTGTTAAATTCACAATTTGTGGAGCTACCTAAAAAGAATGTAAAAAATAGATATTAAAAATAAAAATTAATAAATGTCATAAAATTTCATAAATTATTGAGTTACCACTGCCGTTATTTTCATTCTGTTATTATTATTGTAAAAAAATTTAAAGGAAGTTTTATATCATTTTAATTTTTATTTTTCATCAAACATCTTCAAACGTAAGCCTACAAAGCTAAAGTAACTAAAATTCCATAAAATATAAGATACTTGCTGAAAACATAGTTAAAAATAAAAAGAGTTAAAAATAAAAAGAAACGACTTGTATGAATAAGATTTATACCAAATTCGTCTTCCATACTTTTTGCAGGATACTGTAAATCATCAACTGTTGGCTGCTGATAAGGTGATGACAAATGTTATTACAAGGCTACCGTAATTGAGAAATGCTTTTTGAAACAATTCAAGCAGTTAGCAATTAATTCTTGTTTTAAATCAACTTAAAGTGAGGTTAAATTCGGTAATTTGAAGAAAATAATGTGTCAGCGAGGTGTATTTTATTTTTGTAAGATTTTTTAAAACCGTAAATTGGCTTCTGTTTACAATCGTTGAAAAATGGCAGAAAATTTTAAATTTTAAAAGCTTTTTATAAATTTAGAAATTTCTTGATTCCGATCAATATAATTTCAGCTTAAAATACACCAGGGTATTTTGCTTGCTGAAATTATTAAATTTAATCCCTTGGCTTTCAATTAAAGCTAATTTTGAAGCTTGAAAATAATTTATTCATTTTAAAAATTTAAATTTAAATTTAGGTATATAAACAAAAGTGGAGGTACCTAAAAATAGTGTACATTACATTGCAATTAGATATATTGTTCTGTTGTCAACATTTTGGTCTCACACGTGGTGTAACGACATATAACCGCATTACAAATTTACGACCTGCGTCTGGTATTCGGTGACTGTTATCGTCGTATACCAATCTTTTATATCAGCACAAGATAATGCCCACTCTGAAGATGGCTAATGTAAGCAGAAAGTTTAGAACCATCATAATAAAAAAATATCCAAACCTTGGACAATTTTTGTCTTTATTGTTACCTGAAATTAAAGCCAAAATTCGATGTTTAGAGCGGTCCATGGTTAAACAGAATAGATATTCATTGTCTGTTATATTTAACAATATATATATATATATAGCATAATGATGACCCACGTATAATGTCTTAATATGTATCGGAAAAAACTACTAAAAAGTTGTAAGTTTAAAAATGTATTTTTTGACAGTATTTATTTATTTCTATTATATATATATATATATATATATATATATATATATATTTGATATTTCAGACCGACCTCGGCCTTTCATCAGAAACAAATGATTTTGAAATTTAAATTAGAAGCATCAGTCGTGGGAGCGTTCGTCGAGAGATGTTTGCATCACGTGACGTAGAAAGCGATAGAGATTTTTAATATTTGTAAACGTAAACCTATCTCTAATCATACTTTTAAATGTTGTTTTAAAGAAAAATGTTTTAAGTGTATCTAAAAATTGTTTAACTCTTGAAATATTTATAAAGATTCAAAATACCTAAGTCCCTATTTAACCATAGCCTATATGTATTTAATTTTAAAATCCAGTATTTTTCTTTCTTTCTGCGTGAGTATGTAGAACTAAAATCGGAATCTATCAGTAAACATTTGCAGTTTTCTAATGTGTGTCCAGGACATACATTAGAAAACTGCAAAAATTTACTGATAGATTCCGATTTTAGGGCACACATGTTTACTGATAGATTGTGGGACATACATGTTTACTGACAAGCTACAATGCAATGAGGAGAAGCTTCAAGTGACCCGTACATTCGTCTTCTTTCCCCTTCTTTCTCGCGTGCTGATTCATTCTACTTCTTCCACCAAAAGCACTCCTATCGAACAAACGCTAACATATACATACGTACGTATGCATGAAATCTCTCCAACAAATTACTACTACAAACATTTCTTGATAACCTCGACTTACCCATTGAACATTAACTGCTACTAATTCTTGTTATTCTTTATTTTTAATAAATTTCTATTTTTACATGAAAATATATATTTTATTCTTACACCATTCCGGCTTTCTCTTTTCCAATCTTCTCACTTTTTCAATTGGAGTAGATAGATCTGTCTATCGCCCGGTTCACACCCCACCCACGTCTATTGAACAGGTTAAGAGGCTCATCCCTTGTTCCCTGTTTAGGATGTGGTTTCCGGCTTTCTCTTTTCCAATCTTTTCACTATTACGTAGCCCCCTACACATCAGTGGCGTTACCGCCTTGCTCGGGGTGATACGATTTAAAAAAAAAATTCCACACAAATACATATTCCAATCTCTATTCTACAACCTGCCAACCAACCTTCTGATGATGATAACGAAAAGAACCTTCTGATAATTTTGATGATGATTATGAATAACTTGTTCGGTTATGTATGACACAAGGCCGATTAAAAGAAGCATTACCCATCTCCTTATAGTTTCAATGGAACTGATAATACTTTAGGAAGTGTTTCAGGCCAATAATCTTTACACCGCACCTATTTCCATATGTGTAACTCAGTTTAAGATAGCTCCATTGCTTCCATCATCCTTTTGTTCTCTGTATAAAAACAACGCTCAATTTAATTACTTCAATATTATTTCAACGAGCATTGTTCATGAAACCAGAGAAGTGATTCCCATTTCGGTGTATACAACTTAAAAACGAATTATCTTTAGATGATTTTTTCTATATCGTCAACAGAAAATGCGTAACAATAAGAACAATGTGATTATTTGAAAATATTTCGCTGTCATTTTCATCAAATTATATTCATATACACTGGAAAAGACTCGCAGATGTATAAAAAAAACTGAAACGGGAATTTCTTTCTTTTTTAAACAAAATTTAACGTTGATAAAATGATATCCGTCATTCATTGCTGCCAAAATGGTGTTAAGAAAAAGAAATTGTATTTTGCAACATTTGGATTCCGTACAACAACATTATAGAAATCAATTTAATTTTAGCAAAACTGAAACAAGAGACAAAACAATAAAATATTTCTAACAAATAGAAAAAAAAAGTAAAACACATAGACATTAACCCGAGAACACTAACCATAGGTATATACTCAGTCAGTCAGTTAAGAGCCATACGTGATACACGCTTTAGGCGACCATGTCTCGAAAGAGACATGACTGACTGCGCAGAAGATTATCCCGCGGTAGGTTGTCATTGTTTTCTTTTGTAGACCGGTTGCCAGCAAACACTATAGAACCCAATCTGTCCTATTATTTAACCCATAACTAGAGGGAAGAGACGGATTAATATCTTTCCCAAAGGCATTTGTGCGTAAGTGAATGCAAGGAATTTAACTGAAATTTGAACTCGGTACCCCTATTTGTCGTTCCGAGTCGATATAAACTGCACAACAAACGCTATTTTAATTCTAATTTTCATTACCTGATTTTCTTACCTAAATAATATGTTTTTTAGTTTCTGTTAATGTTAACTCAAAGTACAAATTTGGATTTGCCTACATGTAAAATATTTCAACTAAAGATTTGTATTTAATATTTTTTTGATATTTTCAAAATCAGGTATGATATACCCATGGTTAGTAGCGGTGTAACTATAACTGATGGCTAGTGTTCCACGAGTAAGAATCCTTTTTTTTTTCTTTGACTTTATAGACACGCACACGCTCCAATGTTTTTTCTTCACCTTTTGCAGCTTTCCGGTTTTTTTTTCTTATTTATATGGACGTTGGTGTAGTTTAATATCTTTGTATGTGCGTGGTTCTACAGATGGCCAATTGTTTTTATTGCTTTTTTTGCATAAACCATTTTATTAGTGTGCTGTAAATTAAATCCACATTTAATTACACCAGTCTCCATATAACTAAGAAAAAAGCCGGAAGATAGCAGCAGATGAAAAAAATCCCCGAAGATTGAAAATATCACAATAATGCCACCACACTTCGAAGTTAGTATAACACTCCTCCGTTAAGTGACACACTTCTCTGTATTAATTCTATTAAGGCTTTATATCTATTCAATGTCCAGCACATTATAACAATATAATAGCAATCTTAAATTCACGTCGACAGAGCACCAGGGAAAACCTCAGAGAACTGTTTGCGAGTATGTGTTTGTATGTGTATAGAGAAATAGATTGAGATTTGTGGCCTTATCAAAAGGCTGTAGATTTTTTTATAAAAATTCATTTACACTGAAACCTTCTCAAACAAAGGTGAGAGGTTTAGATAGCAATTTAACAAATGTACCAGTTCTCACCACTCCCACGAAAGCTATTCGTCAAACCTTTTTCATTACCTACCGTGGTGCAGTGGATATCGATTCGGAACGACAAATCGGAGAGCCGAGTTCGAATTCCAGTTGAATTCCTAGCATACACTTACGCACAAATACCCTTGGGACCGGTATTAATACGTCTCTTCCCTCCATAAAAATATTGAAACAGGAATTTCATTTTTTGAACAAAATTTAACGTTGATAAAATGGGTTAAATAATAGGACAGATTGTGTTCTTTAGCCTTGGCTGGCAACCAGTCTACCGTAAAAAGCAATGGCAAATTACTGCTGGATAATCTTCTGCCCATTCAGTCATGTCTCTTTCGAGACATGATTGCCTAAAGCGTGTATCATGTATGGCACTTAACTGACTCACATATATATAAGTATATTGATTGTTTAATTACTAAGTTTTTGGTCATAATAAAACTAGACCAGTGCACATTTGTATTAAAAAGTGTTCAATACAATTATATTGTAGAACTTTTGAATAGTCTTCATTTGTAAAAGAGTTATTACGCAACCTAGGTTTCTACCATGTGGTGTCTTCAGGCAATTTGCAATAACATATTTTACCGGTTACTGGGTTTTTTTTAAGAACACTCACGTAACGGTGTCCTTTTTTTTTTTAAACGCTCACGTTACGGGGAATTTTTGAACGCCTAATTTTTACAATGACAAGAAATTAAAACGTTGTATGAACCTAATAGATATTTTTCGTATGGTTACTCTCAGTCATAATTTCTGTTCTTTCATTCGGTAATTCATTTTTGTTTAGGAATAACATAATCGCTAACTTTTCTTCCTGGTACAGTCTACATATTTTGCCACCGTTGTAAGGCTTGACTGTTTTCACTATACTCCGCGTTATGGCTGGGTCATTTCCATATTTTGATTTCAATTTCCACATGTGACTGGCCAATTTTATACAGTTTTTTAAGTTTTCTATTTTGAATGTAGACTTTTAATTGAACCAGGCACATCTCTCAATCATCTTCGCTAATTGCCTTTCAAGCTGACTGCTTTTGATGTCAATTACACTTTTGTCAATCACTGTTTACACTGTCTGCTTTTGATGTTGATTATACTTGTGTCAGTCCCCTTTGCTATTTCTGCCTTTGATGTTGATCATACATTGTCGGTCACTGCTTTTGATATCACGCGTATTTCTGTCGGATCACAGAAATATATTACAGATGCAAGTGGCAATTGAATATGTCAAAATCGAGAAAGTGAACAAATTTCAATATTTGAGAAAGAATTTTAAATATTTGTGAAGCAAGTTTAAATAGTGGAAAGTGTTTTAACAGAGGCTGGAAAACGCGACATCGAGATCGAACCCGCAATGAACAAGCATATAAAACATTCTATAAGTAAAGGAAGGTATTGAGAAATGGACAAAAACTATTAGAAATTAAAAAAAGTGTGCTGGATTGCTATGTTCTATCAATCTTCTTTTATGCAAGTGTATGTTGGAAATTTCTCCACGAATGAGAAGAAAATTAGAGGTAGCAGAAATGTGATTCTACAAAAAGATAATGAGAATTTCATAGACGTAGTGAGTAAGCGATAAGAAAGACTTAATGAAAATAGCAGCAGAAGGCACATTTATACGTAGAACTAGCAGTATAACCCGGCGTTGCTCGGTCGGGTGTAATGAAAGCTTTAAAACTAATCCATGGTCCTGGAGCTCAGACTCAGCCTAAAGAATATTTGTGCAACGTTTGGTGAGAATCGGATAAAAATTGTGGATTTGTATAATATATATTATCGATTTTCTGCAGTATTGTAAGAACTGCAACCTTGAAACTTTTGAATATCGTTTCTTAAGTCTTTGTCTATGAATGTATCAAATTTGATTAAAATCGGACCACTCCTTCTATAACCCAATTTTTTCGATTATCTATTTTTTTTTTATCGGGGGTACCTCGACACAAAACCTAGCTAAGAACACTCGCAGACGCTTATAGTACAACTGTGTAAATTTTCAAGAAAATCGGTTCAGCCGTTTCGGAGTCTATAGGTAACGGACTCACACACACATACTCACACACACACAGACAACGTTCCATTTATAAATGATAAAGAAAAGATAGCGGCGAGGTCGCGGACAGTAGTTAGCAATCTCCGTGATACTTTGTCGTCGTCGTCGTCGTCGTCTTCGGCGATGGACGTCTACTTACTACTCCCGAAGTACAGCTACTAAACTCCGCGGTCTGCTAGCAAAAGACGAAGGACTGCCAAACCATCCTGCGACATCCCGTCTTCCACTACGTAAGAAAGCCAAGACGCGTGGACGGAGACAGACAACAGAAGGAACGTTTATACTTAGAATCAGGAAAAGACTGCTGATATTTCTTGGAAACATAATGAGGAAGGAAGACGTAGAAAATTTAACACTCAAGGAAAAGTTGATGTCAAGCGATTTAGCGGGTAGCGAGCTACTTACCTGACAAGTGTATAAGAATGGATGTCAGAACGAGTGACTGGAACCTTGCAAAAGAGAGAACAACTGCAAAGACCACATTAGCTTGGAAGTTATAAAGATCTATGATCACCCATGTCCTGTAAAACCGCGGACTATAGAAGCAGTACCTCTGCTTATCTAACCGACGATTCAATTCGTCTACTCTTTACTGCTTATCATTCTCTGTGGGGGTACCCGGTTCAGTTGCCGAGTACCAGACAAAAGAATATACATTATACTTGCTAATGAAAATTCCCTGGCAGAATGATTTCAGATCACAGAACAATAACTTGATTTCCTCCCTCTGAATGATTTGATGAAAGAAGTTTAGACCATTTTTTTTTATGGCAAAGGGATTTTTTTTTATGTCTAGTGTTGTCCCTCCCACATCGAGTGTATGAGATAGTGCAACAATTCCATAAAGTATAATTATTGGTGGCTTAAAAATCTGCGTTGTGACCCTGCAAAAAAAAAAAAAAGACGAAACATTTTATCTAATGTTAAACAACCATTTTTTTTTATTTACTTTTTATCTATTTTCCAGTAACGATTTTTTTCGGGTAACTCGTCCGGGAAATCCTTGTCGGTTCAATATCTACGAATTGTTGAGACGTGAACATTCATCCCTATATTCTTTAGATCCGACTGGCTACACTTTACGCTCGATTATGCGTTAAAGCGACCAGTCTACGCCAATTTTGCCTTAAACAGAGCAAAAATTTAGATATAAGGTTGTAGTAGTAGTAGTTGTAGTGAAAATAACAAGTAAAAACGTTAACGGAAGACGAACAGTGAATTAGATAATCGAAAAAAATAGATGTAGCCATCAAAATCAGACATTTCTAAAGTAGAGAATTTCAGTTGATATTGCGAGGGCAACAAAGAAATTGTCACTTTTAATTTTATATTCCAGCTTCAGCATCACTATTTGCTCAATATATATATGTGTGTATTTGCTATATATGTGTGTGTGTGTATTTAGGCAGCATTTTTTCATTAATGCATGTTTCATTAAATAATATAGACAAAATAAAATTTACTCGCCCAAAATCATTTTACTCGACCGGCTCCATTTTCTTAATAGTCGCCTTACGTAAAAATCGCGTGAATCGCTGAGGGAAAAAAATGAAATTTTAATTAAAATTTCGAACGTGTTAGAAAGGATTTTTTTTTTAAAGTAATAACAACAAAATTTGATTTTTCATGTTAATAATAACATTTTGATAATAACATTTTGATAATAACATTTTGATAATAACATTTTAATAATAACATTTTGATAATAAAATTTTAATAATAACATTTTGATGATAAAACTTGGTTTTTATTAAGTTTGAACCCTTTTAACATCATAATAGGATGTTTTTTTGGGGGGGGGGGGTTTGGGGGGGAATTGAGTGAAAGTACCTAAATTCGTTGTTTCATTCTTCTGTTTGACTACAGCCTCCATCTCATAGATGATTAAAAAAATAACAAATCTGATTTTCTCAACGGTTTTCTATAAAAAAAAAATTACATACTTGTATAATTTGTTTTACAGTGCGTGGTTGAATGAAGTATCCTTATTTTTTTTCTTTCTTTCAAATGTCCATTTTTACTTTTCGTGAGTCAAGGATAATATTTTTCTAAATGAGTTTCTAAAAATCTGTGAGTCTCTTTAATCTGAGCGACAGTGACAATTTGGCTCAACTCTGGAAGCGTTAATTAAAAGAATGTTTACACTGACCGGGACGATACTTGTCAATCTAAATTCCATTTATCAGACCTTACTTTGATGATTGCAGGATGTCATTGTTTTTTGTTTACCCGCACATTTCGACGTAAGTCAGGCGCCATGCTTAAGACTAAAGAGTTCAATGATGTCATTGTAGGTCATTCTAAGTAACTTGGGAATCTTTAATGGCATACTTTTGGATTGTAAAAGGAATCAAGTGTCCTTTTTTATATTTAAAGGGACACGTTTCATTGCGAGATTTTTAATCGACCGCGGACGAGGTAAGCAATATACCTTAATCGCCCAATTTAGTTTTTAATCGACTGAGTCGATCGGCCGAGTGAAATCTTAAAGGATATATATATATATATATATATATATATATATATATATATATATATATATACGAAGATTTCAGCTAATGGAACAACAAAAACGTTTCCCCCCCCCCTCAATGATTTCAGATCATGGAACAGCGACAATGATTCAGATGATGACAGTGATTTCATATTATGAAACAGCAACAACGATTACCCTCCCTGAATTATTTCAGATTGCGTAACAGCAACAATGATTTCCTCATCCCGATGGAACAGCAACAACGTTCCCCCACCTCTGAATGATTCCAATTAATTGAAAGATATCATTTTTATTGCAATATTTACATTCATGCTACTTGAAAGTTAGTGCAAATTATTTTAACTTGCAGTTTAATATCAGTATTTGCCTCGTGGACTCAGATGTAATTGTAAATCATTATAAAACATAAAGCTGCTATGAAATTATCAGAAGATTGCAATTTTAAATGTGAGCAATGAAGAATGTATCGTAATTACGATTTTTTTATATGCAATTGGCAATAGACTTTCTTTTCTTAGGTTTAAGTTGAAATTTTTCAAAGCCTGGAGAAAAGTAGAATGTATTTCTCGATTTGTACTCATTTGTATAATTGAAAACGAGAAGTGTTTAAACTATCAGTATCCTGAAAATTCACGGTTTCCCTGGTTTTAATTTTGTAATGAGCTATAATTGTTTTAATTTAACAGAATACGTTCTTTGCTATCTCCACAAAGATGAAAGACTCCTGGAAATTCCATTAATGTATTGTTAAAGAATTTAGCTTCACAACTTAACAAAACACAAGTAACAATCCTGTTTATACATTTATATCCAATTGTTGTAATTTCTCTGATTGCAACACGGGTAATGAAGGATAATTACAAATAAAACGTGGATAATATACTACTTTCTCGATTAACCGGACACCATAAGAAAGTGGTTGAAATATATTTCCTGAAAATTAAATAATAGATTAATAAAAAAGAAAAAAAACATTTTTTCCAAATAAAACTTCATTATTCAAATCATGAAATAATATTTTCAAACTGGATTTGTCCAGTTCAGATTTTATGAAAAACGTGTAGATGAAACAAAGATCGTTATGTAATATCGATCCTTTAATATGGCAGTGCATGCTAAACAGTCTCCTTAAATGTGAAGGAAAGACTTGAAGCAACCGAAATGTGGTTCTGCAGAAGGATTCTGAGGATACCATGAACAGAAAATGCTACTTAACATCAGAAAAAGAGAGCTGCTGTTTCGGAGACATGTTGTTAGGAAGGAGGGCTTGGAGAATCTGATGCTCACGGGACTGTTAGAGAGAAAGAGAGACAAAAGAAAAGCAACGCGTGACATACTTGATGGATTTCAGCAGATGGATGGCGGAACGAGGTTTTAGCAGGAAAACAGAAGGCTTGTTAAGAGTTACAAGTGATAGGGAGTTGTGGAGGGCAATAACCGCCTACATCCTGTAGGAACACGACACACAGAAGAAAAAAAAGGGCTATAATCTCTGGTGTAATCAAGCTGTGATAATCTAAATGATTTGTGTTAAGACAACGTGGAAATCCATGTCCCGATTATGGAATGTAGGGAAATAAAAATACCCATAATCGAAAAAGTATTCTATTGAAGAATATATATGAGATAATTAGAATTCTCCAAGACAATCATAATATAAAATGTCCATCATACTGTTACGGCAGATCTCTTCTTTCATTATTTCATATTTCCTTCTCTTGTCATTCCTTATTTCAATTGCATTGAAGCAGATGGTGTGAGAAATATATTCACATAGCTTAGCGCTTAAGCAGTGAAAGGAAATTATCAAACATAACAAGACATACCTGGTATAGGAAAAACAATTTATTTGTTTTGCAAAAATATGCTGAATTTTGCTGCTACAGTGTAGCTTGGTATAGTCTCTTTTCTCTGCTTAGCTTGGTATAGTATCCTCCGTCTAGGAGTGGGATGAAAAAGACACAAGGAACTGCGATCCGCGACGTACAGGAACTTTCTTCTGGGTCAGCTTCTTTCACAGTTTCTTATCTTGGTATAAGATGATAGTGCTTAGAGAATTTTTCTCTAGGAAGGCAAGGCTTTGCCCATAGGGTATCCTTTTTAAGGTAAGAAGAGTAACAAGAGATTTTCTCTGTTACAAAGTTGTGGCATTAGCCTAAAAGATTACAAAGAATTGGTAAGATGGTCTCGATATAGCGAGACAAGTGGGTGCCAATTTAGGCCCTGCTGCAACAAAAATCCGGAGCGGCACAAATACATCCGATACTGTTCGTGCTAGCTGAAAAAAAAGGAGAGAACAAAACCATCAGAAAAAACATAAACCTCTGGTAAAGCCCGCCTAAAGTTCAAAACGAGGTTCGGGTTAAATCAGCCAATCAGGAGACCCGTTACATCTGTAAATTTCCGACAATGGTAAACGCACTCTACCTCTTCCTTTTCTTTCTTTCTTTTTAGTGGCGATCATTTTAAGAGAAGATTTCCGAATGTATTTCTCTATATCCCTGAGATGAGGTAGTATTTAGAGTATTTACATTATTCGGTCTATTTTATTTATTTATTTATTTTTTTAATCATTTCACCCCGAGCAAGGCAGAATTGCCACTGATGTGCAGGGGGCTACATAACTGTAAAAAGATTAATTAGAAAAGAGTGAGGAGTACAAACTAGTTAGAAAGGAACAATAGAAAGGTGAGAAAGCAGGTGCAATGACAGATACATAGGTGGAGAGAAAGAGAAGGTTATACGGGGGTGGGGAGAGAGCTAGAGTCCAGTGGTTAGTAGATGAGTATTGACTTTGCATTTAAATTTCTGGAGGTTGTAGCCGTCAGGAAAGCAAGAATATGGGAGCGAGTTGTTCTCACCTTTGTTGTCAATGATGAACAAGTAACTTACAGGGTTAAAGGGAGATAACTAATGACTACCAGAAAAGGCTCTACGCAAGGGATGTAGATCATATACCCCGGTTCAAAATTCCTAGCACCTGTGGAAGATCGGAGCATACATCGGCCGAAGTGTCGTACAAATGGCAACAAAAATAAGTACAATAGTCCCAATAATCTAAATACTGTAAGATTTCTGAATTCGAAAAACCGGGGAAGAAGACAATAGCTTTTATGTCCTGGCTGGTATTAAGACCCTAGATCCTGGCTTTATTTTCAGTGCCAATCTTACATGAGTTGGGAATCTATTTCGCATTCTCTACTAAGTAGGGTAAGCTTAAATTTCGTTATGTTGACCATGCATGTAACACCTGGGGGTCAACTCTCTAGGTAATCTCTCTCATTCTTCTTTAGTAGCAGTACGTGATGTCAGTTCTTCAATACTGCTGTGAATGCTGGACAATATCATCGAAAATGAGGACAAAACTTGAAGCGTCCGAAATGTGGTTCTACAGAAGGATGCTACGGATATCGTGGACTGAGCATACAAGCAACGACGAAGTGTTAGAGAGAATGGCAACAAAAAGGAAATTGATGCTGAGCATCAGGAAGAGACAACTGAAGTTCCTGGGACATGCAATGAGGAAGGAGAGCCTGGAGAACCTGATACTGACTGGACAGATAGAAGGAAGGAGAGACAGAGGAAGGCAGCGGATAACATATTTGCAGGGTCTGATCAGGTGGATGACGGAACGGGGGTTGCCAGGAGCAACAGGAGCAAACATACTAAGAGCCACAAGGGATAGGGAGACGTGGAGATCCATGATCGCCTACGTCCTGAAGGGACAGGGCACATAGAAGAAGAAGAAGAAGCAGCCGAGCTACATACTTTTCGAAAAAAAAAATCGAAGAAGACAATAGGAAACAACTCCACTATATTTTCCAAGAATGCATTGGAATAAACAAATAATAAGTTGATTGTGAAGTGCCATGATATTCTGTATGATCCAGGGGCGAGTCATTTACAAAAGAAACCACTCATCAGATATTTTCGCAAGAAAAGCAAAGAGATTTTTAATCATGAAATGTATTTTTCTACGTATAAAATCTGTTTTCACAGACCCCACCTTCGTCGCTAACCAGATTTTTGACAGATTTTTGACAGATTTGGTACAACTTTCAATGTGACTGTGCTTATTATACTATATTTACAGGGGATGAGGTTCAATTTCAAAAGTAACTCGAAGGTCAAAATTTAAATTTTTGTGACACTTCAGTACAAAATTTAATATTTCCATGTAAACGACGAAAGTGATATTTTGTATAACGCCGCTCGCATACGACTTTAAAAATAAATATGGTTATATCTTACTTTTCTCGCTGTATAGTCAACATTTCCACAAACAAACACCTACATATCTAGATATATTAGTACTGCTGAAATTGTTAGCGTGGTAATCTGCGAAACCAATTTTCTATTCAAATAAACTCCAACTAAACTTAGCCACCATTGCGAGGTTTATTTAATAAAATACATTATTGCTTTTTTATTGCTGGTGCGCAGAGGATTACATTTTTTTTAATCATATCACCCCAAGCAATGCTGTGACGCCACTGATGCGCATGGGGCTAATTAAGAGTAGAATGATTGGAAAAGAGAAAGCCGGGAACCACATCCTAAACAAGAAACAAGGGATGAGCCTCTTCACCTGTTCAATAGACGTGGGTGGCGTGTGAACCGCGCGATAGTTAAGTCTATCTACTCCAATTGAGAAAAAAAAGAGAATAGAGTGAAAAGATTGGAAAAGAGAAAACCGGAAACCATATCCTAAACAAGAAACAAGGGATGAGCCTCTTCACCTGTTCAAAAGACGTGGATGGACTGTGAACCGGGCGATAGTTAAGTCTATCTACTCCAACTGAGAAAAAAAAGAGAATAGAGTGAAAAGATTGGAAAAGAGAAAACCGGAAACCATATCCTAAACAAGAAACAAGGGATGGGCCTCTTCACCTGTTCAAAAGACGTGGATGGACTGTGAACCGGGCGATAGTTAAGTCTATCTACTCCAACTGAGAAAAAAAAGAGAATAGAGTGAAAAGATTGGAAAAGAGAAAACCGGAAACCATATCCTAAACAAGAAACAAGGGATGAGCCTCTTCACCTGTTCAAAAGACGTGGATGGACTGTGAACCGGGCGATAGTTAAGTCTATCTACTCCAACTGAGAAAAAAAAGAGAATAGAGTGAAAAGATTGGAAAAGAGAAAACCGGAAACCATATCCTAAACAAGAAACAAGGGATGGGCCTCTTCACCTGTTCAAAAGACGTGGATGGACTGTGAACCGGGCGATAGTTAAGTCTATCTACTCCAATTGAGAAAAAAAAAGAGAAAAGAAAACAAAAGTGAAAGAAGATTGGGAAAAAAAAAGAAAAAAGTTGGGAACCACATCCTAAACAGGAAACAAGAGATGAGTCTCTTCACCTGTTCAAAGGAAAATTATGCAAAAGAGTGACAGGTTATAGGGGATGCGAGGAAGTGGGTAAGACAAGGATGAGAATACTGATGAGAGTGGAATGGACGGAGAAAATAGCATGAGGGACAGGATGCAAGTCAGTGAGATAGGAGATGGCTATTGACTTTACATTTAAATTCTTTGAGAGTGTAGCTGTCGGGGAAACATGTAAACGGAAGGGAATTCCACAGGTGGGAAATGCGAGAAAAGAAGTAAGATTTGCGTTTATATTGTATTGGTTTCACAGTAAAAGGGTAGGACCTAGTTGCTAATCTTGTGGCTCGAGTAAATTCATACATCGGAGGGAACAGAGAGATATGTTCATTGAAGCAGAAGCCGGAAAAATATTTGTAGAAGTGACACTGGGAAGCCATGTTACGACGGTGAGAAAGTGACTGTATCTGAGCTGCCAAGTCGAGAACCATCACATTACATATTCTGCGTTGGATGTTGTCGAAGCCCCCTATGTGGATAGCAGGGACAACCGACTAGATATGGCAGCAGTATTCAACGCACGGGTGGATTGTAGATTTATGTATGTGCAAGATGGATTCAGACGGAAAAAATATTCCTGGCTCTACACAGAAAACCGACCTTCTTAGCATCGGATTTAGCTATAGATTCGATATAGTACTTCCACTTGAGGTCTGTTGTGAGAGTTAACCCGAGGAGGCACAGTGCTTTGCTTTCAGGGAAACTAGTCTGATTCATGCTAATTGGGGATAGTAGCGATTGTCTGTGATGGTTAATAGATAGCAGCTTTGTTTAAAAAGCGTTAAAATTCACAGGCAATTTCTTACCTCAGTCCAACACCGATTAGAGGTTTTTTTCAAGTTCAGCGTTGAGGTTCACTTTGTTAGCCTCGGCAGATTTTCTGACCGAGGCCATAGTAAACCGTAGTGTCGTCAGCGTATATGCTTTTTTTGGATCTTATTACATCGGAGAGATCGGTAATGAAGATGAGGAAAAAGTGTCGGACCTAGAATAGAGCCTTGAGGGACACCCGCATTCGTATGATAGAATTAGGGGGTATATCCGTTCAATATTACCTTCATGGTGCGACTTGAAGGAATGACTTCATTAGGTCAAACTATTTCCACACATTCCAACCAACTAACCTTCTGATGAAAACCTGATAATTTTGTTGATAATTCTGGATACAACTTGTAAGCTGTAGGGAGTTTGATTATGTATGACACAAGGCCAGTTTCCTACGGCTTCAAATATAAGAAACAAAACTGTAATTAGAACTCATTTCATCTAATTCCTATTCCGCGCTGTTATCCATTACACCATCCGCACATTCAAGCTTACAGCATTTCGTATTCCCAAACGGTCACTCGTTTAGGAACTGACACGGATCGAGGCTGTTTAACTTCGCTGATCGTGCAAGAGCCGCTGTTTAAACGAGATGTGGCTTTGAGCCAAATTAGTATCAAACTAAAGAGTGCTGTACTACTCTGCAATATTAACCTCCTATATGACAGTGAATGTTGGACAATCGTCTCACAGATGTGCCACTGGAGGCAACAGAAAATATTTCGAAAGAAATATGCTTAGAATACAATGAAATGAAGGTTTGAGTAACGAGAAGCTTTTAAGGAATATGTGAATAAAAAAAATTTAGTCATAATTACTTTCAGAAAGGGACTCTTGGAATTTTTGGTACATCATAATAAGGAACGAAAGATTAGAGAATTTTGAATTCACTGTTGATACTGAATATCAGCGGAGCAGAGAGTACCTTACCTTACGAGCTTTTATAGATGGATGACAGAATAAAAACTGGAAGAGATAGTAAAGGGACACATATTGGCAAAATCTACAAAGAATACAGTGATGTGGAATGGCATAATCGCCCACGTCCCGAAGAAACACTGAACATAAAAACCGAAGAAGCAAAGGTGAGTAAATATCAAAGATTTTAGCTTGTCGGTTCTTTGCTTTGAATTCTTCTTGAGATCCTCTGGATCGAAATACTTGTTCGAATGAATTTAACTTCCTTTTTTTCAACCAACTTTCCCAGACGTTTTGTTTTCGTTTTTTTTTCTCTTTGTTTTTTTTTTTTTTTTTTCTTCCAATTTTTTTCATTTTTCATTCCTCACTGGGAATGTATTTTTTCGTTCCCTTTACAAGTTTGGTGCAGTCGCTTTTGGTTATTCATTTTATCATTTATATATACATATATATATATATATATGCGTGTGTATATATATATATATATATATATATATATATACGTGTGTATGTCTATATATATACATATATATATATATATATACATATATATATATATATAGAGAGAGAGAGAGAGAGAGAAAGAGAGAGTTCACCTTTAAAACTTTAGCTGATCTGTTTTCTTTTTTCGTTTTATATCCGTTCCTCTCAACTCATCGAAAAGAAAATCGGAAGTACCCGAATGTACGCATGCACTGTGGATTGGGTATTTTCGTTCAGATTCACGCGGTCTACTCGGACGGGCACGGTATATGTCGATTCATTGCAAAATCTGTTTACTTGATTTTTTTTCAATATCTCTCTTCGACCATTTTTCAGGAAGTTAATATGAAAATAATAAAAAAAAACAGATATGAGCTGACAAAAATCAGCTTCTGGAATTCATCATAATGGAGAAGGTATTTTATTAGGTTGTTGTTCAAAAAACTCCACCTCTAGGGATGCATACATAGGAATATAGAGGAGAGTCGATGAATAATTTGATATCATGATAATACTGAATTAACTCTATTGAAAAGAAAGAATATTATGTCTGAAAATAAACACTATTTGTGTGATACAAATGATTTTTCACATTATTAAACAGCGTACATATTGGTATACAAATTTTTTTTTTTTTACAAAAAGTACACGCGCTTACTTGTATACTTGTTTATTCATTATATTTTTTTCTAAAATGAACTTCCGTCAATTTCTGACGGAATTACCATTGTTGCATCTTTTATAATTGTGCTATAGCGGGTTATCCATTCTTTTCCAGTTTATAGTGGGAGTCCGTTCTAGTGAAGGGCAGTTGTATATTCTTGCAGATTAACGGAATCTGGCCTCGTTGCAGATAGCCCACTATAAGTCAGAAAATGATTATAAAACAAGAAAAGCAAATTTAGTTGAAAATTAACATTTTCTATATACACATATTAATTAAGGTTTTTACAATTAAAGTGATACTTGAAGTATAGGTGAAACGGACGTTAAAATGTGCATGACAATAAAATGCTGAAAAGAGAATTAATGCTTAGGAATGTGGGATCGTTGTAAGGAAGGAATGTCTTTGATGCATTCGCTCCTTAGCTCAGTAAGTAGTTTTGAGACAGCGAAAGATAAGAGGAGAGGAAAGGGAGGCTAGGATAGTAAGCCGCTTGATTTAGGTCAAGGGGATACTGATTACACTCCTCTCTCTCGAGTCAGTCCATGTGTGTGTCGGTCTGTCTGGCGATGCTTTCTGTATCGGCTATTTATTTCGACTTTTTGCATCGCAGGTGATTATTTGGGAATTCATATGCGTATTTGATTCTGGGCTTCCCATTGGCCGATAAATAAAATTCGCGTAGGCTCGCGAACTGGAAATTTAATATTTAATTAATTTTTATTTTTCGACCGGAACATCTGCGCGAACCCGAATTGGCACCAACGACTTTTGGTCATTTGCTTTTTGTTCGTGAAAATGCGAACATACGGTCCCCCGCTTTTGCTCGGTCGTTATCACCACAGTGCATATGTGTATGAGAGCGTGTGTATTTGTGTATTAAATTATACATTTAATTTCGCACATGCGCATTGTTTGCTTTTGATCTAGTCGAGAGCACAGTATAGTAGGGTCATTTGGACACCCAGACAGTCAGTTGCGCCATACGTGATACACGCTTGGGCGATTATGTCTCGAAAGAGACATGACTGACTGGGCAGTAGATTATCCCGTAATAGATTGCCATTACTTTCTATGGTAGACTTGTTGACAGCCAAAGCTATAGAACCCAATCTGTCCTGTCATTTAACCCATAACTTGAGGTAAGAGACGGATTAATACCTTTCTCAAGGTTATTTGCGCGTAAGTAAATGCAAGAAATTCAACTGGAATTCGAACTCAATTCCCCGATTTCTCATTCCAAGCCGATACCCACTGCACCACAACGCACAACCACAGTTGGAAACTATCTGTGAGAAAAAGAGCACAATGAGTCAATTCACTCCGCTAGAAATTTGGAAACGGGATGCTGTTCTGCTTGGCATTAAAACAGGAACCTCCAGTATGAAAATTTCGGCGTGTTTGAATGTCAATCTGAGGACAGGGCAAAGGATTCGTAAAGATTCGGAAGTTTCAGTAAAGGAAGAAAATCGACCAGAATTCGACCGAAATTTGTTGTCCTACGCCGAAAGATATTCTGTGTTTGAGTTACGGGTGAGAAAAAGTGCGAGAAATAGTTCGTTTTTTTTATTTTTTTATGGATTTTCAAATAAAAAAAAAGGTAGGTTTCTTCAATAACTAATTGTTGACTTGAGTTCAGCATATACATTTGCACTAAAATAATGCTGTTTTGGATAAATTTGAAGGGGGAAAAGTCGTCAGCATCTAAAACAAAAATTTACCGAAATTACTGCTAATTAGAAATGGCTATAACCAGTGGCGATTGCGGAACTCTGAAAGTTGGTGGTCACTTAGGGCCTGAGATTTTTCTGAGAAGTCGGGGTAAACTCAAGCAGCGTAATTACTGACCAATTCTTTCACTTGGCCATATATTACTGATTGCTTATGTATCTACATATCAAGTTATCTATCGCCCGGATTACACTCCACCCACGTCTATTGAACAGATTAAGAGGCTCTTCACTTTTTTCCTGTTTACGATGTGGTTTCAGGCTTTCTCTTTTCCAATCTTTTCACTATTACGTAGCCCCCTGAACATCAGTGGCGTTACCGCCTTGCTCGGGGTGATACGATTAAAAAACAAAGTTAGGGACATAATATCTAATTAACGTCTTCTTTCAAATACGAAAATATGACTATCAATTTTCTTTCCCCCCCTAACATGTCTGTTTCTATCTGGTTGTTTAATTTTGTCTGTTTTTTTTTTTAAGTGGTTTCTGTATTCACGCTTAAGAAGCTAAATGAAAAAGAAAACGCAGTAACAAGTGCTGAGGATCAAATCATATCAAAGTCAGAGACTGATTAGTTTCATAAATTTTTTAAGCTTATACAAAGAGAGGGGGGAACCGCGGGGCCAGCTGAAATTCGGGGGGAAATTGGTCTATTCTGTCTCCCCGCTAAAATCGCCACTGGCTATAACATATAGTGGACTTGAGAAGACATCATTCCTAAAGAAACTTTTTTACTAAAATTTATTATAGGAATTTTAATTGCCTACAATATTGAGTGCTCGGTCAATGAATGTTAGCTTTATGTGAATACCATGCCATCGTTTACCGATTTCTGCATCTAAGATCAAGGTAGATAAAATTTTTTCATTCGTTTGGAGAGAACTTACATACTCTACCGATATGTAAGATGTTGGTGTTGTTTTTTTTTAATCATTTAACCCCGAGCAAGGCAGAAACGCCACTGATGTGCAGGAGGTTACATAAATGTAAAATGATTAATTAGAAAAGAGTGAGGAGTACAAACTAGTTAGAAAGGAACAATAGAAAGCTGAGAAAGCAGGTGCAATGACAGATACATAGGTGGAGAGAAAGGGAAGTTTATACAGGGGAGGGGGGAGCGCTAGAGGCCAGTGGTTAGTAGATGAGTATTGACTTTGCATTTAAATTTCTGGAGGTTGTAGCCGTCAGGAAAGCAAGAATACGGGAGTGAGTTCCACAAGCGGGAAGTGCGAGAGAGGAAGCTGCAGGAGTAGAATTGTCGTCTGCATTTGGCTAACCTGACTGTGAATGGGTGGGACCCAGTTGCCAGTCTGGTTGCACGGGTAAACACCTGTTGAGGAGGCATCAGTGACTTCAGCTCATCCGAGCAGAAGCCATGAAAGTATTTATAGAAGAGACAGAGGGAGGCCACATTTCGACGATGGGAAAGTGGCTGCAGTCGAGTCGCCAGATCAGTGCCTATCACATTACAGACTCTCCTTTGGAACTTGTCAAGAACACTGAGGAGATCGGCAGGGGCACCTGACCATAAATGGCAGCAGTGCTCTATGCACGGACGGATGGTTGACTTGTATATATGCAGGATGGATTCAGGTGGAAAAAACATCCTGGATCGACATAGTGACCCAATCTTCTTAGCAGTAGATTTTGCTATGGATTCAATATAGTGGTTCCATTTGAGGTCTGAGGACAGGGTAAGTCCGAGGAGGCGTAGTGTATTACTCTCCGGGAGAATCACTTGGTCCATGCTTATGGGAAGCAGAAGAGGTTGCCTGTAATGGTTGACAGACAACAGCTTGTTTTGTTGTTGTTGTTGTTCTTCTTCTTCTTTATTCTCTTGCATTCTTTTTTTGCTACTTCTTCTCCATCTATTTTTCTTCTTCATCTTCTTCCTCTTCTCTTTTCTTCTTTTATCAGAACGTATAGTTGATCTGTGAAGACAAATTACCTGAAAAATAAAAACACCGTCTGGCATTATTTCTTTTTCTTCCGCTTCAACTTTCTTCTTTTCTTCTTCTTGATCCTTCTTCTTCTTCTTCATCTTCTTCGTTCACTTACGGCCATATCACGTTGAATACACCGGTTCTCGTCCGATCACTCGAAGTTAAGCAACATCGAGCCTGGTCAGTACTTAGATGGGTGACCGCTTGGGAATACCAGGTGCTGTAAGCGTCCATTTTGAGTGGATGTGCGTTGTGGCGCAGTGGATATCGGCTCAGATCGAGAAATCGTGTAATTGAGTTCGAATTCCAGCTGAATTCATTCTTTTCACTTACGCGCAAATACCCTTGGGAAAGGTATTAATCCGTCTCTTCCCTCCAGTTATGGGTTAAATAACAGGACAGATTGGGTTCTATAGCCTTGGTCGGCAACCAATGTACCGCAGAAAGCAATGGCAACCTACTGCGGGATAATCTTCTGCCCAGTCAGTCATGTCACTTTCGAGACATGATCACCCAAGCGTGTATCACGTATGGCACTTAACTGACTGACTTCTTCGTTCTATTCTACTTTTTCATAATTTTTATTCACACTTCTTTCCTTCCTTTTTATATTCGCCCTTTCTCTTCATCCCTTATTTAATTCATTTCTTTTTCATTCTTCTTCTTTTTCCTTCATCTTCTTAATCCTCTTTTTCACTTCTACTTCCTTCTTTTTTCATTCTCCTGTTGTTCTCTTTTCTTCAATTTCATCTTTTTTCATCCTCATCCTCTAATTCTTCTTCTTCTTCTTCTTCGTTTTTATGCTCGTCCACTTCATTATTTTTTTTTATTCTTCTCTTTTTCTTTTTTTCTTCTCCATTCACTTCTTCTTGTTCTCTCTTCTTTTCTGTATTCTTCTTCATTCACTTCACCCTCCTTCTTCTTCATCCTTCTTTTTCATCCTCTTGATCTTCTTCCTCCTTTTTCATCTATCATCTTCCTTTTATTAATACTTCTTCTTCAATCTTCTCCATTATTTCTTCATCATTCTTCTTTATCCGCCTTATTTTCTTCATTCTTCTTCTTTCGCCTTCTTCTTAATTCTCCTTCATCATCCTAGTTTTTCTTCATTCTTATTCTCTATCCCTCCACCTCCACCCCTTCACCTTTTCTTGTTCATTCTTTTCATTCATTCTCTTCTCCGTGTTTATATTTTTTCTTCGTTATTTTCTTTTGCAATTATCATCCGCCATTTTCTTCATCCTTCTTTTGCCATCTTCTTTATCCTATTCCACCTCTTCTTCTTCCTTATTCTTATACATCCTCTTCCGATTTCTTTCATCTTTTTTTATTCTCCTCCTCCTCTTCATCATCCTCTTCTTTCTTACCATTCTTCATCTTAATTCTTCGTCCTCCTCTTCTTTAAATTTTTCTTCATCCCCCTCTTCCTAATAATCTTCTTCTTTTTCTTCTTTTTCTGCATCGTTTTGTCTTCTTTTTCATTCTTATTTTTCATTCTTTTATTCTTTCACTTGTTTTTTATCCTTATCCTTCATGTTTCCCTTTTCCTCTTCTTCTTTCTTCTTTTTCATCATTCACTTTTACATCCTTCTTTTTTCTTCATTCTTTTCTTTTCTCCTTTTTCTTTTTCTCTCTCTCTCATCTTCCTCCTCTTATTATTTTTGTAAATTTTATATACATATAGAGAGTCGAGTGTTTTTTTTTTCAAGACATATATATGTGCACATGTTTACATTTATATTTGAACAAATATTAGCCAATACGCATATGCATTACTTCTATAACCTATGGATACAGGAATTGATGATTTTATTTTTTATCTCAATACGTTCTTATAGTAGATTTAGATGGCTTAAAACCAATTTCCCTCTGCCAGTAATCTGATATATAAGAGGTATTGGGTCTTTGGTCAAGTTTGAAGGATGATATAAAAACAAAAATCACAATTCAGTTCTGGATTATTTTCCGTGCCACAGCACAATCTCTTTTCTAATATTGTTCCTTCATTCTTGTCCACTCGGGAGTCAACGTACGTGTTATGAAGGGTTTAAGCAAAAGAAATGAAAAAAACAAAACGTATAAACCTTGTTCATGCAGATTGCATACATATATGTCATATACTATAGATATTCAATTCAAAGACTTACGTGCCAATATCCAAGTGTATAAAAACTTCTTCACAAATCTTTGTCTCCTTTTCTTTAACTGACTCTCCCTCTCTCTTTCTGATATATATATATATATATATATATATATATATATATATATATATATATATATGAGTTTCGTTAACATTGACAAAGTGCTGTGGTTAAATTTTTATGTAATTTTTCATGTGATTTTATATATATATATATTTAATTTTCAGTAGATAAATTATATAAAATTTTTTCGTAGGTTTTTATATCATAGAATAGATATTACAGTAGGAATTCAATAATTTACGCTATCTATATTCGAACCATTGTCCTCGTCTTTGTTGTTGCTATCACAATGATTCGGCTGTTGTGCTAAATAGTCTCCAGGATAAACCCTTTATTTAATCTCAGGTGGTAAACTGTTCTATTTCCTTTGCTCATGTCTGGCGATATCGTCTAGTTTAATTTTATTTAGTGCTGCTCGACGAATGGATTGAACTCTCAATGTCGCGAAATTCCCAAACCAACGCTTTTATCTACTAGAAGTTTGTCCCATCGGAAAAAATGCCGAAGTAAATTTAGTACCTTAAACATTAAAAGCCCATCTGAGTATCTTCTTCTTCTTCTGCTACCTCTTTTACTTCTTTGTGCCTTATCCTTTCAGGACGTAGGTGATCATGGCTTTCCACGTCTCCCTATACCTGGTGGCTCTTAGCACGCTTTCTTCTGTTACACCACGCAACCCCCATTCCGTCATCCACCTGATTGGGTCCTTCAAATAAATTATCCGCTGCTTTCCCCTGTCTCTTTTCCCCTGTATCTGGCATTTTTGTATCAGGTTTCCCAAGCACTTCTTTCTCATTGCATCTCCCAGGAGCTTTAGTTGTCTCTTCCTGGTACTCATTATTAATTTCATTTCCATCTATTCAAAAACCTCATCATTGCTCCCATGATATCCGCAGCATCCTTCTGTAGAACCACATTTCAGTTGCTTTAAGTTTTTCCTTCATCTTCTATGGTATAGTCCTGCATTCAGTGCCCTGTTGAATCACATAGCAATCTAGTACTTTCTTCTTTGTGTCTAGCAACATTTTCCTGTCTCTTAATACTTTACTCAGCTTTTGGAATGCATCTTTCTCCATGCCAATTCGCTTTCGGATTTCTGTGTCACACTTTCCGTCTTCTGTTAGAAAACTTCCCAGGTATTTAAATTTTTATACTTGCTTGATTGAAGTATCCCCCACCTGTATTTGGCGTTTTCGGCTGCTCTTTTTACTGATGATCATGCATTCGGTTTTCTTGCAGTTTATTTGTAGTCCTTTCTTGCAACACTCTTCAGCTACCTTCTGTAGATGGTCTTGTAAACAGTGTAAATAATGAAATCTTCTCATTCAAGATTAGGGTAATAGTATATCACGTTGATCTGTCGAAATGTTTTCGCTGGGAAATACTCCTTCTTTAAAAAAAAAAAAATTATAATCAATATATTTGACGTACTCGGCAAACCAAGTGTAAATTCAAATAAATTAGACGAAAACATTTCATTCGTCAATAAACCCATTTTTTGCTTTAAGATAAAATGACTCACAATTCGATGGATTTAAGGCCATTTAAAATGAAATATATTTTCAAGTATTATTATTATTATTATTATTATTATTATTATTATCAAATAATTATGCAGAACTGTTTCTTTTTTCCTCGCTTTGGAATAAGTTGTAAAGTAGTTTTGGTCTATTAAATGTTTTGAACAAAAAAGATAGGCTGATTAAAACAATCACGGATAATCGAAACATCCATCGACGATCTCTGGAAGGGAGATTATAGGGAATTATAAATTGATACGACGTACTTTTTTTAAAAAATCATATCGCACTAAGCAAGGCATTTTACTGCCACTGTTTTGCAGGGGGTTACATAGGAGGAAAGTTAAGAGAAAGAGTAACAGGTTATAGGGGGTGTCAGGAAGTGGGTACGAGAAGGATGAGAACACTGATGAGATTGGAGTGGATGGAGAAAGGGGCATGTGAGAGAGGATGCAGTTTAGTGTGATAGGAGATGATTATTGACGTTACATTTAAATTCTTAGAGATTATAGCTGTCGGGAAAGCAACTAAATGGAAGGGAATTCCACAAGCGGGAAGTTCGAGAAAAGAAGCTGTTTGAGTAGAATTTGCGTTTACAATTTACCTCTTTCCATAAATAAATGAGAATTTTAGAATTTGTAGAAACTTAGATAGTACGGACACGGAGGTGTTTGAGTAGTTTCTAAACACTATAGTTCAATGTACCTCCTAAACATTTTAGCAGGTAAGGAGTTTGAGATTAAAAGAATGCCCAGAAAGCTACACATTACACTGTTATTGACGAAGTTCAAAAGTGAGTGAACGATAATTATTTTGTATGGAAGATTTAGGTTTTTGATTTTTTAATCTTTACAACTGTAACGGTACATGATATGTAGAATAGTTGTAATGACAGCATATACAAAATTAACAAAGGTCTACGTGTAATAAACACCTCTACACGGATAGAAAAAAATTATACCTCGGCGTAGTGAACAGCTCTACGCGTAGTGAACACCTTTACGAGTGGTGAATATTTTTTTTAATCGTGTCACACCAAGCAAGGCATTCCACTGCCACTATAGCGCAGGGGGTTACATAGAGCGATTGGGTATAGGAAATGTCAGAAGGAGGGTGTAGACGACTTAGGATGTACATAGGGAGAGAGTTGGAGAGAGTGGCTGTGAGTTAATGTGTTAGGAGGTGTCTATTGACCTTACATTTAAACTCCTGGAGGTTGTAGCCGTCAGGGAAGCAATCATGCGGAAGGGAATTCCACAGGAGGGAAGTGCGAGGAAAGAAGCTGTTGGAGTAGAAATTGCGGTTACATTTCATCGGTTTCACTGTAAAAGGGTGGGACCTAGTTGCCAATCTAGTATCTCGTGCAAATCCACATCTATGGCGCACCAGTGATTTAAGTTCGTCAGAGCAGAAGCCATGAAAGTATTTATAGAAGAGGCACAGGGAAGCCACGTCAGACCGGTGAGAGAGATACTGCAGGCGGTCAGCCAAGTCGGTATCAATCACATTACAGATTCTTCGCTGTATTTTGTCAAAAACCCCGAGGAGAATAGATGTGGCAGCAGTACTCAATACACGGGCAGATGGTGGATTTATATAATTGCAGGATAGATTCAGGCGGAAAGAATTTCCGGGCCCTGCTCAGAGAGCCGACTTTCATAGCTGCGGATTTAGCAATGGATTCGACGTAGTCATTCCACTTGAAGTCTGCTGAGAGTGTCAGGCCAAGCAGGCGTAGTGTTTCTCCGCGTAGTGAAAAACTATCCGCATATTGAATAGTTCTAGGCGTAGTGAGCACCTCTACGGTAGTCAATACCTCTCCGAGTAATGAACACATCCCCCGCATAATGAATAGCTCTAGAAGTAGTGAACTCCACTTCGGCGCGAATACCTCTCCACGTAGTGAACACCTCTCCGTGTATTGAATAGCACTAGGCGTAGTGAACACCTCTTCGGTCGTGAATACCTCTCCGCCTAGTGAACACCTCTCCGTGTATTGAATAGCACTAGGCGTAGTGAACACCTCTTCGGTCGTGAATACCTCTCCGCCTAGTGAACACCTCTCCGCGTATTGAATAGCACTAGGCGTAGTGAACACCTCTTCGGTCGTGAATACCTCTCCGCCTAGTGAACACCTCTCCGCGTATTGAATAGCTATAGGCGTAGTGAACACCTCTTCGGTCGTGAATACCTCTCCGCCTAGTGAACACCTCTCCGCGTATTGAATAGCTCTAGGCGTAGTGAACACCTCTTCGATCGTGAATACCTCTCCGCCTAGTGAACACCTCTCCGCGTATTGAATAGCTCTAGGCGTAGTGAACACCTCTTCGGTCGTGAATACCTCTCCGCCTAGTGAACACCTCTCCACGTATTGAATAGCTCTAGGTTTAGTGAATGCCTCTACGCGTAGCGAACACCTCTTCACGTAGCGAATACCTCTCCGCGTAGTGAACACCTCTCCGCGTAGTGAACACCTCTCCGTGTATTGAATAGCACAGGCGTAGTGAACACCTCTTCGGTCGTGAATACCTCTCCGCCTAGTGAACACCTATCCACGTATTGAATGGCTCTAGGTTTAGTGAATGCCTCTACGCGTAGCGAACACCTCTTCACGTAGCGAATACCTCTCCGCGTAGTGAACACCACTATGATTTGTTTAGTTTTTGGCGTTTATAAAAAACAACTTTACTCTTCTTCTAAAACTTTTCTACCTATCTATACACAATAGTAAATGCGACTTTTATCGAGTTATCTGAAAACAAGATTTGCTTAAACCGTTACTGGGAGATAATAGTTGAAAATAGCTTGTATAATTGAAAATTTGAGAAATTTATTAACTGAAATTTGGAACGGTATCGATTAAGCAAGAGGAAAAGAAAAGTGAAAATATGAATGTATAATCATGTATATATGTTTTCTGTATTCATTCTGTAGACTCTGCTACAGAGCACCTTGTCAGAGCTTAACGCGCCGTGCCACAGCCCTTGTCTCCTGCTTAAGTGGCATATGACCATATCACGTTAAATAATATTCACGTACGATCAAACTTAAACCTAGATGGGTGACTGCTTTGGAATTCCAGATACTGTAATATTTGATGTACGGTTGGTGTGATTATAATGTCTCTTTCCGTACAAGGATACATTTATTATTTATCGTCCGAGTCGTCAGTATTTCTTTCGGTTGAATATTATAAAATTTTCTCTGAAAACAATTATTCACGAAAATAAGTTTTCAAGTTCGGTGGATCTTATCACTTTTTCCAGTATTGTTAGGGAGGGAGTTCCTATATTCTTTTTCTTCCAAGTATTGTAGAATATCAAAACCTTGACTATGTCATCATTTTCTTAAGTAACATGTGTTATCCGTTTTAGTTGTTGCTGCTGTTGGTAGTCCTTCCCGGAATCGGAAGTCGGTGAGCAGAGTTCCAATTTCAGTCGGGTTCGTTATATTCACTTACGCGCAAACAACCCTTGGAAAAGTTACGGAATGCGTCTATCTCTTCTCCCATAGGTTAAATAGTAGATTAAATAGTAGCACTAGTTTCACTAAACGTTTATTATTTTCTTTTAAAAGAATTTACAATCTGAAAATAGTTTCTGGCTTTAAATAACCTGAAAGATCTGATAAGCCAAAAAAAACCAAATCGGTCACTAATATCAAGGCCACAAACCTAACACGCTAGGCGATAATGTCGTTATTTCCTGGTTATTTTGCGCTATAAATTCAAAGTTGTCTTTTCTGTATGTAGTAACAAAGTAAAAGAAGAGAATGCTCTCTTATCTACCATTTGAGGGAAGAAGAAATAGATTCTTACACTTCCAAGTTTTTTTCTATATTTTCGGCGAAAGTAAGCACAATGATAGCTCAATTGTGTTTCTTTTATGCGTACATTTGAATCAACAATTATCTTACATTTTATTTGATCATCGCTCGACGTCCTTAGGCATTGTTTAGAAAATCCAAATCATTCAAAACTATTTTCAGTCACGATTACTATTATCAGCGCTAATTTAGGCATCCTATTTCAGTTGCACATCTCTCGACGTCCTTGGGCGTTGTTTATAAAATCCAAATAAATTCTAAACTATTTTAAGTCATTATTACTGTTATCAGCGCTAATTTAGGTGTCCTATTCCTTGTTTGTTTCGGTTTTCTTTTCTTTAACGTCTTCAGCATAAAATGAGGCTGTGACTGCGCCACTGATTACAAACTGTAAATGTCGATCTTTTATATCTGTTTTTAATAAAATTGTTCTTCCAGTTCGAGTGAATGAGGTTGATAAAATGGCGTAGTTATAGTCAGTACGAGATACGATGAGGATATGTAGGATAGATAGAGAGTTGGGTCATTGTGTCGTACCCCAAAATTCTTCTCTCCGGAATACATATCGTACACTCAAAAATAATCTACCATATTTCCATGTAGTGAATTAATGCTGCTATCAGTCAGTCAGTTAAGTGCCATACGTGATACGCGCTTGGATGATCATGTCTCTTTCGAGACATGACTGACTGGGAAGGTGATTATCCCGCAGTAGATTGCCATTACTTTATGCGGTAGACTGGTTGCCAGCCAATCTTTCTTGTTATTTAACCCATAACTGTAGGGAAGAGACGGATGATTACCCTTCTCAAGGATATTTGAGCGTAAGTGAATGCAAAGAATCCAATTAATCTGATTCTACAGCTATTCATGTCAAGGTTCTTGAAAATATCCAAAGAAAGATTTGTAATGTAATCGATCCTGAGTTTAGAGTGACATGAACAGTGGATTCTGTTGAAATGGTATGAAAGGTGAATTCTCTCAGAGTAAGATGAAATATAGATTCTGTGAGAGTGATATGAAGGGTAGATTCTGTGGCAGTGACATGAAAGGTAGGTTCTGTAAGAATGATATGGAAGATGTATTCTCTGAGAGTGACATCAAAGGTGTATTCTCTGAGAGTGGTATGATATGTGGATTCTGTGGAAATGGTAGGCAAGGTGAATTCTGCGAGAGTGGCATCAATGATGGACTGTGTGAACAATACCTAGTTTCATTAGAGAAAATTTTCAAAGGACCTGAAAATATATGATTGTAAATTATGCTAATAAAAAAGACAATTATAAATTTCTGGAAATGCAAATTATGAGACAGTTTTAATTTCTCAGGGGTTTATCTAGTATTTGAACAATTGGTGTGTATTTGATTATATTTTTTCAGTTATCTATATGAATTTTTAATACAATATTTAATATTAAAATGGTGGTGGTGGTGGTGGTGGTGGTGGTGGTGGTGTCAACACTTTGGTAGCCAACCATGAGTTGTCTTGTCCTGTCAACATAAAAAGCCGTCGTTGGTGCTCACCGTAGAGTAATTTCTCAGCAAGACACTCGATTATAATCTCTCATCTGTAACGTAACAATAGAAAGATTCGCTTCGCCGGTTTGTTACTCCGACGCAGTCTAGAGGGTTGGTAAGGTTTCTGCCTTAGTAGCCAACTATGTGGTGTCCTGTCCCGACAACAAGGAATAGATGACACACTGATCAGTTTGACATCTTCAACCACTGCCACCTCTTTCTGTTACCCTCTGCGCTTTTATGCGGTGTCGAGATGTACACTTTCACTCAAACCCTTGCATGGTTTCGATTATGGCGCACAATATCAGAACCATCAAAGAAATGAACTGTTTCGATTAAGTGTCGGACTAGAACCTCCGCCGAGTAACCAACCACTTCTACACTGTCGCTGCGCCGTGTTCGCCGGCTTGGATAAGTCCAGCGACAAGTTGTGTGTGTGTGTGTGTGTGTGTGTGTGTGTGTGTGTGTGTGTGTGTGTGTGTGTGTGTGTAACAGAATTGACTCCAAACAACAAAACGCTATATTTCCCTTGCGTTTCATTCACTGTCAACAGATCAAACATAAAGTAGGATCAACGAATTCAAAGACGTAATAAAGAAAAAAAAAGTAATAAGGTTGCAGGATGAATGAAGGTGATCAAAATTTTGTAATATACAGGGAGCTTTATAAAACTGATATCATTTCGTAATTAAATAACTTGACCAATTCTCGTTGAAATGATCACAAACTTTAACTTCAGCCCAAAATATTATGTTTAATGTTTAACGTATTTTGTGATTCATGTGTAAAAATGTCATTCACTGGAAAAGAAAAAATCATTTTGTGTGTTAAATTATGAACGAACACAGTCAAACAAGACTGCAGTGTGCATTTGTAAGAGGATTTCAGAAAATGCACTAAATGCAATGCTGATTTTGACATGGCACAAAAATTTCAAAGCGGTGGGCTGTCTGTGCAGAGCAAAAGCATCTGGACAACCCCTAATGTCGGAAGACATGTTCGAGTGTGTTCGGCCAATATTTTTCCTAAGTTTCCGGGTTGTCTACACGTAAAGCAAGTCGAAAAGCACAAATTCATCTGAGAGTCTGACATATCGATGTGAAACGACTGCAAATGACTCCCTATAAATAGCAGTTCATTCCGGCCTTAAAGACGAACATCAAGGAAAATGTTCAAGAAATTATTTGTCAAATTTGAGAAGACGTGCGAAATCGCTCACGATATCCTCTGCTTTTGAACTTTTAATTCACATTAAATAAAAAATAAATATTATTTTGCTCATAGAGTCCAAACTCTTTCGTCTTCATTCTCCCGAATTAATTAAAACAATTAAATAAGTATATAATAATAATAATAATAATGCTAATAATAATAATCATAATAATAATAATAATAATAATAATATTAAAAATACAATATTAGAAATGAAAATGAAGCCCTATCAACTAAAGAAAAAATAAAGCAAAAATACAACTGAAGGCTCAAAGAATAAGACGCTATGAGAAAAGAGCAAGATTTGACAGACAAAACTTTTTTCAAACCGATACAAAGAGATTTTACAGGGAAATAGGTAAAAAAAGAATTGAAGTGACAGTCCCCCCTAGAATGGAAGAAGTTACAGAGTTCTGTGAAAAGATATGGGCTTGCCCTAAAGAACATAGCAAGGAAGTACATTGGATTGCACAAGAGATAGAACGAATGAAAAATACACCAAAACAGACATGGGCTGGAATTACAGAAGAGGATGTTAAATTTGCACTAAAAAAAGCACACAATTGGAAATTCCCAGGTATAGATAAAATTCCTAACTTTTGGCTATATTATTTAAATACAGCACATAAAAAACTAGCCAAAGAACTTCAAGAAATGGTTGACGATCCCACTAAAATTCCTGCATGGATGACCAAAGGAATTACATTTCTTCTACCCAAGAATGGTGACACAAACAACCCGAAAAACTACAGACCAATTACATGTCTTCCGACAACATATAAACTATTAACATCTATTTTAACAAAACAGACATATTTGTTCTTAGAAAGAAATGACATGATACCGCTTGAACAAAAAGGGTGCAAACGTGGCTGTTATGGATGTAAAGACCAATTGCTAATTAACAAAATGATCCTGGAAAACTCCTACAGTACAAAGAAAAATCTTAGTACTGCCTGGATAGATTATCGAAAGGCATTCGATAGTGTGCCACATCCCTGGATTTTAAAGACTTTAAATGTATACAAGATATCGCCCGTCATCATCAATTTTATCAAACAATGCATGTCTATATGGAAAACAACCCTTTACCTCAATCATATAAATGATGAAATGAAACCTATAAGTCTGATGAAATTGTCTCCATTACTATTCTGTATATCATTAATAGCACTAATCAGTCAACTTAATAAGACAGAATGTGGTTATAAAATAGGCCAAAAGAAAATAAGTCATCTATTTTACATGGATGACTTAAAGTTATATGCTAAGAATGATAATGAGCTGGAAGGTCTTCTACAAACTGTAAAATGCTTTAGCGAAGACATTGGAATGAAATTCAATTTGAATAAATGTGCTAAAGCTACAGTTTTACGTGGATCAATACAAGAAACATCCTCAATTACCTTAGACCCTGCTGTAACAATAAAAGAATTGAAACCAGAAGAAGCTTATAAATACCTAGGTGTAAATGAGAGTGAAAACATTCACCATAAAAAAATGAAAGAAATAGTGCGTAAAGAGTACTATAGAAGGCTACGAATGATATTAAAAACTGAATTGAATTCTCAGAACAGAATTATGGCCATTAATAGCCTTGCAATCCCAGTTGTCCAAAATAGCTTCAACATCTTAAACTGGACTCTAAACGACATCAGACGAATGGATTCTAAAACAAGAAAGCTTCTTTCTAAGCATAAGATGCATCATCCAAAGGCTGATGTAGACCGTCTATACATACCCCGTAAAGAAGGTGGAAGAGGTCTTATTCAGCTGGAATTGTCATACAAGACAACAACTATTGGCTTACTAACATACATAGAAACAACAAAGGATTGGATGATACAATTAGTAAGGCAACATGAAGAAAGAAAGAAAAAACATTCAATAATAAAAGAAGGCAGTAAATACAAACAAGATTTACAGTTAGTAGATTCTGTAGAAAAGCAAAACAGAAGCCAAGAACCAACTGTTTCGGCAAAAAATATGAAAATGAAAGCCAAAGATAAAGCTCTTGAACAGATGAAACAGCGCTGGCAAACAAACCTCTGCATGGCCAATATCCAGAACGTGCCAATAAATCCAATGTTGACAAAGTTAATACTCATCGATGGTTATATGCATCTGGATTAAAGTCTGAAACTGAAGGCTTTATCCTTGCAGCACAAGACCAAAGTCTTTTCACTAGAAACTTTCAGGCAAATATTATGTATAATAATATGGATCCAAAATGCAGGTTTTGTGATAAACACCAAGAACCAATAGACAACCTAATCTCAGGCTGTTCTGTGCTTGCTCCAAATGAATATAAAAATCGCCACGATAGAGTTGGGCAATATTTACATTGGGCAATGCGCAAACATTATGGAAAATCTGTAAACAAACACTGGTATGAACATCAGCCAGCACTGGTTACAGGAATAGAAGATGTAACCATTCTATGGGATTACACCATCTACACAGACAGAAAAATTGAAGCAAACAGGCCAAACATTATTGTTAAAAACCAGAAGGAGAAAACTTGTCTATTAATTGATATGGCTTGTCCAGCGGATTATAACATAGCAATCAAGGAATTTGAAAAACTGTCAAAATATAATGACCTGGAAATTGCAATAGAAAAAATGTGGAAATTGAAAACAAGAGTTGTGCCAGTGATAGTAAGTGCACTTGGAATGATAAAAAAATGAAACAAAACAACACATTGAAAGAATCCCTGGAAACCCCAGCTTAAGAGATATACAAAAAATTGTCTTATTAAGTACAGCCCACACACTAAGGAAAACTTTATCTATGTAATGCTAGGGATGATAGGGAAGATAGAAAAACATGAAATGGAGCCATAACAACACGCCACGACCTGCCTTAGGTCTCCCCGCAGACTTGGTTGGTAGTGAGACCAAAGCAGAAATCGAAATATGATGAAAAATGACATAATAATAATAACGACATTGATTCACTTTCGTTTTAGCAACATGCCAAATGTATAAAGTTCCTAGTTTCCTTCAAGATTCCCAGTTGTTTATCCTTGACGCGGCGCGGTGTTCGAATACGTTTTCTCTTCTTCCAATTTGAACTTCTAATGTTTATATTTTTCTCGACGTTACTTTTTCCATGTACACAAGAATTTATCAAACGCATTTGTCATACATGGAAATAAGTTAAATCACAAATTTGATTGATAGCATGACACGCCTATTAAAAGAGAAATTAGCTTACTTAGACGGAAAATTGGGGGGATTTGCAGTACATCAAGGCCTTTCTCTTCTAAATTAAGTTACCCACTTTTCCACTGTTGATAAGAATGGAGATTAATCCCCTAATATAGCAACCATGTCAGCATAAATTCCCCATGCGAAGCTAAACTCTTTTCTCTTGAAGTACTTGAAAACACCACGAAGCAAATTTTGTCCATTTTAAAGAGGAATTGTTAATAATTACGTTTGAAAATATCTTTGAATAGTCAGATGTCAATTTCTTATTCTTCTATGTGCCTTGACCTTACAGGACGTAGGCGATCATGGCTTTCCACGTCTCCCTATTCCTGGTGGCTCTTAGCATGCCTTCTCGTGTTACATCACGCAAACCCCGTTCTGTCACGCTCAGGCCTTACAAATATGCTATCCGCTGCTTTCTCCTGTCTCTTTACCCCAATATCTGATCTGTTAGCATCAGATTCTCCAAGCTCTCCTTCCTCATTGCATGCCCCAGGAACTTTAGCTGTCTCTTCCCGATGCTCAATATTAATTTCCTTTAAGTTTCTACCCTTTCCAAAACCTCATCATTGCTGACATGCTCGTTCCATGATATCCGCAGCATCCTTCTGTAGAACCACATTTCAGTTGCTTCAAGTTTTTCCTTCATCTTTGTTGAAATTGTCCATCATTCACTGCCATATTGAAGAACTGACATCACATACCAATCCAGTACATTTTTTTGTTTCGAGCGAAATTTCCCTGTCTCTTAATACTATACTCAACATCTGGAATGAGTCCTTCACCATCCAAATTCGCCTCCGGATCTCTGTTTTATTTTACCTTGAGATAAACAATCCAGCTAATAATATGAAGAGTTGAAATTATTGTATACAAATTTTAACAGCTTTAAAGTTAATCCTTCATAGTCATCGTGTTAACGATTCACCTTATTCTCATATATATATATATATATATATATATATATACTGGCAACTACGCATCGTTCATTCAGCAATGAATTAGTACATTCTCAGCTATTGGGCGTGTATAATGATAATATACACGCTAGAATGTCTGCCTACTTCTACCGAGCGCACGTAGCTCAGAGGTAGAATCGGCGACTGACGCCACTTCAGTCGGGTTTCAATCCTAGGTAAAAAGCAATCGGCTGTCTAATCGTACTAACCGTACTGATGAGCTGTGGTAAAGCGAAAGAGATCTTTCTGCGGATGACTATATATTGGTCCTCACCTGTCCTCTCCACTAGTAATTTTCCCACTGCCGTAATATAGCTTCCTTATATCTCTTCTGATATATATTTTCATAGTAATTGTTCTGATAAATTTTCCCTTATGGTACCTAGACCTTATGAATTTAAACCCAGTATTAGACTGCTGGCTTAGTCACATATTGAAATGTTCTTAAGCTCTATATTAACACATTCTTCTATAGCAATTCTTTCTTAAACAATTCTCTTCTGGCAACTTGCTTCCCAGTCAACCATGATAATCAAAAAGTTAAATGCAATTTCAGTCGTTAACTTCTGTTTTCTTAATTCATCTGTTTTTTTTAAATTTTTAATTTTTTTTCCTCTCTCCTTAGTTCCAAGGCCGAAGTCAAGAACCCAGACAAAGCGCGACCAAATTCGAAGACCTCGACGGTGGAACAAGCAGATGATGTTTACAAGAGAATCCCAATAATTGCATTAGAGCATGAAGAGGGCGTGACAGACATGCTACAGGAATCGTCACTCGAAATAATATCAAGTCAGCGGCAATATTTCAAAGTTTCATAATTGGATTCGATATTTTATGATACGGATATCGTGGACTGAGCATACAAGAAACGAAGAATGGCAACCAAAAGGAAATTGATGCTGAGCATCAGGAAGAGACAACTGAAGTTCCTGGGACATGCCATGAGGAAGGAGAGCCTGGAGAACCTTATACTGACTGGTCAGATAGAAGGAAGGAGAGACAGAGGAATGCAGCGGATAACATATTTGCAGGGTCTGATCAGGTGGATGACGGAACGGGGGTTGCCAGGAGCAACAGGAGCAAATATACTAAGAGCCACAAGGGATAGGGAGACGTGGAGAGCTATGATTGCCTACGTCGTGAAGGGACAGGGCACATAGAAGAAGAAGAAGAATTGGATTCTCTCATACCATGCGTGCCGCGGAGGAAGTTCATGCAATCAAGTGTGTGGATCCCTTTCTGACATGCTGAGGTTCATCTTAAACAAATTCACGCTCTAGTCGCTTTCGGCACTGATTTTCTTTCACCTCCAACTAAACTTTTGCAAAGTCAAACGGTGACAGTGAATAAATGACGAGAAAAAATTTAGGTGAAATTAGAATCTTCTTGTTCTGAACCTGCACGTTTGTGAAGAATTATATACATTGTTTGATTTAACAACGATTAGACTGCGGAATGTGTCCTGGTCGAGTGGTTTAAGACGCGCCATATCAATTGGTGTTGTCCTTTATGTCGTTAGGGGTCGCACGATCGAATCCTGCCGAATTACACACACTGTCGTAAATAATCAGGCCACTATATATATATATATATATATATATATATATATATATATATACTGTTTAATTAGAAACAGAATCTCCACTCAAATACGTGCATCTATTAACATTAATGTCCAAACAAATCTAAACTTCTTTATAAATGGAACTTTGTCTGTGTGTGTGTGGTGTGGTGTGGTGTGTGTGTGTGTGTGTGTGTGTGTGTGTGTGTGTGTGTCCGTTACCTATAGACACAGTTGTACTCTAAGCGTCTGCGAGTGTTCTTAGCTAGGTTTTGTGTCGAGGTACACCTGATAAATATCGAAAATCGATAATCGAAAAACTCGGGTTATAGAAGGAGTGGTCCGATTTTAATCAAATTTGATACACCCATACACAAAGACATAAGAAACGATATTCAGAAGTTTCAAGGTTGCAGTTCTTACAAGAGTGCAGAAAATCGATAATGTATATATATATAAAAGGCAAGATGTTTGTGCGTGTGACTGTTTATTTGTCTGTATGTCCTTTATACAAATCCACAATTTTTATCCGATTCTCACCAGACTTCACACAAATATTCTTTAGGCTGAGTCTGGGCTCCAGGACCATGGATTAGTATAAGTTTTACACCACGCCGGTCTATATTGCTAGTAACATATATATATATATATATATATATATATATATATATGTTACATAACTGGCATTATCTGTCATATTTGAATCTTTATTTGTTTTAACATTATTATTTTATTGGATACTCGCATCTGAGTGATTAGTCTGTTTTATATATATATATATATATATATATATATATATATATATATATATAGCATAGTGATGATCCACGTATACTGTCTTAATATGTATAGGAAAGAATATTAATAAAAAAAAGTTTTGAATTTAAAAATGTACTTTCACTGTCCAAAAAAAGTATATTTTTAAATTAAAAACTTTTTTTTTATTAATATTCTTTCCTATATATATATATATATATATATATATATATATATATATAAATCAAACAGTATATTAAAGTTTCTATTGGCTTTAATCGCTTGAGAAATCTTACTTGAAAAATGTCTATCTTGAGGGCGGCAGGAATTTAACCTAAATACTCTTAACATCTGGTAGGGGTTGTCTTTAGATCGCGCGGATCTTACCACTAGACTATGAAACATATTATGGCAGATAAAATTCAATTTAATCTTTAGGTAGATGTTCACCTTTTATTATTATAGACTGATTAATATTTGCTCAAATTTTATCGAATGTAAAAAAAACTCAAGTCTAGTGGAAATTTTATATATATATATAGTCTTCTGCAAACAGAACAGTTCAGTTAGACACCCTATTGGTTTTACCAAGGATTGAAACACGACCGAATTGGCGTCCGTCAGAGATTCTACCTCTGAGCTATGAGCGCTCGGCAGAAGGTGGCAGACTTTTAACGTCTCATGTATTATACGCCAGTAGTTAGGGTGACTGAATTCATTATTGAACGAGCGATGCCTAGATATATAAACGGACTATACAATATATATATATATTTGAATTTTTTATTTGTTTTAATATTACTATTTTAATGGATACTCGTATTGAGTGTATAGTGCGAGTATCCGTTAAAAATAGTAATATTAAAACAAATAAAAATTCAAATATATATATGTCATGGCTTGGAATCTTGCCTTCAGTTCTTTTTCCCGCCGCCGCAATATAGCCTCCCGTTTTCTCTTTTATATATATTTTCATGGTAATCGTTCCGATGAATTTTTCTCTATAGTACTTAGACGTAATGAATTAGTCACCAACGTAACTAATTAGTACCGAATCGTCGCCGCCGCCTCCATTATCATAAAGGAACCGACCAGCAAGGAAGAAATTACATTCTTTGATATGATGTAATCCTGTCGCCGACGATCTTTTTCTTTTTTTTTCTTTTATCATATCGTCCCAAGCAAGGCAGTTGACTACCACTGTTGCGCAGCGGGTTACATTGGAGGAAAGTTATGAGAAAGAGGGACAGGTTATAGTGGGTGTCAGGAAGTAGGTAAGAGAACGATGAGAATACTGATGAGAGTGGCGTGGACGGAGAAATGAGCATGATAGAAAGAGAGAGAGAGATAGAGAGAGAGTGAGAGGGGATTCAAGTCAATGAAATAGAAAATTACTTTTGACTTCACATTTAAATTCTTGAGGATTGTAGCTGTAGAGGAAGCAAGTAAACGAAAGGGAATTTCACAGACAGGAAATGCGAGAAAAAGAGCTGAGAGGGTAGAAGATGCGGTTATATTTTATTGGTTTCACAGTAAAAGGGTGGGACCTAGTTGCTTGTTTCTTGAATAAATTCATACATAGAGGACATAGTGTGTTCATCGCAGCAGAAGCCTTGAATTTATTTGTAGAAAAGACACAGGGAAGTCACATTACGACGGTGAGAAAGTGACTGTATCTGAGCTGTCAAGTCGGGATCGATCAGATTACAGATTCTCCGTTGGATTTTGTCAAGGTCCCTTAGGTGGGTAGCATGGACTCCTTAATAATAGTTTTCTCTAAAACTCTGCAATTCCTTGCATCCTAGTGGCATTATTACCTTACTTGGGTTGAAATGAATAAAATATATTTTATGGCAGATAATCTATACATGAACATGTTTATTTCTTTAAATGTATTTTTGATGGTATGTAAAAGAAAAGCTGAAATTGGGTTTTTATCACGTAAACCATGCTAACGTCCTAAGGTTATATATGAAAAAAAGTAAGAGTAAATTTATATATAAAAAAGTAAGAGCAAGTAATGCGTAGACAATAAAAAGCTCTTTAGAAATTATAGAAAAAAAATGCCGGGAAAACTGCCTATTTAAATCATTTCTATTGAAACTGTCGTAAATGCCTTTGTATCGAATGTTTGAACAGTGACATTTGATCCTAGTCAGAGAATAATAATATATTACGAAAGCCGTACCGATATGTAATGACTTTTTATATGCTAAAGATTAAACGTAAAGGAAATATTGTTCGATTGCAGTAATAACAAGTACAGATCAATAGATGCTCAAGCCCCGAAATGAGGTCTGCATCGACATTATTCAATGTTGATAAAATGTATAACCCCCTTGATAGTGAATATAAACTAACGTTTGTTCTCTTGCATAGATTGATCTTAAAGATGGAGAGTATTTTCCTGACTTACATTATTCTACGCTTTATGCTCACGGTAATGCAATATAGCAAGTAATACAGGTGGGTTAATTGAACGAGTCAGATGTCATCTCATTATGTAATATATTAAACAGGGGAAAGGGTTGATGTTCGGACCGGATAGAGAAGTTACATAACATCTTGCAGAACAAGTTTAGTATGTTACATATCGGAGATGTGCAATGGATATCAGCTCAGAACGAGAAATCGGAGAGCTGAGTTCGAATTCCAGTTGAATTAGTTGCATTATATATACACCCAAGCACACTTAGGAAAGGTATGAATCCGTTTATTCTCCCTCCACCTATGGGTTAAATAGCAGGAAATTTTAGTTTCTATAGCTTTTGGTTGACAGCCAGTCTATCACAGAAATAATGACAACCTACTGCGGTAAAATCATCTAATCAGTCAGTCATGTCCCTTTTGAGACATGATCGCCTAAACGTGTATGGGACTTAAATGTCTGACTGAATGTTAGATAAAAGGCGAGCATACTGTCTTCTTGCAGAAGTAGTAGTTGTTAAACGAGACATCTGAAAAGATCATTGGTTAATTATTGTTGTTATAAATGGAAAAGAAAACCGTAATATCAGGTGTTTGATTTTGTATGTCGTGGGCGAATAGGCTAAAAAAAATTTGAAAAAATTTGAATCATTATCCAGCGGTTTTCAAATTTTCTGTGACCTCGTCATGCAATCCTCCTATGCTTAAGATGCGTTACATGTAAATCAAAATTTAACTTTGTATTTCGTTGATTTAAATAAAAAGATACATTACCTTTTACATCAATTCGCATCAAGCAAGGTGATAATGCCACTAAGACTGTCGGGCTTTTTTGGAGTGAAATAGAATGAGAAAGCATCAGAAGGAATCGAAAACCCAAATACTAAACAACAAAAAAGGGATAAACCTATGCTCCTGTTCAAAATACATGGAAAGAGTTTGAATCGGACGAAACCTATAAAATTTAATTGTGTAAAAATAATTAGTGTTTAAACGTAGGCGTTGACTTCAGAACCAGAAACCTAATCATAAACAAAAAACAAGGGATAAACCTCTGTTCAAAGGACCGGGGATGTATGTGAGGCGGGCGACAGGTGAACTTATCTTTTCTAATAGTCTGAAATATATTGACCAAATACTCGGATTTAGATTATTTAAGAATTTATATGAAATAAAAATGAAAAATGTTAAATCAAATGGTAAATGATCTTAAAGTTAAATTAATATTATTAATTAATTTGAATTTGTTAATATATACGTATCGAGTCCTTTACCTTCAGTACATACATAATATTACATGAGCAAATGCGATGTCTAATAAAAAACATCTGTTGCTATGGTCAGTCAGTCAGTTAACTGTCATACGTGATCCACGCTTGGGCGATCATGTCTCCAAGAAACATGACTGCCTGGGCAGCAGATTTTCCTTCGGTTAGCAGTCATTAATTTCTGATATAGAACCCAATCTCTCTTGGTATGTAACCCATAGCTGCAGGGAGAACTATATCTTTCCTAATGGTATTTGTGCATATGTGAATGCAATATGATAAAGGAGATAAAGGAGATAATAAAAACATCGTGAAACCGCTCAGCAAAAAATGACCTTTGAACCTTGTTATTCATACACATAAAGTTATAACATCCTCGCTCATATCTGTTGTTTATAGTAATACTTGAAAGGAAAAATTGTAGAGTGTGGTTATCTCACTACACCAGAGAGGTTCCATCAATTACCACGACTTATGCAAAAGTTTCTCCACTGTTTACTCTCTTTGTGACATTTTTATTTTCAAAACTTAAATCCCACTTGAAAGGAACGATATTTCAAGACACCAAGGGAATTCAAGTGATTGAAAGGTGGCAGCTTCTCTCTATCCCTAAAAAGAAGTTCCAGAAATACGTTAATCAATGGAAACGAGGCTGGATTAATTTTGTGGCTTCAGCAAAGGACTAATTCGAAGGAGATTAAATGTTGAATTGATATTTGATGTAGTTTTCTTTTATACCACCAAAAATGATACTTTATATCAGACACCATAACATATCGTATGACTATCGTTTCTCCACCACCGGTCACGGGTCGAATTACAAGATAAACTGGCAACCAGTCTATAGCAGAAAGAAACGGCAACTGACAGTGGCAATATGTTCTGTAATTAATTGAAAGAAACATGGTGGCCGAAGTGTTCATCACGTATGGCACTTGACTGTCGCCATATCTGGTTGTGTGCTCTTGCTAATAACCTCAGGATTCTCTACAATATCCAAAGGAGAATCTGCATTGCAGTCGATCTCGGATTGGCAGTTCGATTTCAGTCACTTTCACACCGACAGGATATGGCTTCCCTCTGGCCTTTTCTACAAATATTTCCACGGCTTCTACTCTGCTGAGTTTATTTCCCTAGTGCCTCGTATACAGACGTTCATTCATGCTTTATTGGCAACTAAGTCCCATCTTTTTACAGTCAAAACAGTCAAATGTAACCGCCACTTTTAATCTAACAGGTTTTTTCTCATTAAACGCTTGTAAAACTCCATTCTGTATACTTGCTTCCTTAAAAGATACAATTTTCAAGAGTTTAAGTGCAAGGTCAGCTGTCATTTTTTATCTCCTTGATTCCCATCTATTATTCTTTCTCCGAAACCCTCTATATCCTTTTCTTCATTTTTTCACTCTCGTCTCATGTAATCCCCTGCGCATCAGTGGCAGTACCACCTTGCTTGGTGTGAAACGTTTTAACGAAAACTTAACTGACAGAATATGTATTGGTTCTTACAACAGAGAATCTTAAGGCTGATAAACCATCTGGTATTTCTTCGTTAACCGTTTACGGATACTATTTCATTTTTTCTTGAATTTGGTCAAAGCAAAATAGATGGAATCACAGAAATTGGGAGTAAAGCTGATTCATGAAAGCTTTGTGTCATATTTCTTCTTTGTGATGTGTTTCGTTATGCCGTAACTGATCCTGTCTCTGTAAAACTTCATAATCTTTGCTCTTTTTACTATCCCTCTCTATTGTCCATCCAGTTGCACACGATAGGTATGTTAATTTCTGTTTCCATCTGTCCCTCATGTCTCCAATACTTCCTGTGGGTGGCAAATTTTCCAGGTAGGTTTTCGTTATTAAGTGTTTTTAAAAATTTTAACTTTTTCCTCTAACTCTACGTATGGCTTCTCTTGTTTCATTTTCTTTAAAACTTTCCACAGTTTCCATTCAATTTCTGCTCCTAATATTGCATCATTTGCATGTCATATAGTCTTATGATTGATTCCACTGACTACTCGTAAGAAGTCTATTTCTCTTAATATTACCTCGTAAAGTTAGAATAGCTCTCTTATCAAGACGTGTCGCTGTCCAACGCTCTTTTCTGTTTTTCTTTACCTACTCAATGTTCTATCAAGATGCAGGCGTTTTGTCTCCTTTATGAGTTCTTGATTACTCTAAGTACAACCTTGAAATTCATAACCTAAACAAATGTATTTTTTTAAATAATCATTTCACCTTAAGCAAGGCAGAACCACCACTGGTGCGAATTGGGATACAGTGGTAGAAAAACAAACAAGGTACAGTGGATGTAGAAGAAAGCAGAATAGTTGAATGAGAGTCAAGGAGATAGAAGATGGCAATTGACATTGCATTTATACTTTTGGAGATTGTGCCTATCAGGGAAGCAAGCAAATGGAAGAGAGTTCCAAAAACGGACGGTAGGAGAAAAGAAACTGTTAAAATAGAAGAGATCGCTACATTTAACTATTTCGACGAGAAAACGTTGGGACTTTGATATCAATTTAGTAGCACGTATAAATACATGTAGTTGGAGAACCAGGATAAAAATCTGGTCACAAAAGTTGTCATGAAAATACTTAAAAGAGACAGAGGGTAGCCGCATCACGTCGGTGAGAAAATGACTGAAGGATGTCAGAATTGATTATATTACGGATTCTCCTGTGGATTTTTTAAAATCTCAAAATGAATAACAAGAGCAGCCAATTAGATAGGGTGACCGTATTTAATGCACAAATAAATTGTAGATTTATAAATGTGCAAAATGATATCTAAAGGAAAAAATCTTGATAATGATAAGAGTGATAACGAGACAACGTGGAAAAGGTTTTTAATGACGCGTTTCGCACACGACATATGTTACATTCGGCTTCTGTAGGTTTGCATAAAAGATTTATTAAATCGTCCACTTTAGACCAGTAGTTTTCAACCTTTTTTACGCATGGAGAACGTTTACTCTTCATCTTTTTTGTGAACGCACATAAGCATTCGATAAAAAACTGCTTAATTTTTTATTTTTACTAATAGAATTTTTTTTTTTTACTAATAGAGAATTTATTTTAACATTACACTTAAATGTCATTGCTTTCGTCTTATCAGATACCGGGATTATAATAATTTTATTTTCCTATTCTGAACCAAACTTAATACATTTTTGCAGTGGGTAGAATCAAAGATTCTTCCCTCGTATGAGCTTCATTCACTCTACAATTAATGGATGGTGGAGAACGGATAGCGACTTGTAGTTCGAATTCTAGTCGAGTTTTTTTTTATATTCACTTACGTCTAAATAGCTTTAAGAAATTTACGAATCCATCTTTTTTCTCACTCTCCAGTCATGAAAAGATTTTCTCTCGTCAGAATTTAGTCAGTTAAGTGCTATAATGATAAACGCTTGAGCAATCATATCTCAAAATAGACATAACAGACTGGGCAGAATATTATCCCACAGTATATTGCCATTGCTTTCTGTGGTAGACTGGTTGCCAATCAAAACTATAGAACCTAATCTGTCCAGGTATTTAACCCATAGCTGGAAGGAGAAGAGACAGATTAATACCTTTCCCAGGGAAAACTCAACTGGAATTCAAACTTGGCGTTATTTTTTCTCGTTTCAAAACGATATCCACTGCAATACAACGCACATTCTAAGTCAGAATCTATCTTACACATTTATAAATCTACCATTCGTCCGTGCATTGAATACTGTTGCCAGTTCTGGTCGGGTATTCTTGTTATTCATATCGAGGTTCTCGACAAAATCCAAAGAATGATCTGCAATGCCATTGGTTCTGACTTACCCTCTTATCTCCAGACACATTCTCCCTTCGTCTTTTCTACACATATTTTCATGGCAACTTCTCTGACGAGCTTATTTCGCCTGGCGCCAATATCACATTAATTTAAGCGTGCAAATATATTAATATCTAGGTCCCAGCCATTACCGTTGAATAAGTTAAATGTAAACACTACTTCTACTCGAAAAGTTTCGTTTCTACTACTTGTCGCCTGTGGAAATCCCTTCCGTTAATTTGTTTCCCTGATAACTACAATCGCAAAAACTTTAAATAAAATATCAGTTACTACCTTCTATCTTTTATCCTTTCTTCCATCCTTGTTGTTCCAGTCTTTTTCTCACTTTATTCCCTACGCACTAGTGACACTTCCGCTTTGATTACTGTGAAATGATTAAAAACAAAATATCAGAATAGACTGAGTCCTATAGCATTTAGTGACATCGGGTCTAAGAGAAGGACAGCTATGCATTCAAAACGTCAAACTGTTAATCAAATAGCCTCATCAACCTGCAATTAAAGGAGCGGATGTGCGTTGTGGTGCAGTAGAGAGCGGCTCGGAACGAGAAACCGGGGAGCCGAGTTCGAATTCCAGTTGAATCCATTGGATTCACTTACACACAAATACCCTTGGGAAAGGTATTAATCTGTTTCTTCCATCCAGTTATGGGTTAAATAGCAGGACAGATTGTGTTCTATAGCCTTGGCTGGCAACCAATCTACCGCAGAAAGCAATGGCAACCTACTGCGTGATAATCTTCTGCCCAATCAGTCATGTCTCGAAAGAAACATGATCGCCCAAGCGTGTTTCACGTATGGCACTTAACTGACTGAATGGGTAATCCAAAAGAAATTTTCATAAATGCTGATATTTGGTTTTTTTTTTCGCAAAAGAAATGAATAAATGCCAAATTTTAACTTTTTTTTATTATTACACGATTTATACTTTAAAATATACCATTAAAATATACCATTGATGATATTTTTTTTAACATTACACTCAGTATCTTCACACGAATGACTTTATTTTTGTATCATCTGATAACGGCAATATATAAACTTAATTTTTATATTCTGAGCCAGACTGTATACAATTTCTTTGCGGTAGGTAGAATTAAAATTTCTGCAACTGTGTGTGGTTTCTTTTATCTTGCAATCAGCTCAGCGATTATACAATTCTTTCATATACGTTATCGAAAGTTTTGTACATTATTAATTAACTTAGTATACGTTGCTACATTTTTTATTATTTCTATTGATGTCCTCGCTCCTAAATTATGTTTTTCTTTATATCATATTATCTGACATTCAGTAAACATCTGTGTCTTAGTGGCTTTATTACCTTGCTTGTGGTGGAATAATTTTAATAAATGCTTTAATATTAATAATTCTATAAAATACTCTTACTTTTAATCATTAAGAAAGTTGAGTCTTGTAAAAAATGTTTTTGAACCCTATAAGTGACATTGTTGTCAGTTGATAATTCATTAATATATGGAATTCAATATGAATAATGTTAAATCAACTGTATATGATACAAGCAGCTTGGTAAAGGAGATGAAGAAATTAAACATAGTATTGTTTGTGCTCGGGTAGATTTCGGCATACTATAAGTTGTTACAAAGAAAAAAGCGATAACCTTAAAAGTCAAGTCATGTTATTAAATAGTCTGATCAGACCGAGGCTCAAATATGGATGCCATACATGACGCCAAACACGTTTAGAAATATCTCAACAGCCAGCAAACACTTCTTTTCAGGTAATGAAGAAAAATATTTTCAAGCAAAAGAAGGTTGTGTGTCTTATTTTAGAAACCACGTGAACTGGCGCTACATAATCACAAACATAGATTTGTACCAAATAACAGATAACAGATCGATTGAGAAATTTTAAAAGCAGCAGCAGTTGAAATGCAACTAAGAAAATAAAATAAAATCCTTACCAAGAATTGGATAATAAACATGATAACTGAAATTAAAATTATGTAGAACCACCTCCATCGATAGCAGCGGATATAAGAAACTTTCGCTCGAAACAAAGAAGAGATTACTGGATTGTTATGTGATGTCAGTTCTTTAATATGGCAGTAAATGCTGGACAATATCAAAGATGAAGAAAAAACTTGAAGCAGCTGAAATGTGGTTCTACAGAAGAATACTGGATATAAAGTGGGGGATCAGTTCCATATTACAATCAATATATAAACTGACCCCTCACTTTTTGGTCACAGCAGTTTCTATACATTTATATTCTTGATATCAAAAATCACAAGGATGCATTCCAGAAACTGAGCGGAGTATTAAGAGACAGGACAATTTCGCTAGAAACAAAGAAAAGAGTCCTGGATTGTTATGTGATATCAGTTCTTCAATATGGCAGTAAATGCTGGACAATATCATCAAAGATGAAGAAAAAACTTGAAGCAGCTGAAATGTGGTTCTACAGAAAGATGCGGATGTCATGGATCGAGCATGTGATCAATGATGAGGTTTTGGAATGGATTGAAACGAAAAGGAAGTTATTACTAAGCATGAGGAAGAGATAGCTAAAGTCTCTGGGACATGCAATGAGGAAGGTGAGCTTGAAGAACCTGATACTAATTGGCCAGATAGAGAGAAAAGAAGACAGGGGAAAGCAGCGGATAACATATTTGAATGGCCTGATCAGGTGGATGACGGAACGAGGGTTGCGTGGTTTAACAGGAGAAAGCGTGCTAAGAGCCACCAGAGATAAGGTGATGTGGAAAACCATGATCACCTACGTCGTGAAAGGACAAGGCACATAGAAGAAGAATTTTTCAGAAATATTATCGTAACAGAAAAGTTTTTGTAAATTAAAACTGAAAGAAAGATTAGCTCCTCGGTCGATGAATGCCAAATGTTTCATCATAAGGAAATATTACCATTCCCATAATATGGTTGCTGAGTACCGAAAGAAGTCGGTCATTTAAGTATCATACGCGATACACGCTGGAGTGATCGAGTCTCGAAAGACTGACTTGGTAGGAGATTTTCCCGCAATAGGTTGCCATTACTTTCTGCGGTAGACTAGTTACCAACCAAGAAAATAATATAACCTGCTATTTAACACAAGCTGGGGAGAGAAGCGATGGATTCATAACTTTCTTAACGTTATTTGCGTGTATGTGAATGCAATGAATTTAACTGGAATTCGAACGCGACTCACCGATTTCTCGTTTATAGCCGGTATCCACTACACCACAACGTACATAAACCGAAAGGACACATTCTAAATTTAAATTCAGAAAATTTGAATACTTTTGACAGCCTACTCTGGTTTTATCCTATCATTTGGGTATCATAATTACTAATTGTGATGTCTTATATTTTAATATCTTACTAATTCCTACAGAAATGCTGCTATACTTCAGACTTTTGCAAATTAATTGAAACAACTGCGATAGTTTTCATTCTTTTACCATCCGTTCAGTTTTGGAATCACTGTAGTTTTAGGGTGTATCGATTCTTATTTTCGCCTCAGATTAAGAAAATTTACAATGGTGAGCAATAATATGAATCTATTTGGTTTTGAAAAATATTACATCATCCGTGATTGCATCAGATTTTATCACGCCCAGACATTATTTTCTCCACTGTCGATTATTTGTCCCATGGTCATTGTATGCAGTGGACGTTCCTTCAAAGAATGCTACGAATATTGTAACGCTGCACGAACACACTGGCAAACCTTATAGGAGAGATTGCCTTTGTGAATATAAGTTGTGTCATCAAGGCAAAAAAACACGCTGGACCCATCAGTCTAGAACGTAAAAAAAAATGCGGTCAAAATGGGAAAATAACACCAGGAGATGACGCATATGCGATCAGGGAAAGGGTGAAAATCGTGGAAGACACTATTCGTTTTGTTTCCATTAATTTGTACCATGATGAAAGATATATTTTCCAAGTTGTCGAATTACTCCTCTTTAGATATACGAGTTTTTGCTATTCTTTCTGTTTCTAATTCAAAATTGTTTGACTATCTTGGACTTCCCATGTTTCTGAATTATATTTTGGCTATGACTCAAGCGATAATTTTGGGGTAGCTAACGGAAATTTTTTTCCAAAAGTGAGAGATATTTTGACTTAGTGGTTAACAATTGCTGCTGAGGTTCCCACATAACAGAGTCATATATTTATTCTTGAGGTTTCCGTGTTAAAAGGGTATCAAGTTTTTCGCTATTTTTTTTTCTATTTTATATACGATTACTAACATCTATTTTTATTTTTTATTCACACCCACTTTAAATTTTTAGTGTTTTTTTTTTGTTCTTTACTCTTTTTAAAACTATTTGTTTGAATGAAGCCAGAGTATATTTTTATTTTTTAATATATTTTAGAAAGTCGGTTCTCTGTGTAGGGCCAGGAAGTTTTTCCCGTCCGAAACAATCGTGCACATATCCAAATCTACCATTCGCCCGTGCATTGAATATTGCTGCCATATCTGGTCGGGTGCTCCTGCTATCCACCTAAGGGACCTTGACCAAATCCAAAGGAGAGTCTGTAATGTGATCGATCCCGACTTGACTGCTAGGATACAGTCGCTTTCTCACCGACGCAATATGGCTTCCCTGTGTCTCTTCTACAAATAATTTCACGGCTTCTGCTCCGATGAACTTAGGTCACTGGTATCCCGTATGTATGAATTACCTCGAGCTACGAGATCAACAACTAGGTCCCACCCTTTTACTGTGAAACCGATAAACTGTAAACGCAAATTCTACTCCAGTAGTTTCTTTTCTTGCACTTCCCGCCTGTGGAATTCCCTTCAGCATACTTTCTTTCCAGTCAGCTACAAACTTCAAGAATTAAAATGTAAAGTCAATAGTCACCTACTGTCTCACTAACTTACACCCTTACTCTCATGCTTTTTTCTCCGTCCTCCCCACTCATCACTATTCTCTTTCTTCTCATACTCTCTTACTGACACCCATTATAGCCTGTCACTCTTTCTCATAACATTCCTCCTATGTAACCACCTGCACAACAGTGGCAGTAAAATGCCTTGCTCGGGACTACACGATTGTGTATATATATATATATATATTAATATTAATTAATTTTTTTCCTAATTTTTAATTATTATCCAGTGTAATGATTAAACAGTGTCTACATAAAACTGTCATTTCTTTTCTAAAGTTTAGTAAAACTTTATTTTTTATTATTCTGACAATATATGATTTTTTACGTAAGCACAAAGTGCATGGGTCAGTTTAAGACCTACAAGTTAGTGTTTTTGTAATCTATTTTAATGTAGGGATATTATTAGTTTACTTTAAGTGCCATAAATATCTAGCTATAGAAGTCTGGTTTCTACAACTGTTATTTTTAAAGAAATAAAGGTGCTGGTTTCACCTTAGCGTACATTTATTCTTTCTGCTACCTATATAAATTTCTTTAATATATGAATTCTCTATCGATGATATAGTGCATTAGTAAATTACAGTCTCAGTAAGGTATTTATTATTTAATAGACAGTTTTCTGGACTTCTACAATTATAAAATCGTTCCTTATTGTTTATTTATTTATTTATTTATTTATTTATCAGTTTGATTATTTTTTTGTTTCCTGGTCTGAGTATTTGTTTAGTATTTTTTATTGTGTTTTTTTTAATGATTATTTGCAAATTGTCATTAAAGAATTTTTTTTAATTTTTAGGTGTTTTTATTGAGAATGTTGCTAAGTGTATTATTTTGTGGGAAGTGTTTTTCGATTAGTTGAAGAAATTTGTATCCGAAATTAATTTTAACCATTTGGTTGAAGTGGGGTGCATACCAAATGATTTTTCTACTACGATCTGTTTAACTATTTATTCTTTCGGTGTTCTTATTATATTTAATATTGGCGCATAAAAAACAATTACATTGGTAGCACAAAGAATAAATTTAATCTAAGATAGAGATTTGATTCGAAATTCTTTTGTCGGAAAATGTTATATTTTAGTTTGATTTAAGTTTCATCCCTTGTCCTACTCATTTTCATATCAAAATATCTAGATTTATTTTTGTATGAAAAAGGAAAAAGAAAAGACAATTCTGTATAAAACAAGATTTTTATGTCATGGGATTTTCCATCTTTTTAGGTTTCTCTGTAAATATGTGATTTTTTTTTTAATCGTATCACCCCGAGCAAGGCAGTAACGCCACTAATGTATAGGGGCTACGTAATAGTGAAAAGATTGGAAAAGAGAAAGCCCGAAACCACATCCTAAACAGGGAACAATGGATGAGCCTCTTAACCTGTTCAATAGACATGGGTGGAGTGTGAACCGGGCGATAGATAGATCTATCTACTCCAATTATATTGTGGTATATGTAGCATTGAAAATTGATAGATGGTTTTAGCAGAGAATAAACAAACTGTAATGAATGATTGGGTCGATAATTTAATTAGCTAGGTCTAGAATAGAGTGTTGACCAGCGTCACCCCACTTTCCATTCTGTTCCACAATTATTGCATTGTTTAGAATAATAAATATACATTTCTTCGGTAAATGCTGAATTTATTTATTTTTGCTTTTTAGAAAGGTAACTAACCTTCGCGACATTGGTCTCATCAAATAACGATGAAAGTCATCGTAATCCTGACACAAGAGAGTCACAAAGCTTGTCTCACTAACTACAATATACTCTAGTATTTTAATATTAAGTCACGAGCTTAAACAGTTCTTTTCACTAATTTGCGTTCCAGTATTTTCTATTAAAAATTATTAACACCACGAACTACGTAATGATACGACATTATAACAATTTTGACCTTTTCAATTCTGGAAACGTAAAGCAACCACGCGCGTTAAATTTTTAACATTCCAACTCATACAATAGAGTTTCTAATTTAATAATTCCTACCAACCTTCTGCATTCTTCTTACTTTCCTCAAATATAAATGAGAAACGAGTAATCTAACTTTTCAGTGTGCCGTCTTCTTTCAGGATGTTGACGATCACGGCTCTCCACACTTTTCTGCCTATTAATTCTTACGTAAGCTAAGCGATAATGTCAAACCCGAAAGCAACGACTTGATTCTGTCCGCAATGCTTCGTTAGTCTCTAGAATTGCCGTTAGAGTTTAAGATGTCATGTAACGTATCTAAACATTTATTTTTTCATTGCAATGTAATTACTCCTAACTTTGATGTCTGAACTTTGACAGTCTTTTCACAAATTATTCATTTCTTATTGCATTTCATTTTTTTATCCTAAGTAGAAGTAGATAGGTTTGTTTATCGTCCAATTCACACTCTTCGCTGGTATTTTGAACCGGACTAGAAATTTATACCTTCTTTTTTATTTAAGATTAGATTTCTCTTTCCTAATGAAGTCGACTTCTTTCTAACGTTTTCGTCTTAACTCTGAAATTTTATTCACTATTATTTTTTCTCTTTTCAATAAGAGTCTGTATGTTTGCCTATCGCCATGTTCACACTCCACACTGATATTTTGAACAGGAGTAGAGGTTTATCCCTTGTTTCCTTTTCAGGATTGAGTTTTCGGTTCCTTCTACAATCTATTCTACATCTAATGTCTCTAGCTGAACTCTGAACTTTTATGTGCTAAAAATCTATTTATTTTTTCTATATTTTTCATTATATTATGTTGGTCTTTTATGTTTTTTTCCTTAGTAGAAATAGATAAGTTTACTCATCGTCTGATTCTCAACCCTCCTCGGTCTTGTAAACAGGAGTAGATATGTGTGCCTTGTTCCCGGTTTAGGACTGAGTTTCCTTCAAATGTTATTTTTTTATCATCTTTTTCTCCCAGTCACACTTTGCTTGGGTTAAATTGATTTTAAAAAATTTTAAAAATTTAAAAAATTTTTAAAAAATTTTAAAAAATTTTAAAAAAATTTTAAAAATTTAAAAAAAATTTAAAAAATTGCTTGGGTTAAATTGATTTAAAAAAGATAATAAACTATAACCATATTTTGTATCCGTCCGGTTTGTTATAAAAATTCATGTTTGTTAATATTTTTCTAAGGAAGCCAGCTAACGGCAGTTCTCTCATTTTTTTCTATTCATTTTTTCCATTTCCCAAAAGCATAAAATTGGTTTATCTTTTTATTATGAGCACTAATTTCCAGAGTGGACATAAAATTTAACCTCATAAAAACATGCTTTGATGCCCAGTCTTTTGAAGTCTCATGAGCGTAATGAAGGCATCTCCCAAGGATCAATGATCTCTTCCCCCCTCTGTGCGCTCTATATTAACGATATGCCTGGGAGGATTCTCAAATCGTTAGTAAAAAAAATATATGCAGACGATACAATGCTCATTCCAGAAATTTTCAGACTTTTTCTGAGAAGAGGGCGATATTAGATTATTTTCAATGTTAGTATATTACGACTATACCTTTCAAACACCGAACTGCCAAATTCTTTTATTCCAAACTAAAAGAGACAACTGTAAAGAGCTACCAAACCTACTAAACACTGTCACAGCTGACTATTTTGTAGAATGGAGTCATAGTCTGAAAATTTAGTATCCATATATATATATATATATATATATATATACGTATATAGTTACAAAAACATCCACCCATATATACATATAAATATTTCACAGATATATCCACTGTCGTATTCGAACACTCACACCCACACCTATGAAAACGATATAAACACGCGTATACACAAAACTAATACAAATATATATACACAATATTACATACAAACTTCACATATACACACACAAAAAGAATATTAATTCAAATGCAAACGTATGATACCTATACAGATATATATATCAAACAAAATAATTCAACCATAATTTCCTCAATACACAAAAATTATTAAAGAATAATTAACACCAAATGAAAGTGGACCTGCAAGTACGATCAAATGGAGTAACTTAACATACTATTTAACAAGTATTTTAAATTTATTTTTATGATCCTTTTTAAAAATTACTTTCATTTCTTTGGTTTAATATTTCGCTTTTTTTATTCAGATTTGATTATTGTACTTTTTTCCTCTAAGCATAAGTTTCATCTATTTCTGAAAATATTGAGGGTTTGATATTTACCTATAAACTTCCATTCACTTTGTGGGGAAAGTATATTGTATTTTAATGCCCAAAAATATTTCTAAGGAGTGGTTTGATATTTTAGGTAGTGTTTAGAGAAATAATGTTTATAATTATATAATCTCAGTTTCCAGGGTCAGGCCAAAAACCTGCACAGCTCTTTTCGGAAATAAACCAATAATAGCCGGTGTATTATCCTGTTGTAATACCTAGTCGTTTATTACTAACACAGAACACACAAATTTTTGCAAAGGGTTACGGTCTATGTCGAAAAACATATCCGTTCAATAGTGAAGCTTCCAGCAGCCCGCACAGAAGATTCGGAAAAAGCCCAATACTGGCCAGTGCATTATCCTGTTGTAATACATAGTCGTTTTTTAATAACACAGAACACACAAATCTTTGCAAATGGTCACGGTCTATGTCGAAAAACATATCCGTTCAATAGTGAAGCTTCCAGCAGCCCGCACAGAAGATTCGGAAAAAGCCCAATACTGGCCAGTGCATTATCCTGTTGCAATACATAGTCGTTTATTAATAGCATAGAACACACAACCTTTTGCAAATGGTCTCGGTCTATGTCGAAAAACATATCCGTTCAATAGTGAAGCTTCCAGCAGCCCGCACAGAAGATTCGGAAAAAGCCCAATACTGGCCAGTGCATAATCCTGTTGCAATACATAGTCGTTTTTTAATAACACAGAACACACAAATCTTTGCAAATGGTCACGGTCTATGTCGAAAAACATATCCGTTCAATAGTGAAGCTTCCAGCAACCTGCACAGAAGATTCGGAAAAAGCCCAATACTGGCTAGTGCATAATCCTGTTGCAATACGTAGTCGTTTATTAATAGCATAGAACATACAACTTTTTGGAAATGGTCACGGTCTATGTCGAAAAACATATCTGTTCAATAATGCAGATTCCAGCAACCTGCACAACACTTTTCGGGAATAAACCAATATTGGCCAGTGCATTATCCTGTTGCAATACATAGTCGTTTTTTAATAACACAGAACACACAAATCTTTGCAAATCGTCACGGTCTATGTCGAAAAACATATCCGTTCAATAGTGAAGCTTCTAGTAACCTGCACAGTACTTTTCGGAAAAATGTTGTCTGCACGAAAACTATACCAGCCATCCAAAAGAAAGTAATAGTAAGAGTGTTGAGTCTAGTTTGTATATAGCTTATCCGATTAAAGATCATATAGCATTGAATTATTTCGCGAGGTGTCTATATTTGAAGACGAATTTTCAATCTATAAACAGGTAGATTTAAATTTCCCTAAAAGAAAATTAAACAACTTTTGTATCTACATACAGCAGCTCCATCTATATAGAGCCTGTTTAAAAATCATGCTCAAAATTTATTTTATTTCTATATAAAGTAAGAAAATACATTTAAGATATTGAGACAAAAATAGTGTTATCTAGCCAGACTTCACAGCAAAGTTTTCTTATAGCTTTGCGTAAAACTGAAGTTGTCTCAAAAGGTTAAAAATAATATTTGTTGGATACTTGTCAGAATTCATGTGCCTTCATAAGACTTTCAATTTCTAAGTTATATTTAGATTTAGCCTTCAAAAATTACCAAATCGAGCCTTGGCTTGCTGCGTAGGTTAGTGTAAAGTTATTGCCATTAAAGATTATAGTGAATATTGGTTGAATAATCATGTGTATTTTTATTTGTCAATATTTTTCAAAATGATGAGGATTATATATGTATGTATTTTGTTTATTTATGTATTATTTTCATTCAGTAATTTTTATTATTCAAAATAATCATCGATTTATTTTCATTTAGTAATATTTATTTATTGTATCACAGTGAGATCAACGAAATGCAGACGACAATTCTACTCCTACAGTTTCTTTCCTCGCACTTCCCGCCTGTCGAACTCGCTTTCATATTCTTGCTTTCCAGACGTCTACAACCTCCAGGAAGTCAAATACAAGGTCAATATTCATCTCTTTACCACTTGACCCTAGTTCTTTCCTCACCACCCTGTATATCCTTTCCTTTCTCTCCACCTCTACAACTGTCATCACACCTGTGTTCCCTCCCTTCTCTTGCTCCTTTCAAAACGGTTTGTCCTTCTCTTCACTCTCTTCTATCTAATGCTTTTACTCTTATGTAGCCCCCTGCACATCAGTGGCGTTACCGCCTTGCTCGGTGTGATATGATTAAAAAAATATATAAATAAAATTTAAAAAATCAGGAATTTAATTTATTGTATTATATTTCATTTTTATTTATTTTTTATTTAAAAATGGTGCCATAAAGTTCCAGTACCGTTCAATCAGTCAGTTCGCTTACGGTCATATCACGTTAAATACACCGGGTCCCGTTTGATCACCGCAGTTAAGCAACGTTGTGCCTAGTCAGTACTTAGATGGGTGACCACTTGGGAATATCAGACGCTGTGAGCGTTTAATGTAAGCGTTGTGGTGCAGTGGATGTCGGCTCGGAAAGAGAAATCGGTGAGCAGAGTTCGAATTCCAGCTGAATGCCCTGCATTCACTTACGCGCTGGTACCCTTGGGAAAGGTATTAATCTGTCCATTCCCTCCAGTTATGGATTAAATAACAGGGTAGGACTTGGGACCAAATCACAATGAATGTTCCTTTATCAGGGAGGAAGCCGGCTAAACCCGACTAGGGTGAATGCAACTTGCTAACTTAAGTGCCGTACGTGATACACGGTTGGGCGATCATGTCTCGAAAAAGACATGGCAGACACGGTCGTAGATTATTACCCAGTAGGTTGCCATTATTTTTTACGGTAGACTGGTAGCCATCCAAGTCTATAAAACCCAAAATTTTCTGTTATTTAACTTGTCCTGTTATATAACTTGAGGAGAGAGACGGATTAATACCTTTGACAAGGGTATCTGCGCGTAAATGAATGCAAGGAATTCAACTGGAATTTGAATCTGGCTCCCAGATTCTTCGTTCCAACTGCACTACAACGCACCCCAAACATTACAATTCATATGACATAAAGAATTTCAGTTTTTGGTAAATTGTACACATGTTCAGGTCTTATTTACATCTGGTCTAATGATGTTGGGATACATCTGGATGCACATTTCCTTGAAATATGGATTGGCCATGACGGAACAATCGCGTGGCCGTCTCGCTCTCCTAATCTTACGTCCTTCGATTTTTTCTTCTGGGAGTACGTCAAAGATCATGTCTACTTGACTACTGTTCATGATCATGCCACACTTTGTAAACGCATTGCTGAAGTTTTCCAAACAGTTGATATTGATATGCTGCAGCGCGTTGGAGGAGATGGAATATCGTCTTGACATTGTGAGCGCAGCTAGAGGTGCGCATAAGGAACGAAGACAATGAAAGCTATGCATGTAAACTTTAGGAGATGTACAATATTTTCCAAAAATGTGTAATATTCTCTGTCATATAGTTTCTGAGCAATAAATACTTGTATGGTAGTGAATGCTCGACAATATCATTGAAGATTCAAGAAAAACTTGAGGCAAACTGAAATATGGTTCTAGAGAAGGATGCTGTGGATATCATGGCTCGAGTATGTGAGCTATGATGAGGTTTGGAAAGAATGGAAGCGAAAAGGAAATTGATACTGAGCATCAGGAAGAGACAGCTGAAATATATGACATGCAATGAGGAAGGAGGGCTTGGAGAAATTGATACTAACAGACCAGATATAGGGATGGAGAGACAGGGGAAAACAGCGTGTGACTTACTTGACTGGCTTCTGCGGGTGGATGGCGGAACGAGAATTGAGCGGTGTAACAGAGGAAAGCGTGCTGAGAGGCACCAGGGATAGGGAGACGTGGAAAGCTATGATCGCTTACGTCTTGAAGGGAAAAGGCACATAGAAGAAGAAGAAGAAGAAGAAGAAGAAGAAGAAGAAGAAGAAGAAGAAGGAGAAGAAGAAGAAGAAGAAGAAGAAGAAGAAGAAGAAGAAGAAGAAGAAGAAGAAGAAGGAGAAGGAGAAGAAGAAGAAGAAGAAGAAGAAGAATGTTACTAGAACATTATGAACACTGTCTTTTATTTCTATTCATTAGTATTTATTTTTTTAAATAATAACTGATATATTTTTATATCTTAATATTTTATCTATTTATTATTTATTTTTCAAAACAATGACGAATTTATTTTTATTTATTTTACTGTATTATATTTTATTTCTATTCATGTTGTTTATTTATATTTTTATTCAAAAATATGTATTTTTAAAATAAACTAATGCTTTTATTTATAAATATCTTTTCGTTCTTATTTAATCATATTATTTTTAAAATAATTATACATTTATTTCTGTTTCATTTTCTATATTTTATTTTATTTATTAATAAATTGTGACAAAATAATTCTCTTATTCATATTTAACTTAATTACATTTTTTCTTTTATGATTTTTTTATATAATATTTTTATTTTTATTTTTACTTACTAGCAGTATAGCCCGGCGTTGCTCGGGTGTAATTGAAGCTTTAAAACTAATCCATGGTCCTGGAGCTCAGACTCTTTGGACATCGGCACGAAAGACTAAAAAGCAATAGTTTTTTCCAGTTAAAGCGAAACCGTAGACTGAAAGAAAAATGAATGGATGTAAATCAAATTTTGATTTCCTGGTATGAATATACAATTTTCTGCACTATTGTAAGAACTGCAACCTTGAAAATTCTGAATATCGTTTCTTATGGCTTCGTCTATGAGTGTATCAAATTTGATTAAAATTGGACCACTCCTTCTATAACCCGATTTTTTCGATTATCTATTTTCGATATTTATAGGGGGTACCTTGACACAAACCTAGCTAAAAACACTCGCAGACGCTTATAGTACAACTGTGTAAATTTTCAAGAAAATCGATTCAGCCGTTTCGGAGTCTATAGGTAACGGATACACACACGGATACACACACAGAGACACACAGACACACAGAGACAAAGTTCCATTTATAAATAAGTTTAGATTTATTTATGTACTATTTTTAATTATGATTAAATATTTTTTGTTAAGTCCTTTGATTATATTATTTGATTTCGTTATTTATATCTTATTTTTGTTTACTAAAATTCGACGTAGTAGGGAATGTATGGATAGCGGCTCGGATAACTGAGTTTGGATTCCAATCGAGTTCATTATATTCAGAAATGTGAAGTTAGGGGATCAGCATGCAAGCAAATTTAATGAAGTTTTATGGGGAACATAGCAGGAGAGTGCAGGTTCTATAGCAACAAGTCTACGCAGAACAACTGGCAATCAACTGCGAGAAAATCTCCTAGGGCTTTTTTCCAACATGATTTGAGTATGGAAGAATCGGCCCTAAAAAGTAACATGAGAATATCTCACGTTGATGCACAATCAGTCAGTTAAGTGCCATACGTGATACACGCTTGGGCGATCATGTCTCGAAAGAGACATGACTGACTGAGCAGAAGATTATCATGCAGTAGGTTGCCATTGCTTTCTGCGGTAGACTGGTTGCCGACGAAGGCTATAGAAACCAATCTGTCCTGTTATTTAACCCATAACTGGAAGGAATAGACGGTGTAATACCTTTCATAAGGGTATTTGCGCGTAAGTGAATGCAATGAATTCGGCTGGCATTCGAACTCGCCCCCCCCCGATTTTTCGTGCCGAGCCGATCTGCAAAAACGTATAAAAACGACTGATGATGATTTTATTTTTTCATAAATTATTTTCTTCTTTTTATTTATTCATATTTTATTTTTACTTGGTTTTTTTCCACCTTTTTTGTTTTTAATATTACATTTTTATTCTATTTTCTAATATAATGCATAGAAAATTGAACGAAATGTTTAATACCGTTTTACATAAATCTTTCCTTAAAAAGTCACCAACTCATTTATATGCGAAGCCGTTAAGATAATATCATTCTGCCAGTCAGTCGTTCAATTTCGTTCAAAAACTGTAACTACATTGCATGTCAAAAATATTCTACTCTGAAATCTATTTTGGTTTATGACGAATTTTTTCATAATAATACCTTTCAACTGGTGAATCATATCAGTTATGACAACAATACAGCAAAATGCAGTGGAATCAGATAAAAAATAAATTTGAAAAATTATCTTAAATATTTTCTTGCAAACCTTTTAATTCTGCATATTGTCTGTCTTCATTGTATGATTTCACTTTGTCTTGTGCCAATAGACTAAATTATTGATGTGTGCAGGCTTTATAATTGATAAGTGAAAACTTATGAATGAAATGGCGATCAATTTAACATCAAAGCGAAGTAAAATGAAGAGGTGTAATGGAAGATAGACAGACAGAAAGAGAGAGAGAAAAGGAAAGAAGAGACATGAAACAGAAAGATTGAAAATGGTTTCACAAATGTGGTATTTTAATAAGAAAATAATGAAAGGCGACAAAAGAAAAGATGTCAATATAATGTGACTAGCAGTATAGTCCGGCGTTGCTCGGGTATAATGAAAGCTTTAAAACTAATCTATGGTCCTGGAGCTCAGACTCTTTGGACGTTGGCACGAAAGACTAAAAAGCAATAGTTTCCAGTTAAAGCGAAATCGTAGACTGAAAGAAAAATGAATGGATGTAAGTCAAATTTTGATTTCCTAGTTATTTTTGTCGTAAACTGAATTTTGAAGTCTAAATAAGTCCTCTGAGTAAGTGGTATCATGAATGAGACTAAGAACTACAATTATATCTAGTTAGAGCTAAATCTGAAGCAAAAACTAAAATAAAAGGGCTGAAAAAAATACAGACATACAGGCAGATAAACAGACACACACACAAACATCTTGCCTTATATATATATATATATATATATATATATATTATCGATTTTCTGCACTATTTTAAGAACTGCAACCTTGAACCTTCTGAATATCGTTTCTTATGTCTTTGTCTATGCGTGTATCAAATTTGATTAAATCGGACCATTCCTTCTATAACCCGATTTTTTCGATTATCGATTTTCGATATTTATCGGGGATAATAACCTAGCTAAGAACACTAGCAGACGCTTATAATACAACTGTGTAAATTTTCAAGAAAATCTGTCCAGCTGGTTTCAGCGAGTCTATAGGTAACTCACACACACACACACACACACACACACACACACACACACACACACACACACAGACATACACACACAGAGACAAAGTTCCATTTATAAATAAGATTAGATATAAAAAATATAAAGACAAAATAAAATGATGATATAAAGAAACCGAACCGAACAAATGAAAAGAAAGAAAATAGTCGGAGTAGTCGAGACGCATAGGGATAGGAAATAAATTGATGATACAGTGCTGATAGCAGACACGGAAATTATACTACAAGCCCCCCTACAGAATGTAGCTGAAGAGACTGACAAGAAAGAACTACAAATAAACTGCAAGAGAGCAAAATGCATGGTCATGAGCCAAAAAGTCAGCTAAAAATGCAAAATACTGCAATGGGGTACTAAAATTGAGCAGGTACAGAAATTTAAATACCTAAGAAGTATTCTAACAGAAGACAGAAAGTGCGACACACAGATCCGAAAGCGAATTGGCACGGCGAAGGAAGCATTCCAGAAGTTGGATAAAGTATAAAGAAACAGGACAGTTTCGCCAGAAACAAAGAAGAGATTACTGGATTGCTATATTATGTCGGTTCTTCAATATGGCAGTGAATGCTGGACAATATCATCGAAGATGAATGAAAGACTTGAAGCAACTGAAATGTGGTTCTAGAGAAGGATGCTACGGGTATCATAGATCGAGCACGTGAGCAATGGTGATGTTTTGGAAGAATGGAAACGAAAAGGAAATTAATACTGAGCATCAGGAAGAGACAGCTAAAGTGCCTGGGACATTCAATGAGGAAGGAGGGCTTGGAGAACCTGATAATAACCGGTCAGATAAAGGGAAAAATAGACAGGGGAAAGCAGCGGATAACATATTTAAAGAACCTGATCAGGTGGATGATGGAACGAGGTTTGCGTGGTGTAACAGAAAGAATACTAAGAGCCACTAAGGAAATGGAGACCTGGAAAGCCATGATCGTCTGCGTCCTGATAGAACAGGGCATATAGAAGAAAGAAATAGATATACAAAAAAGAAAGGAGCCTGAAACAAGTATGCGTCTTCTCCTTATAATTATTCCTCCTCTGTAGCGACGCTATCTTAAGCGAAGTCGAAACCTTAACAGGATTTATTATCGCTGGGCGTAATCTCATCAATTTAAGATACGAAGATGACACAGCGTCGCATTCTCGTTTGTTATTGTTGTTACTGATGTGTTGTGGTATCCCACGGTTGTATTGTCTTGTGTCTTGATATTTGTTGTGGCGAAATCTTCGTCGCCAAGATATTTTGTTGTTATGGCCTGTTTAAGCCCAGTAGTAAGACACGGAAAACAAGAAAGTAAGTTCAAAGAGTATAGTAGAATAACAGAACAATCTTCTTCTTCTTCTATGTACCCTGTCCCTTCAGGACGTAGGCGATCATGGCTGTCTACGTCTCCCTATCCCTTGTGGCTCTTAGTATGTTTGCTCCTGTTGCTCCTGGCAACCCCCGTTCCGTCATCCACCTGATCAGACCCTGCAAATATGTTATCCGCTGCCTTCCTCTGTCTCTCCTTCCTTCTATCTGACCAGTCAGTATAAGGTTCTCCAGGCTCTCCTTCGTCATTGCATGTCCCTGGAACTTCAGTTGTCTCTTCCTGATGCTCAGCATCAATTTCCTTTTTGTTGTCATTCTTTCTAACACCTCGTCGTTGCTTGTATGCTCAGTCCACGATATCCGTAGCATCCTTCTGTAGAACCACATTTCGGCCGCTTCTAGTTTTGTCCTCATTTTCGATGATATTGTCCAGCATTCACAGCCGTATTGAAGAACTGACATCACGTAGCAGTCTAGCACTCTTTTCTTCGTTTCTAGTGAGATATGTACAATAATAAATGCTAGTAATCAACAAACAGAAGTGTAAGTCCGAACAATATAGTTACGCTGCGTCGTGACAATCTCACGACTGTCTCAAGGTGCGTCACAACTGCCTCTTCGGAAGTCACCCAGGTTGGTATTAATTGACGGAGGAAGAGTCCATTCCCTAACAGTATTTTACTTCAATTACTCGTGGATTCTAGTAATAGTCATTACTACGAGATGATAGTTATTTGCATATCTCGTGAATACTGCTGTATTAAGAAGTTCTCTCTCATAATACGTAGTATCATCTCTTGGGATTTCTCCTGAGTAATCTATTCAAGGAGTAATACTAAAATTACATTGTGAACACTGAAATCTGCTACTCGGCTGTAACTAGTACTCGTAATCCGGTTGATTCACTCGGTTAAGTTATCAAACACCCGCGCTCGAGAGCAGATGTCCGAGGTAGATACGGCGCAAAGCTTAAGTTCGGACAAAAATTCTTGACTGCTTTTGCCCAGATGAGACTCTGCCCTGCAGTTCCTGGGTTCCTCATCTGTTTTCCTCTCTGCCCGAAAGCAGAGGGTCTAATAAAATTAAAACAACCAGATCCACTCCGTTAAGATACTCAGATCTTTATTTTGTGCTTAATATAGGCTATTATCGTGATCAAGCAATTTGCGCTGGAATAATCCGTTCTTATAGTCATATTTGTTATTTTACGATCAGCGTTCAACTACATGTGTCGGTGTTGACATTTCTTTCTACATGGGCTTACGGCCATATCACATTGAATACACCGGTTCACGCTCGATCACCGAAGTTAAGAAACGTTGAGTCGGTACTTAGATGGGTGACCGCTTGGGAATAGCCGAGTTAGAATTCCAGTTGAATACCCTGCATTCACTTAAGCACTGGTACCCTTGGGAAAGGTATTAATCCGTCCCTTCCCTCCAGTTATGGGTTAAATAACAGGTTAGGAGTTGGGGACCCTGCCCTTAAAAAAGAAAAAAACCAATCCCAATGAATCTTGATACTCGAAAAGAAAAAGTATTACTAGACACAAAACTTATATAAAAAAAATCAACAATAAATTGTTGAAAGAAAAAGGTATTACCAGCAATAAATAAATAAAATTTAGTTTGCAATAAATGACCCACCGAGGTTGATATGCCATAAAAACAAAACAACCAACCAACCAACCAAATCTTTCTACATGACCGACTGTGTTGACGACAGATTTCGAAAAAGAAACTACAGGTCATCCTTGACAGGATAGTAGAAGAAAGCTAGAAAAATACCTAACCATCAATCGTTATTAGACAGAAAGTATGATCCTTAACAAGAGAGAAATCCCAATATATAAACTACGAACTGGAAATATAAACATCAAACTGGTGCAGAAATTCAAATATCTAGAAAGCGTTTTAACAGAGGATTGAAAATGCGCTACCGAGAATCGAACACGTATTTGACTAACAAAACAAACATTCCAGAAAATTATTCATGTTGCTTCTAGTCTGAAAATGTCGTTAATACAAAGAAAAAACTCTGAGGTTGCTTTCTGATATCAATCCTCTTAAATGGCAATTAATGTTGGATAATCTCTTTACCGACTATAAAAACAAATTGCCAGTTATTTAAGTGCAACACTTGGGAGATCAGGTCACTTTCGATCCAAGACTGACTAAGCAGTAGATTATTCGGGAGTAGGTTGCTATTTCTTCCTTCAGTAGACTAGCTGCCAATCAAGAATATAAAAACCAATCTGTTCTGGTATTCAACATAATGTTGGATACTATCTTTACCGACTATAAAACAATTATCAGTCATTTAAGTGCCACACGCTTGGGCGATCAGGTCTGTTTCGATCCCTGACTGACTAGGTAGAAGATTCTTCCGTATTAGGTTGCTACATTTTTCTGCAGTAGACTAGCTGCCAACCAAGGTCATGGAACCTAGTCTGTTCTGCTATTCAACACATAGCCATAGGGAGATGAGATAGATTCATATATTTCCCAACGTGCGTGCACGTAAGTGAATGTAACGAGTTTAGCTGAAATTCGAACTCAGTTCTCTGCTTACCATTGAGAGTCGATATTCATTGCACTACAACACATATCCACATTGAAATAATACAGAAATGTGTTATTGAAAATGACATGGGTTTAGCGAGGAAGCAACAAGAAAGTCTTTAAAATGTTTTAACAGAAATGATATTTAAAGATAGAATAGTAAAAAGAAAGCTGGAATTAGTCACCTAATGAGGAAGTGGGAGTGGAAAACCTAACTTTCACGCAGCATATTGAGAGTAAACAGAGATATTGGAAGGCAACGACGTACTTACCTGACGAACTTGTGGGAATGGATGTTGGAACAGTCGCAGCGGCCTTAGTAAAGGGAGGAAGACTGTTAAGAATCACACGAGATAGGAAATCGTGGACAGCCACATTCATCTATGGCTTGAATGGATGTGGCCAATAGAAGAAAGAAAATATTAGAAATGAAAAAAAAATACGTAAAGTAATATAAAACAGGGTAAAACGACCCAGAAGAAAGTGTGTATGGTAAAAATATTTGCAAGAAAAAGAGTCAGAAATATAAAAGAAACGAAGAAAAAGAGAAAAAAATACGAACATCGAAATGTTGGACGATATCATCAAAGATGAATGGTGACATAACAATCAAGCCTGTATTCAAATTCACGAAATGATATTATAATACTCGACAAAGAATGTGATACAAAAATTCCAAGACGCATTGAAATAGGGTGTAGTATTATTAAAAAAAAAATAAATAAATAAAAGTAGCCAAAGACGCATTTCAGAAGCTAACCGGTTGTACTGAAAAACAAAAAAAAATTTCATCAAAAACAAAGAATAGAATGCTGGATTGCTATGTGATATATGTCCTTCTGTATGAAAGTGAATGCTGGACAATCTCATCAAAAATGAAGGAAACGCTTGAGGAAGCAGAAATATAGTTATACAGAAGGGTGCTGAGGATACCATGAACGGAGCACGTGTGCAACGATGAGGTGTTGGAAAGGATGCAAACGAAAAGTAAACTCATACTTAATATGAGGAAGACAAAACTGAGGTTCTTGGGACATGAAATGAGGAAGGAGGGATAAAGCGAAGAAAAGAGAGGGGAAAGCAACTCGAGACGTACTAGTTAGGTCTGATGAACGGTGGAAGTGTTTTAGAAGGATACCAAACGAAAAAAAAATATTGAGAGCGACAAGAGACAGAACCAAGTGGAAGTCCATGATCTCCTACGTCCTAAGGGACACTGCACATGAAGAAGAAGTAGAAGTACATAAATATCTGATTTTTAGTAAAATTTAAATCTGCTCAGTTTTCGTATCCTAATGTAAACAAAGATAATCTTATGAAATGTTACGGAAAAATACTAACTAGATTTAACCAACATATTTTTCAAATATTTGTTAAAACTTTATTTTTAATGAATACTCGTATTTGACTAGATACTCTGTTTTTATATGTAAACCGTATACACACACACAAGAGCGCACACACACGCACAAACACACATAAAAACACACACAAACACACACACACATTCATTCAGGATGAAGGAGAGGCATGAGGTAGAAGAAGTATGGTTTTACAGAAGGATGCTGAGGATACCATGGACGAAGCACGTGTGTAACGAATGAGGTTTTGGAAAGGATGTTGGTTGGTTGTTTTATTTTATGGCATATCAACCTCAGTTGGTCATTATTGCCAACTAATTTTTTTATTTATTTATTGCTGGTAAAACCTTTTTCTTTCAACAATTTATTGTTCTTTTTATATAAGATTTTGTGTCTAGTAATACTTTTTTTTATTTTCGAGTATCAAAATTCATTGGGATTTGTTTTTAAGGGCAGGGTCCATAAGTCCTACCCTGTTATTTAACACATAACTCGAGAGAAGGGACGGATTAATACCTTTCCCAAGGGTACCAGTGCTTAAGTGAATGCAGGGTATTCAACTGGAATTCCAACTCGGCTCACCGATTTCTCTTTCCGAGCCGATATCCACTGCTGTGACTAAACGCTTGCAGCACCTGGTATTGCCAAGCTCTCACCCATCTAAGTACTGACCAGGCTCAACGTTGCTTAACTTCGGTGATCGAGCGAGAACCGGTGTATTCAACGTGATATCCGTAAGCCTGGAAAGAATTTAAACGAGAAGAAAACTGATACTAAATATCAGGAAGAGACAAATGAGGTTCCTGGGACACGTAATGATACTCACAGGTCGGATAAATGGAAGGAGAGACAGAGGAAAGCATCGCAAGTCGTACTTGTTAGGCCCGAGCAAATGGTTGAACAGATACCAAGAGAAAAAATATTGAGAGAGACAAGAGCCAATTGGAAGTCCATGATAGCCTTTGTCTTGAAGGGACACGGCACATGAAGAAGAAGTTTTTGTAAATATAAGAATAATAGCAAATGCTGGACCATCTCAGCAAAGATGAAGAAAATAACTTCAAACAAACGAAATATGGGTCTACAGAAGGATGCTAATAACATAGGCAGAACATGTGAGCAACGACGAGGTTTCTGAGAGGGTTGACACGAAATTAACATCAGGAAAAGACAGCTGAAATTTCTGAGACGTGTAATATGGAAAGAGGGCCTTGAGAATCGGATGCTCACGGGGCGAAAAACGGGAAGCAAAGAGAAGGGAAAAGCAACGCGTGAGATATTTGATCGACTTTGGAGCGGGGTTGAGTAACAGGAGAAGGAGTGTTAAGAGCTACAAATGAATAGGGAAATGTGGAAGACCATGATCGCCTAAGTCCTAAGAGGACACGGCACATAGAAGAAAAAGAGGTTGTGGGTTAATTTTTGTGCCCCATTTTGCATTCCGCTTCTGTAGCTAAAACGGTTCTGGCGACGTCTACTGATACACAAGAAACATGAAATATAAAATGCCGAATGTTTCCTATATAAAAATATGTAAATTCTCTCACTTGCATTTTTATCACATGCAGTGTTAAAATACATTTTCTTTTCTTTTTTTTTTTTATCATTTCACCCCAAATAAGGTGGGAGTATCACTTCTGCGTTTGGGGTTACTTTGACAGAAAAGCCTGGATACAAGGAGTATTAAAGAAAGGATAAAAGACGAACGGGATTCAAGAAGAAAGGATGTTGCATTTAAATTTTTGCAGATTGTGGCTATGAATGAAAAAATAAGTAGACGGGAAAACTACCGGCGAGAAGTGCAAGAAAAGAAACTGTAAGAGTAGAAGTGCCGATTAGATTTAATTATTTCAAAATATTGCGACCTAGATGACAATCTAGTAGCTTGCTTAAATTTACGTAGTCAGGGCAACAGGAAAAATTAAACCCCGTCAGATCAATTGCCATGAAAATTATTTTTACAAGAAACAGATCAGCTACGTCACGTCAGTGAGAAAGTGACTGGAATCGAGATGCAAAGTCAGGACCGGTTACATTACATATACTTTGGATTTTGCCGAGAACCATCAAATAAATATTAGAAGCACTCGACCAGATATGGCAACAGTATTAATGCACGGACGAATAGTAAGTTTGTAAATGTGCATGATGGATTCTGAAAAGAAAATTTTTCTATCCCGACACAGGGACCCAACTGTCCTAGCAGTAGATGCAGCTGTAGGTTCGATGTAATCCTTCACGTCGGTTAAAAAACTGAAGCCAAGGAGCTCCAATGTGTTGCTCTCCAGGAGACTAGCATGCTCCGTGCTGATGACTGGCAGGAAGGTTTCGCAGTATTTGTCTATATTTCTGAAATGTGGTAGTATTTACAGTATTTACATTATTCAGACTATTGTCCTCATTTTTGTTGCCATTTCTACGACGTTTCGGTCGTTGTACGCTTCGGCCTTCTTCCTTAAGGACACATGGCCATTTGGATATAGACGTTGGTTAGTTCCTGAATTGACCTTTAGAGTTGTGATTTCAATACCAGGTTACAGCAATGGTGAACAAGTAACTTGCATGGTTAGAGGGAGATAACTCATGACTTCTAATCGTGACTTTAAGCAAGGTATGAAAATGATATACCCCAGTGATTGTAATAAATGTTTTGGTTCAAAATTCCGAGAACCTGAAGGATGCCGGAGCGTACAACGGCTGAAACTTCGTACAAATGGAAACAAAGATGAAGACAATAGTCCGAATAATGTAAATACTGCAAGTTTCTCTACGCTTAAATTTTTCGACTTGCCTAACTTTAACATCCATAATTTTTATGGCTGAATCCTTTTTTTTTTGTTTTTGCTAACAACCATGCATTAATTTTATTTTCAATTAATGTTTAGTCCTTTTTTTACCACGTTTCATAGGAGTTCGTTATTTTTCTTTGTCTTTCTGTCACCAGTACTGTACCATATGCATATTTAATATTGTTAATATTGTGGTCTCTAATACTGAATCTTGGTAGGAGATCTAATTTTTCAGGATCAAATTGTAAACATTGAATAGATCTGTTGATGAGACACACCTTTCTCTTGTACCTCTGTATATTTTTTGCACATTTACTCTAATTCATTTTCTAACCGTATGCAGGTGGCTTGCTCCAAGTATAGATCACCGATTATGCTAATATTCTTCCCAAATATAACATCTTACGCAACAGTTCCAGAATTTTATTTGGGATATAATTTATCAAAGACTTCTCCAGCAAAAATGATTACCTCCCTTTAAAACTGGTTATGATTTCTTGCATGAAGAAATTTGTTTTGATATACTATTTGAAAAATACAAGCAATATTTTTGTAAATAGAGGAATAACACGTGATACGCCTGTCTATGATTGCTAAAGACATTTGCTTCCAGACCATAAGACCTGGGTTCGAATCTCACCATAGCCTATTTGTTCGTCAAGATGATTTCATGATTTTATCGGCTATAGAATAAGTGGCATATTTGGAGAATATTTGTATCCACGATTGTAGAGACTGGGCCTCTTAGAAACCAGCATGGGGTTACAAAAGTCTTTGAGCGCATTGGAATAGAAAAGAGAGAATTTTTAGTTCAAATAAATTGTGTATGTGTATGTATAAGAGGATAATTTTTAAGTACTAAAGAGGGATCACAGACCAAAATCATTTCAGATTGGGATAAGCACCTGATTCATTCATTTATTTAATTGTTTATCTATTTATGCTCGAGATGAAGTGAGAAAACACAGACTATTCAACACTCCAACATTTGATTTATTTGATTTCTTGGATTTATTTTTTTTTTTTAGTTCACTGATTTGATTTATTTCTTTATTCTATATTCTTTTTCTTTATTTTAATTTTCTACTTACCTATATATAGACAAGAACTTGACCCTCAGAAACAAACGGAACTTGATATGTAAAGCCACAAATTTAATCGCCTGAAAAGAGTCAAACTTAGACTCGAAACACGTGTAGAGTCACAAATACCATTATGGACACTTAAAATATAATATGTATAATATCTTTATACAACAATAAATATACACTTTAAACTAAACGTTCACGGCCTCTCACACTTTTTATTCTATACCAATTTCTCTCATTGAAAAAACTATTTTCTTTTCTAATATATATATATATATATATATATATATAAAGTGTGTGCACTTTAAAAACATAACTTTATTAGTATTTGTGATAGAAATAATATGTAAAAAATGTTAAGTTTAATGTACCTACTTTTAAGTATCATTATTGAATAATTGTTTACCACAAAATTTGCAAACATTATTTAGATAAGTAAACAAACATATCGGAAGGCGTAGACCATTTTATTGGTATCCACGTTCACCAGATTTGACTCCATAAGATTTTTCATGTGGACATGTGAAAACAATTGTGTATGCAACCAAACCTATTTTCATTAGAATGTTTGAGAGCTAAAATAGCGAATGGAATTTCAGTCATTACTGAAATTTCAGTCATCAATTGGCAAATGTTTCCCGTGAACTGTAAAATCGTGTTACTCTTTGTATTGCTAAAGATGGAGGACATGCGGAAACTTAAATAAAATTTAAATAAAACCTTATAAAAATATAGATTTACTTGTTTCTAATCCTTTTTACAAATTGTTTCTACCGGGAATACACATAAAGTTGTACATTTTCTAAATTGCACACGAACCCTTATGGACAACCTATATATATATATATATATATATATATATATATATATATATATATATTGGCTTGTGGGCATAATTACTAGAGGTGGTGATATGTCGATTTTTGTTGTAACTTTGTTGAATTCACATTTTGATAGAGAGATAAATATGAAGAGACTGAAATAGGTAGATAAATAATTGCAAGAAACACATTCTGAAGTATTTAAAACATAAAAGTAAAGTAAATTAGAAACGAAAAGATATTACACAGAGAATTAAATGTTGAGAGAAAGAATAAAGAAAGAAAAGCAGGGTGATAACTGGGAGGAGATTTAGAATCTACGAAGCTTGAAACTATAATTAACAATAAACGAGGCAAAGAAGAGTATAATTGAAGGACAGATTAAAGAAAAACAAGGAAGGTGACGGATGAAAACTTGATATAAAGTCAGAGAACAAATGAATTAAAGAAAGAAAAAAAGTAAAGCAAAAATAAATTCAAATGGAGATTAGAAAATCATGGAGGATGACAATAAAGAAGTAAACAACGTCTATTTGCTTTGAATATTCGATTCAATAAATAACGATTGACATTAAAGAAATATTCATAGGAGACGACGTATCGTCTGTGAAAATAAAGCAAGGGAAATGAAAATGAATCAGTTACAGGGGAGAGGTAGGAATATATGTCGTACAGTAGATGGACGATATGAAGGTAAAGAAAGAATACAGTCAAAATTTGAACGAAACATGAAAGGAAAGAAATACATTGAATGATGAAAATAGTTGTAAATTAAACTTTATAGCGAAACCAAAGAGCGCGCGAAGACAACACTATCTTTTAAGCAGATTCAAAGAACTATGGTTAAAAAAAAGTTTAGGGAATGCTCATAAGAACAAAGAAATTCTATAACGGAAATATTTGCAATTCTTTCGGAAAATTTAAATCACTTAGTTTTTAACTGCATTAGCTTTGCTGTACCGATACCAATTCAACTCAGTGAAATCAAAGATGAATTCTACAAAGACAAAAAGGGAGATAATAAAAAAAATTAAGTTAAAAGAGAAAAAAAAATAAAAGAATACTAGACAACGAATAAATAGAACAAGAGAAGGCATTAAAAGATTTAAGCAGTTTTAAATTTAGGAGAACATATAAAAGAAATTAACAAACCGCGATAACTAAATATGAATATTTTTTTAAAAATCTTGCTTGATTAAATCAATGGAAACGATTGTTATTGTCTTACACTTTTCATGTTGTAGAACGAAGAAGTTGGAAACTTCCTTTTTTTCCGGAAAGTGTCTCTCACTTTTGCTTTTATTATTTCAAATTTCGTATGAGCAGGTTTTACATTGAATCATTTCATCTTGTTACGAACATACATAACATTCGATAATAATACAATGCCATTGTCTTTTGCATGATAGCGATTCTTGTTTGTCGTATTATATGACAAGTGACACGTTTCAGTCCCTCAATGGAGTATCTTCAGATAAACTAAAATAATTTTGTATAGTTAAATGTGCGCTGTGGTGTAGTGGATATCGGCTCGGAACGAGAAATTGGAGAGTTCAAATTCTAGTTAAATTTGTTGCATTCAGTTATTCGCTAATACTCTTTAAAAATTAAATCCGTCTCTTCCTTCCATCTACGGATTAAATAACAAGATAGATTGGGTTGGTAACTAGACTACTGAAGAAATAATTGGCAAAATGACGCTGAAAAATTTTCCGCCTGGTCAGTCATATATGACACTTAACTTACTGACTGAAATAAAAAAATGGAGGGGGGGATAAAACAAGCTCGACTTACACTTTACCCGAAAACATTCAATGCAAAGAAGAAAGAAATCATTTTAAATTTTGAAGCTCGAAATTTCTAAATTCTAAAATTTATATATCTCATCAATCTTCTCAAACGTATTTAATGTTAATTACGTTACATTGTACTCATATGATTTCTGTCAGAAAATTGGGTGCATACTTTGATCCTTGAAGGAAATTTAGTGCCCAGGATACTGAAATTAGGGCACTTTTAATAGATTTGGGTAATGTCCTGCTATTTTGATCAGAGCTGATTTATTTCTGCAGAGATAACGGCAAGAAAGAAAGAAAGAGTAAAAGTTTGAGTTTGAGTTTTGTTTAAAGGCATATCAACCTCTGTGGGTTATTTAATGCCAAAAGGTAGGGTTTTAAAGCATTTTTGTAATGTTCGGTTATAGTAAGAAAGTTGATTTAGTCAGTTTGAGTTTGAGTTTGAGTTTTGTTTAACGGCATATCAACCTCTGTTGGTTATTTAATGCCAAAAGGTAGGGTTTTAAAGCATTTTTGTAATGTTCGGTTATAGTAAGAAAGTTGATTTAGTCAGTTTGAGTTTGAGTTTGAGTTTTGTTTAACGGCATATCAACCTCTGTTGGTTATTTAATGCCAAAAAGGTAGGGTTTTAAAGCATTTTTGTAATGTTCGGTTATAGTAAGAAAGTTGATTTAGTCAGTTTGAGTTTGAATTTGAGTTTTGTTTAACAGCATATCAACACATCTGTGGGTTATCTAATACCAAAAAGATGGGGTTTTAAGGTGTGTTTTTAATGTTCAATTATACCGAGAAGGTTGATTTAAGATGATTTTTTGTATTTTAGAAAAACGATGATATCTTCTATCTTTTTATTAAAAATGTATTACTGGTAATAATTTCACTCATTTGATGGTACATTGCATCCAGCAGCAAGGCCTCTGATTTAGAGGTTGTGAGGAGCATGGAATCACCTCTTAATTGTTGTTCTTCCTAGGTCTACCCTGACCGGGAGTGGTAGTAACTGTTAGGGTCCCAGCTATGGGTAAATAGTTAAGCCCCAAGCTGAGATCAAAATGCCATGAAAGTATAAAAATAGACTTTTATAGAAATATATACACAAAAATAAACTTTTATAGAACAATACACATTTTTTTTAAAAAATATTACCAACAATACTCTTTGGAAAAAAAAAATATTTCATTTATCACATTTTTGACGGAAACAAATTTATTCTCAGCAAACCATTTTTGAATACATAACTATAAGACATTTTCAGTTTTCTAAAATAAAAAAGAATAAAAACAAAAACTTTTCATTCAAATCAACCTTCTTTCTGTAACCGAATATTAAAAATATCCTTTAAAACCCCACCATTTTTCATTAAATAACACCCAGAGCTTGATATGCCATTAAACAAAACTGAAACTCAATCTCAAATATATTGCCGACATTCCTACATATATTGCCAAAATTTATATATATATATGTATATATATATATATATTGCTAACATTCACCTACATATTACTTAATTTCGCATATATATGGCTAATATTCACATATATGTTGGTAATATTGATATATACATCGATAACATTCTCATATATATATAGCTAGCATTGACATATATCTTGCTAACATAGGTTTCTCAAATTTTTACAGTAACTCCGCCTTTCTAAGCAGAAATAAACATTTATGTTTACATATCTTATCTATTACACCAACGTCTCCACCTTATGTTTCTCAGGTGGCATCCTGAATGGATTAATATCCAGCTATATATAACAAATTATATAATCAAATCTGTAGGGGCTTCGGCTATATTCGTCAATTGGTCTCGTGCCAAACCGAATCCCCACAATTGAAAATATCAGAAGGTTGAAAGAATTTTTCGCAGAATAAAAGTATTTTGTTTCTAAAATAAATGCATTTTATGAACAGAACTGAATAATAAATCTAAACTTATTTATAAATGAAACTTTGTCTGTGTGTGTGTGTGTGTGTGTGTGTGTATCCGTTACCTATAGACTCCGAAACGGCTGAAACGATTTTCTTGAAAATTTACACAGTTGTACTATAAGTGTCTGCGAGTGTTCTTAGCTAAGTTTTGTGTCGAGGTACCCCCAATAAATATCGAAAATCGATAATCGAAAAAATCGGGTTATAGAAGGCGTGGTCTGATTTTAATCAAATTTGATAACACTCATAAACAAAGACATAAGAAACGATATTCAGAATTTTCAAGGTTGCAGTTCTTACAATAGTGCAGAAAATTTGATATCGATTCCAGGAAATCAAAATTTGACTTACATCCATTCATTTTTCTTTCAATCTACGGTTTCGCTTTAACTGGAAACAATTATTGCTTTTTAGTCTTTCGTGCCAACATCCAAAGCGTCTGAGCTCCAGGACCATAGATTAGTTTTAAAGCTTTCATTACACCTGAGCATGGCCGGGCTATGCAGCTAGTTATATAAATATATATAATCATTTAAAAAAAAAACTATTTGATATCGGTATCAGGAAATCAAAATTTGACTTACATCCATTCATTTTTCTTTCAGTCTACGGTTTCGCTTTAACTGGAAACGTTTTAGTCTTTCGTGCCAACGTCCAAAGAGTGTGAACTCCAGGACCATGGATTAGTTTTTAAGCTTTCATTACAGCCGAGCAACGCCGGGTTATACCTCTAGTTTTTAAATAAAATAAAATGTTCAAAGAGAAAATGTATGTAGTTAAATGTTTCAGAGAAATTCAGATCTTATAATTGATAGTAGCAGAATGTGTGTATGTAAAAAGAATAAAAACGTCACTAATAAGGCCTGTGTTCTTTTCCTTTTTTGGCCGACTAAAGAGTGAAAAGGAAAGTCAAGCAATAAAGGAGATTGTACTCATTGGAGTTAGTTCAAGCATCTTGTTGGTGTAGTTTTCTTTGACGGTGTGTGGGTGAAAACGAAAAAAGAAAAATTGGAAGAAGGAAGAATGAATGTATGTCGACGAGGTATGACCGAGTAAGCGACTTAAAATGTCTTCCTTAAATTGTGTCGAAGTCCGTCAAATTACCGCCCCCACATCGAACTGATTTGATCGGTCAAGTACGTGGTTAAGTAGTGAATCTAGACATGTGACTGGATCGAAACCGCATACTCATTTACTTAGTGTTAAGAAAAATATAATAATAACCGCATTTTCTTAGAATTTGACCAATTATTGCAGTCGACGTTAAATAAATCCTCGTACCGTCTATAGTAATCCTCAAACGTTTTTTCGTCTACTGGTATATACTCAAAAATTTCCATAGTGCTCCAGATAGCACTGATAAAAACTAGTATCGTTCTCATTTTGTTTTTCTTTTAATGATTTAAAAAGTGACTCTTCAATTTTATTTTGTCGTTCCTCGGTCTTTTTAAAGAATTGTTTTTGCAAATCCATCTGTTGTTTATGTATCTCCATAAATAATTGTTGTTGTTGTTGTAATTGCTCATCGTTTTTTTGTTGTCGATCCAACTGACTTTTCATTAATTGAATTATCACTTTTTGTAAGTCTTCCATTTTTTTTTTCAGACTCAACACGACCAATTTTTCGTAAATACGATAAGAAAAACACTAACTGTAGTTACAGTTTATTTTTTTCGTAAGACATATGTCCAAAAGAAAGAGATAGGCTCAAAACAGATCTACTTACAGATTTTTCTGTGACGCCGTTCCGGGCTTGTAGAGATATTTTTTCGACTCTGAATTTTTTCCTTCTCTTTTATTTTCTTTATAAGTTGCAGGTTATTTTAGATGGAGTAAATATGTTTGCTTTCTTGATGCTTTAACATTTTTGACCGATTATTTGTGAAGTTGGGCTATCCCTTGATACTTGAAATCCACGTTCGATCTCTGATATTTGCATTTTATGTATTTGCTAGTTGATATGTGGCGATAGTGGTCAAACAGAAAAGGTTTTCTTTTCTTGCGTGAATTCCTATATCTTTGTTGCTCGTTGATATGGTGACTGACTTGAAAACTCGTATTTTTCCTGTCCGTGTGAATTGTTCGAATCTTTCGTCACTAGTTGATATGGTGACTGTTAAAAATGAAGTTTTTCCTTCCCTGCGTGAATTGTGCGAATCTACGTCGCCAGTTGATATGGACCCGGTATGGGACCATAAAACAATAAGTCAACAAGGTGGTAAGTTCAAGAACATATATTACGTCAAGAAGAAATACAGAGATACAAAGAGATATAAAGAGGAAAGTAATAATAGCTTGCGTGAACTGAAGTCGTACTGGGAGCCAGAGTCTCTGTCGCCCTTGATCACCCCACACGAGAGTCCTCACGGAAGTCTCTCTGACTCCTGCACACGTCCTCGAGAGTAATTAACTCTCGGCTAATGTAGGTAAAGAAGTCCATTATTAAGTGGGTAACTCCCCCACAACACCTATCGAATCAGAATCCAGAATCTCAATCTTCACACCGACTTGTGAAATTTGCCTTGGTCTGGGCTTTTCCATAATGTTTTCAGTCGTTTTGATCCGATTTTGCGGGTGTGCAATTTCACAGTTTGCGTTTTAATTAATTGTTGTATGATATAGGATTTGTATTCTATGAAAGACTCTGCAGCTGCAAAACGTTATAAACAACGTGTGGTGCTGGGCTCATAGCCGCCTAACGACTGAATGTCGGCTGATTCTAAAATATACTGCATGATTTTAATTGGTTGACTGTACAAGAGAACAGATGAAGCCAACAAAATTTACCTCATTAGCACAGTGATTGTGGATTTAACTCTTAATTATTCACGCTTCTCTAGCCAAAATATTTTGGATTGACGTTACACAAAAAAAAACAAAAAAAAAACGTAAACCTCCTGGCGGGCCTGCCAAATGATTTTCACGTTGAAATGGCTAATTTACTATTTCTATTACAATTATTACATGTAGATAGGAATAAATACCTGTACTAAAATAACTGTACGATAAAAATTATTTAATGTTTTGAATGTGTTCAACTGAAGCCAAAGTTACTGCTGTAGAGTATATTTCTTATTTCTGTAGAGTATATTTCTTACAAATGTTCAAAAGTATTTTCAAATCAAAGTTTTTTTCTTCTTTGTGAAAAGAGTTCTAGACTGCTACGTGATGTCAGTTCTTCAATACGGCTGTGAATGCTGGACAATATCATCGAAAATGAGGACAAAACTGGAAGCGGCCGAAATGTGGTTCTATAGAAGGATGCTACGGATATCGTGGACTGAGCATACAAGCAACGACGAGGTGTTAGAAAGAATGGCAACAAAAAGGAAATTGATGCTGAGCATCGGGAAGAGACAACTGAAGTTCCTGGGACATGCAATGAGGAAAGGGAGCCTGGAGAACCTGATACTGACTGGTCAGATAGAAGGAAGGAGAGACAGAGGAAGGCAGCGGATAACATATTTGCAGGGACTGATCAGGTGGATGACGGAACGGGGGTTGCCAGAAGCAATAGGAGCAAACATACTAAGAGCCACAAGGGATAGGGAGACGTGGAGAGCCATGATCGCCTACGTCCTGAAGGGACAGGGCACAAAGAAGAAGAAGAAGAAGAAGAAGAAGAAGAGGTAGTGTACTCTCTAGGATGTGCTTCTGTGGCGCAGTGGATATCGACTCGGAACGAGAAATTGGAGACGCGAGTTTGAATTCCATTTGAATTTTGGATTCACTTACGCGAAGATAGCCTTAAGAAAGGTATTAATCCGTCTTTTCCCTCCAGCTATGGGTCGAATAACAGGACATATTGGCAACCAGTCTACCGCAGAAAGCAATGGCAACCTACTCCGGGAAAATCGAGACATGATCATATGAGCGTGTATCACGTGTGGCACTTAACTGACTGTACTCTCACGATGATTTGCTCAGGAGTTGACGAACAAGACACGCCTTGCTAGTTATTTAATGTAGCATCTCCCTTTTTTTCTCAGTGTTAAAATATGTGGGTAGAAATTCTAATCAGACAGATAGTTTCCAAGAACTACCACATCTTACCTGGATTCTTTTTTAAGACTAAAGTCATAGCTACTTCATATCAGCTGACTTCCTCATAATCTTCAATCCTCTCTTCTTTCAAGTCACATATCTCATCATAAAGATTTTAACTAGAACTTAAGCGGCTCTTCAATTTTGGGTGATCTTATTATATAAAAAAATAAATCATGATATCTTATGATCTAAACTTATTTATAAATGGAACTTTGTGTCTGTGTGTGTGTGTCCGCTAACTATAGACTCCAAAACGGCTGAACCGAATTTCTTGAAAATTTACACAGTCGTACTCTAAGCGTTTCCTAGTCTTCTTAACTAGGTTTTGTGTTGGGGTACCCCAGATAAATATCGAAAATCCGTAATCGAAAAAATCGGGTTATAGAAGGAGTGGTCCGATTTTAATCAAATTTGATACACTCATAGACAAAGACATAAGAAACGATATTCAGAAGAATATATATATATAAGGCAAGATGTTTGTGTGTGTGTCTGTTTATATGCCTGTATGTCTGTAATTTCTTTAGCCTTTTATTTTAGTTTTTACTTCGGATTTGGCTCTAAGTATGTATAATTGTAGTTCTTAGTCTCAGCCATGATACCATTTACTCAGACGACTTATTTAGCCTTCCTTCAAAATTCAGTTTAGGACAAAAAAAACTTATTTCATATCGACACCAGGAAATCAAAATTTGACTTACATTCATTCATTTTTCTTTCAGCCTACTGTTTCGTTTTAACTGTAAAAACTATTGCTTTTTAGTCTTTCGGGCTTTTTAGTCTTTCGGGCCAACGTCCAAAGATTCTGAGCTGTAGGACCATGGATCAGTTTTAAAGCTTTCATTACACCCGAGCAACGCCGGACTATACTGCTAGTCTTATTGTAAAAAGATCTTATGATACTGGATGAATGCTCTTCTACTGAACGGACTCACTGGACAAGAAGTGCTGTTACCGTCCCAGGATATTTATTTGTACAAAGCCTGTTGAGTCTAGTTGCTACTTGTGCTGTCTACTATCTATGGGCACGTCGACGTGGTGAAATGTTTAGCAGGTTTGTCCTGCTCGAGCATATTACAATTGAGTAGTGAGTCCTATCCTCACTGGGTGCCCCATACTTTCGATCTTGTTTTTTTTTTTTTGTAAATATGGCTGACAAATTCGAGCACTATGCTAGCTCCAAATTTTGCATGAAGGTTTGCAAATCAGTTAAAAATTTCTTGTAGTTTATCTGGATCGCCATACACCTGATGAAGGCCGAAAAGCAACAGTCGAAAAGTATATATGTAAATAATATCAATAACGTAGGCAGATATGTTATGAAACTTTTCGACAAAGAAACAATATTAATAACTTAATGCATACTAAAATAATATCGCGAGAAAGCTGATAAGAAACAGATATTTTGTATTTTAAGAACACCTCTAATCTGAATTTGTAGTAAAATATAATGGTATGCTTTCTTTATTTGCGAACACTTTTCGTTAAAACAAAATGCCAGTTAGTTAAGTGCCATCCGTGGTACACGATTGAGTGATCATGTCTCTGTCGATCCTGCACCGATTAGGCAGAAAATTTTCCTGCAGTAGGATACTATTTCTTTCTGTGGCAGAATGGTTGCCAACCAAGGCTGTAGAACCCAATCTGTTTTGCTATTTAACCCTTACATTGAGGCAAAAAACTTGATTAACACCTTTCCCAAGAGTATTGGTGCGTAAGTGAATACAACGAATTCAACAGGAATTCGAACATTAGGATTCTATCTAACCCTTAAATTCTATCTGACCCTTAAATGACCATAAATGCTTGATGGGCCGTTAAACCCAAACTAAACCACTCTATTTGCCATGTCCCTTAAAGTAGTGGGTGGTCATGGTTCTCCATAATTTCTTGTTTTTATAGCTCTTAGGAAATATCTTATTTCCCTTGTCTCTTATAATAACTGTTCTGCCAAACATTTGGAGAATGCCGTGACGTATGACACGCGCTGGTTTCTTCTGTCCCGCTTGCTTTTTATATGTCCAGTTAATGTCAAATATTCTAAGCATTAATTCCTAATTATCTGAGATTTAAATTGTATCTTTGGGATGCTGAGTAGAAAATGGTTTTAATTTCGATTTTTTTAAAAACTTTGTCAGTGCCCACATTTCCAGTTCGCGGGATTCCCAGCATCCTTCTGTAGAACCACATTTATGTTGATTTACTTTTATTTCATCTGTGATGAGATTTTTCAGTATTCACTGCCATATTACAGTACCTATACTACAGAAAAGTTTTCTTTGTTTCGAACGACATTTTCCTGTTTGTTAAGTGTCTACCTTATCTTCGGTTTTTGGTGTCAATTTTATGTAGTACGTGAAACCACCTCCAAGATTTTTAGACTTCTATACTTGCTTGTTTTTGGACTCCCTTAATGTGTTAATCGCCTATTGCACTCTTGTTATTTTTGTGACAGATTCTGCTTTTTGCAATAGTTGTTTAGTCAATTCATTACTATGTTCTTATATGGGAGGGCGTTTTTTGAAGGGTAGTAGTAGTGTGTATATTGTTGCAGATTGACGGAATTTGGCTTTGTTGTAGATACCCCACTATAAGTCATAAAGATTATAAATCAAGAAAATCAACTTGAGTTGAGAAATAACATTTTATATATACACATATCAGTTAAGGTTTTTACAATTAAAGTAATCCTTTAAATATGTGTCCAACCGGCGTTAAAATGTTCATGGAAATAAAATGCTGAAAAGAGAATTAATTCTTAGATATGTGGGAACGTTGTGAGTAAGGAATGTCTTTGATGTATCCGCTCCTTAGGTCAGTAAGTAGTTTTGAGACAGCGAAGGAGGAAAACGGAGGTAAGGGAGGTGAACATAGTAAGCCACTTGACTTGGTCAAGGGAGATACTAATTACCCTCGTCTCTCTCGAGTCAGTATGTGTGAATCGGTCTGTCTTTCTGTCTGCCCGCGTCTGATTGGGTTTGTCTGTGTCGTCTGGCGATGCTTTCAGTATCGGCTTTTTATATCTTCTTTTTGGATCGCAGCAGATCATTTTGGAATTCACACTTGTATTTGATTCTAGGCTTCCCATTGGCCGATAAATTAAATTCGTGTAGGCTCGCGAACTGGAATTTAATATTTAATTAACTTTTAGTTTTCAACCGGAACATCTGCGCGAAGCCAGGGTGCGCACCGACGACTTTTGGTCATTTGCTTTTTGAACGTGAAAGTGCAAACATTCGGTCCATCGCTATGCTCGGTCGGTATCACCACATTCTTTACTATGTTCTCCATTTTCATCTATACGTCTGTTATTAACACATCATATCTAATATTGTTAAGAATGTAGTCGCCAATAAGTACGCCTGGTAGGAATTAAAATTCTCTCATAATCACCTTATTATAAAGTTTGAAGATATCCGGCAAGAAGACACATCATTGCCTTCCACCTCTTTCTAATTTTGGATATTACTAAATTTCTATCTGTATTCAGTTGGTTTGCTTCCAGTATAGGTTCTTGATTATTTTAATATCATTTTCAAATAGACCAAGCTTGCTATCACCCTCAACAGCTCTTTGTGATATACTTTGTCAAAGACTTTTGTAGCAAATAGGATTACCTCCCTTTAAAATTTCTCAAAAAGAAATGAATCTATGCTGAAAAATCCTTTTGCTATATTATAAGTACTTTGTGCCGGGGGATATGAACAAAAGAAGACTCATTTTAAGAATTTTTCTGTGATTTGCTATTTTTACGTCATTATTAGTAGTTGTGATTTTCCCAAAGCAAACATGTTGATATTTTTACAGCAAAAAATATAAAAGTCAACGTATCATTCAGCGTGTGGTAGAAACCGGAGTAACTAGAGATATTGAAATTTATGAAAGCCGTTTTCAGAGGGCGAATATTTCTTTTTCTTTTAATTGTTTTTTATTCTCTGTTTGTTCATGATGCTGGATATTTCAAAAGATTATGGCAAGGCAGGTGGTCGTTTCCTCTTGCTGAGTATTCCTGATCTTATTAAAGCAATGTTATCACAAAGCGTGAGCAACATTTTATCAGTGCAGGTTGGGTTAAAAAAAAAATCGGTCGTGTCAATAAACGTTATTTGCGACAAAAAATTCATAGAAAAACTAAGAAGAATATTTTAAAAAAGAGGTAATGTTAAAAAAATTAAGCGTAATGTTAATAATTAATTTGAAAGAAATATAATTATACTTCTTTTCAGTATTAGCAATACTACATTTTGGGGATATGAAATTTGAACAGATATAGGGGCCCCTTCGCAGCTAGCAACAATAAATTCAAAGACCCATCTACATATGTATACACTATGTAAAAGTTCTGATAAATTCAACAAGTTCATAGAAATAGATCCCAAAAGAAAATTCTAAGGCCAACATTAGCTTTTTCAATCTATTGGCTTCAGTGAGTTAAGTGACATACGTGATACACGCTTTGGGCGATCATGTCTCGAAAGAGACATAACTGACGGGGCAGAAGATTATCCCGCAGTAGGTTGTCATTGCTTTCTACAGTAGAGTGATTGCTTTAGAACTCAATCTGCCTTATTATTTTACCCATAACGGGAGGGAAGAGACTGATTAATACCTTTCCCAATGGTATTTGTGCGTAAGTGAATGCAAGGAATTCAACTAGAATTCGAACTCAGCTCCCCAATTGGTTGTTCCGAGTCGATATCCACTGCACCACAACAGACATCTGTTGACTTACTGTTACGAAAATGGCTTTATTTTACGATAACTCTAACAGTAAATATACTAAAAATGATCGATGTTGTTTAAAAATTTACTCATTAAAATATTCTTCAAAGGACGTCCTTATTTAGGGGCTCTGAAGATTACGATTTATACATGCATCAACGATTTTGCTTCGTCAGTTATATACTGCTTCTGACGCTAGAAACCAACAATCATTTTGATGGATAACGACAAAAAACGAAAAACATATATATAAAAATATAAACTTATATTTTTATTCTTCGTCAGAGGCAGTTGTGTGGAGGGGAGTGTAGCCAAACCGAATCACAACCATACGATCGAGTTGCCGGGAGTCGTTGACCAGCGGGAGTTTTCTTCTCTCTTCTTACGTTCTCTCTACATACGCACTTTCGGCGTTCTGATTTCGGTCAGAAAACTCCGAACTTATATAACCGGAAATTTCTACGCATTTTTGCCTTCTCTGGTTTTCGCTTGATTGTTTCATCTATGGCCAGGCACAACTTCGTCGCCTTTCAAGCCGGCTGTCTTTGATATCAATCATATTTCTGTCGACCGCTGGTTGTGTTTTCTTACTTTGATATCAATCATATTTCTGTTGGGTCAAAGAAATATATTAAATCTCTCTTCAAAGACAGAGCAATCAAGGCTTTTCACAAGCGATTAATTTCAGCAACTTTTTCCCCTTAATCCAGTCTAATGTCAGGTACAAGTCAAAAGACTTGCTCTTATCTTCACCCAGACTTGTAAACTGCTACTGACTGTATCCATAAACTGAAGAAAATAAAACAGTATCTAAAATTTCTTTTCGTTTCCATCCCTTTTAAACCGCATCATCATGATCGACCATGATATCCACAGAATCCTTCTGTAGAACCACATTTCAGTCGCTTCAATTTTTTCTTCATCTTTGATGATATTGACCATAATTCACTGCCATATTGAAGAAAAGGTATCACATAGAAATCCAGTACTCTCTTCTTTGTTTCTAGCGGAATTTTCCTGTCTCTTAATACTCTGCTCCACTTCTGGAACGCGTCCTTGGCCATTCCAATTCGTCTTCGGATCTCAGTGTCACGCTTTCGTTAGAAAGCTTCCATTCATAGGAAGTGAAAAAAATAAACAAAACAAAAGACAAAAAACAACGACGTGCTTATGACAATAACTCCTAACCACAGAGAAAAAGTGATATAGAGAATTTGTAAATAGCTAATTGCAGGAATGACATTTGGCCCTGCAGAGATGAAAATATCATTGAAGAATATTAATTAGGAAAATCTGTATTGCAATTGCCATTGAAATAAGTATAATGCAAGTGATATATTAATATGGTTATACTTTTAGCCATTATCAAGGGAAAAATATTTAGGGTTACTGGTGTTTCTCAAAATGAAGCCTAAGCCGTCAAGTCTTGATTAGAACGATCAATTAAGTATTAAGAATTAAGTATTAAGTATTAAGAATTAAGTATTAAGTATTAAGAATTCAGTATTAAGTATTAAGAATTAAGTATTAAGTATTAAGAATTCAGTATTAAGTATTAAGAATTAAGTATTAAGTATTAAGAATTAAGTATTAAGTATTAAGAATTCAGTATTAAGTATTAAGAATTAAGTATTAAGTATTAAGAATTCAGTATTAAGTATTAAGAATTACGTATTAAGTATTAAGAATTCAGTATTAAGTATTAAGAATTAAGTATTAAGTATTAAGAATTCAGTATTAAGTATTAAGAATTAAGTATTAAGTATTAAGAATTAAGTATTAAGTATTAAGAATTAAGTATTAAGTATTAAGAATTAAGTATTAAGTATTAAGAATTAAGTATTAAGTATTAAGAATTAAGTATTAAGTATTAAGAATTCAGTATTAAGTATTAAGAATTAAGTATTAACTATTAAGAATTAAGTATTAAGTAACTTACCATTAGCAATCAAAGTATTTGCGAAAAAGTTAAAAAGGTAATATGGACACAGTTGCATATTTTCTCAGCGATTTAGAGTTAAAATAGCTAGATGTATAGGTAAGATCTATTCTAAGATTTTTTGCACAATTACCTTTGTATAGTATTTCTGCTACCTGTATATTATATCTATATAAATGAATGGCAAGATGTTTGTCTGTGTGTGTGTGTGTGTGTGTGTGTGTGTGTGTGTGTGTGTGTGTGTCTGTTTGTCTGTGTGTGTGTGTGTCTGTGTGTGTCTGTGTATCTGTGTGTGTGTGTGTGCCTGTGTGTGTGTGTCTGTATGTCTGTGTGTGTGTGTGTGTGTGTGTCTCTGTGTGTGTGTGTCTGTATGTCTGTGTCTGTATGTCTGTGTGTGTGTGTGTTTGTCTTTATACAAATCCACAATCTTTATTTGATTCTCACCAAGCTTCGCACAAATATTCTTTCGTTACCCGGTCAGGCTACTTATTTTTTCTGATTTTCCCCCGATATCGAAAATCGATACACCAATATCCGATCAGGTCTGATCAAGATAAGGATTTCAGCCCTTTTATCGTGGTTCTTGCTGCAGAATTGGCTCTAACTTGGTAAACTTATAGTTTTTTTCAGTTACAAGCATTAGTAGATCTCAGATGAGTCATTTTCCCCAATATCGGAAATCGATACACCCGATATTCTATCGAATCTGATCAAAAAAGTTATTCAGCCATCAATATGGCTCATATTCTTCAATTTTACTCCCGATGGGTACGATAATTTTTGATTGACTTACTTAGGTTAGTTTATTCTTGGATGACTTATTTGACTCCGATATTGGAAGTCGATATCCCGATATCCTATCGGGTCTGATCACAAACAGGTTTTCAGCCCTTTTATTTTGGTTTTTGCTTCGTGTTTTGCTCTAAGTAGGTATAATTGTAGTTCTTTATCTCAGCCATGATACCATTTACTCAGAGGACTTATTTAGCCTTCAATATTCAGTTTGCGACGGAAAACGTATTTGACGTCAATACCGGAAATCAAAATTTGACTTAAAACAATTCATTTTTCTTTCAATCTACGGTTTCGCTTTGACTGGAAACAACTGTTGCCTTTTAGTTTTTCCTGGCAACGTCCAAAGAGTCTGAGATCCAGCATTATGGATTAGTTTTAAAGCTTTCATTACAGCCGAGCAACGCCAGGTTATACTTCTAGTTTTTAAATAAAATAAAATGTTCAAAGAGAAAATGTATGTAGTTAAATGTTTCAGAGAAATTCAGATCTAATAGTTGATAGTAGCAGAATGTGTGTATGTAAAAAGATTAAAAACGTCACTAATAAGGCCTGTGTTCTTTTCCTTTTTTGGCCGACTAAAGAGTGAAAAGGAAAGTCAAGCAATAAAGGAGATTGTACTCATCGGAGTTAGTTCAAGCATCTTGTTGGTGTAGTTTTCTTTGACGGTGTGTGGGTGAAAACGAAAAAAGAAAAATTGGAAGAAGGAAGAATGATTGTATGTCGACGAGGCATGACCGAGTAAGCGACTTGAAATGTCTTCCTTAAATTGTGTCGAGGTCCGTCAAATTACCGCCCCCACATCGAACTGATTTGATCGGTCAAGTACGTGGTTAAGTAGTGAATCTATACTGCTAATGTTCAATATTTTTAAGGATCATGTGAAAAAGTGATCTCTATATTGTCCAGATCACATGATTTTAAACATTATTACAGATTAAGTGCAATTGTTATTGCAGGGTCTCTTTGTCTCTGCTCAATGTTCGTGGCTTCAATTTGTTATATTAAAATATTTTCATGGCAATAGCTCTAATGGGCACTCCTCATTGGTTCCTCCACTACATGAATGCAAGTGTGCATTGCAAGATTGTAATAGGCTAGATCTAATCGTACGTTCTATTCTAAAAGTTGGTTATTAGTATACATTAAAATGAAAAAAAGAGAGCAGGCTTCTGGAAGTCAAAATATATTAACTGACGTTGCATTTACATTATTAAAGTTCGTAAAAGCAATAAATAAGAAGAAAGTTCCATTGCGGAGAAAGAAGAGAAAAACGTCTTAGAATACAACTTACCTTTAAATCTAGCCACTTCAACAGTAAAACACTGAGTTCTTAAGGACACATAGCCTAGTAGATATAGACGTTGGTTAGACTTTACTCTTAGAGTTGTGAGTTCAATACCAGGCTATAGCAGTGGTAAACAAGTAACTTGCGGGGAGATAACTCATAACTTCCATTCGAGACTTTACGCAAGGAATGAGGATGATATACTCCAGTGATTGTAATAAAGGGTTCGTCTCGAAATTTCTAGCACCTAAAGAAGGCCGGAGCGTTCAACGGTCAAAGCGTCGTACACATGACCACAAAGATGAGGACAATAGTCCGAATGATGTAAATACTGTAATTTGTTTTTATTTTGTCACAAATTGGGAGATTTATAGCCTAATAACCAAACCCATATGAAAGCAATATTAAATGCACGGATGAATAGTACATTTATAAATGTTCAAGATGAGTTCCAATGAGAAAAGTTGTCTGGTACAACACAGTGAACCCATCTTCTTAGGAGATGACCCTGTAATCGTTCCATTTTATTTTAGTACAAAACGTGATACCAAGAATTTTAATAAGTTTCTTATAAATAAGAATATGTTATCAGCATATATACCTACCTTAATTGGCCAACAACTAAGAAACCACATATAATGCAATGTTCACTGTGCAGTGTGTTAACTGATTATTTGAATCTCCACCTGCGTTGAAATGGAATCGGCTTTATGCTATCTTCCCATACGTTGGCAAATTAAAATCTTAGACAGTTCTGAGATGTTTTTCTAAACGTTTTCGATGCACGCAATTCTTATATGCAGTTGGTATCGGTTCATGTATTTTATATAACTACTGCCACGGTTCACTAACATTCCACAGTTCTCCAAAAGCACTAAGAGTTGCTACTGTGTTTCTCGTAGGAAGTGGCATTTTTGCTGGATGAAGTTTTAAGCATCATGACCAACCGGTTTTAAATACAGAGTTGTCTTTACTCTAGGTTGCTTGCAAACCAAAGTTAATGATTCCGGCCTACTCTGCTCTTTCCCACGGTAGGAGAGTAAAGGATGGATTTATACATTTCCTAGCGGTATTCGCGCGTAAATCAATGTAAGAAACTTCGCTTATGTTCGAACTCGGCTCTCCGATTCTTTATACCAAAGAGATACTTTATTTGTACCCTCAACGGTAGAAATCTATCGGAACAATAATTATTTCGATATGACGTCATGGAATATATCAACTTGAGTTTATTTTCACTAGAGGAGCTGAAAGAGTGAAGCAATTAAAATACTGTTGGTTCTAATGTTTCAGTTCTTCAGTTCATTTCTTCTGCTCTAAGGCGGAGGTAATATATTCGGTCGCATTTTTCTGTTTGTTTGTCAGTCAGTCCGTAGTTAACATATCTCAAGAACCGGTTAATAGGTTTGAATGAAGCAGTCAGAAATTATTGGCCTCATGACCGGCACGAACTGTTAAGATTTTGACTTCGATTCGATACGGAATGAAGATTTTGGTTTTATTAAAATAAAATATTTTTTTACCTTTCAAATGCCATATACTGAATTACCTCCCCTAGTTCGTTTTTGATACATAATTACCTTGTTTACTTTTATGTATCACCTCCAGAATGATCTCCCCTGTGCGCATTTAATTTCGAGAGCGGTATTTTCACTCTTCAGAGCAGTTAAGTTCATTGCATTTATTTATTTATTCTTTTTCATTTTAATAATCACTTTTTGTTAATCAGTGTGATGATGTCGGTTTTGCCTTGGCGGAGGTTTGTTGTCTTTGACTGCTTTTCCAGTATTTTTTTTTTATTTTAAATAATTCTTTCTATTCACTATGATTTAATTTATATTTATTATATTACTTGAATTATTTAATTATTAAATTATATTCTTATACTGCGAGAACGTCACGACATTAGCTCAACAAATTGAAGCACTTTTTTTATTGCTAATCCTCAGTGTAAACGAAGTGCCATTGTAAATGTCGCTTGCATAACTTGTTTGATGCATCAACTCGAATTTCGCAAACATTATCGTCAGTGCATGGCTGTCGGAAAAAATGTAATATCTTCGTGGAATAATTACTACGCACGCGCATGAGTGAGTGAAAGCTGTCAGTACAGGGGTGAATGAGCCACCTACGCGTTGATAAATAAGTGCAGGCATTCTGTTACGATTTATATTATGCGTGGGAATACATTCAGGCTTTTTTAAGATTTCGATTCTAGATCTCTTATGGCTAGAATAAACCATCTTAACCCTGCCCAGGTGATAGAGAATAGTGATCCTACAGAATGAGGCTGAGGATACTATGGACTGAACCTGTGAGCAACGACGTGGTTTTAGACAAACTGGAAACAAAAACGAAAACTATACTTAATATCAAGAAGAAACAGATAAAGTTTCTTGGGAAAAAGATCTTGAAAAATCTAATCGCAGGGCAAATTGAAGGCAAGAAATAGATACAAAGCATAACCAACTTTGTGAGGTTCATTAAATATATGGTAAAACCTTTAAAGTTAGAATAAATAATAAAATCCTTCATAAATAGCTTAAATTATATGGCTACTTCTTAAATCACTGATAATTACCGGGCTTTTCGTCGTTCAATTTAGACACAAGATTCCTGCATAATTTAAACAGATATTCATAATTCAGTCTACAAATACAAGTTCTGATAAATTCAACAAGTTCATAGAAATAGATCCCAAAAGAAAATCTTTAAATTTTACTAATTACAGTTTAAGTTTAAGGCCGTATATAATGAGTATTAAATGATTCTAAGGCCAACATCAGCTTTTTCAATCTATTGGCTTCAGTCAGTTAAGTGCCATACATAATACACGCTTTGGGCGATCATGTCTCGAAAGAGACATAACTGACGAGGCAGAAGATTATCCCGCAGTAGGTTGTCATCGCTTTCTACGGTAGAGTGATTGCTTTAGAACTCAATCTGCCCTATTATTTTACCCATAACGGGTAAAATAAAAGGGCAGATTTTATTTATTTAGTGCTGGTAATACCTTGAATAACATACCACCAAAATAACAGTGGATCTTGGATGATTTTTCTCACAGATGAAGAAGACACACGAAACAACAGATGTATCGGTCAAGTTAGGAAAACGCTGAATACAATTGACTGAGATCAACAAAGAAGCATTTAGGAAAATAGTCACAGATGTTAGTTGGTTTGTTTTTATGGCCTATCAACCTCGGCGGGTCATTTATGGCCAACAAAATTTTATTTATTTATTGCTGGTAATACTTTTTCCTTTCAGCAATTTATTGTTGTTTTTTATATAAGTTTTGTGTCTAGTAATACTTTTATTTTATTTTCGAGTATCAAGATTCATTGGGATTTGTTTTTAAGGGCAGAGTCCCCAAGTCCTACCCTGTTATTTAACCCATAACTAGAGGGAAGGGACTGATTAATAACTTTCCCAAGGTTACCAGTGCTTAAGTGAATGCAGGGTATTCAACTGGAATTCGAACACGGTTCACCGATTTCTCTTTCCGAGATATCCACTGCACCACAACGCACATCAGTCACTAAACGCTTACAGCACCTGGTATTCCCAAGCGGTCAGCCATCTAAATACTGACCAGGCTCAACGCGAGACGGGTGTATTCAATGTGATATGGCCGAAAGCCAGTTACAGATGTAAACTTTAGCTTAGTATCAAAAAGACACCTGAAATAGATGTGGTACATAATTTGAAAAGGAAGCTTGGGGTATATGATGAATAGTAAGATATATTGAATTTAGGATCGATTGGTTTTTTGACTGAATGCGAAACAAAAAGTAGTAGATGAATTTCAGACATTACAAGGAGAACAGGCTACACCAGTAGATTAAATAATGGGCTTAGTTAATAATTTCCGGTAGATTTCCCAAACCCATATACACATGAAGAAATCCCGAAGACACACAGGGGATCTCGTCAGTTAAATGGCATACGTGATACATGCTTGGTAGATAGACAAAGATAGACAAAGGCGTAAGACAAGGATGTGTCTTTTCACCAGATTTGTTCAACCTATACAGCGAGAATATTATGAGGACCCTAGATAACACGCCAGGATTTGTTATTGGAGGCCACAACCTGAACAACATAAGATATGCGGACGATACAGTGCTGATTGCGGACACGGAAAGGAAACTACAAGATCTCATACAGAAATTAGCAGTGGAGAATGACAAGAAGGGACTACAAATAAACTTTAAGAAAACTGAGTGCATGGTCATCAGCAAAAAATACAACCCAAAATGCCAAATACAGGTGGGGGATAACAGAATCAAACAAGTCCAAGAATTTAAGTACCTAGGAAGTGTTCTAACAGGAGATGGAAAGTGCGACACGGAGATCCGAAGGCGAATTGTCATGGTAAAGGACGCGTTCCAGAAGATGAGCAAAGTACTAACACACAGGAAAATCTCAATAAAAACGAAGAAAAAAGTGCTAGACTGCTACGTGATGTCAGTTCTTCAATACGGTTGTGAATGCTGGACAATATCACCGAAAATGAGGACAAAACTGGAAGCGGCCGAAATGTGGTTCTACAGAAGGATGCTACGGATATCGTGGACTGAGCATACAAGCAACGACGAGGTGTTAGAAAGAATGGCAACAAAAAGGAAATTGATGCTGAGCATCAGGAAGAGACAACTGAAGTTCCTGGGACATGCAATGAGGAAGGAGAGCCTGGAGAACCTGATACTGACTGGACAGATAGAAGGAAGGAGAGACAGAGGAAGGCAGCTAACATATTTGCAGGGTCTGATCAGGTGGATGACGGAACGGGGGTTGCCAGGAGCAACAGGAGCAAACATACTAAGAGCCACAAGGGATAGTGAGACGTGGAGAGCCATGATCGCCTACGTCCTGAAGGGACAGGGCATATAGAAGAAGAAGTAGAAGAAGAAGAAGATACATGCTTGGTAGATCATGTTTCGAAAGAGATATCACTGACTAGGCAGATGATTTTCACGCAGTATGTTGCTATTAACTTCTGCGGTAGACTGGTTGCCAAGGCTATGGAAGGCGATCTGTCCTGTTATTTAACTCATCACTAAAGGAATTCTAAGGATATTTGCTCGCAAGCGAATGCAAAGAATTCAAGTCGAATTCAAACACGCGTTCCGATTTCTCGTTTCGAGCCAATATTCACTGCACCACAACACTAATCTAATAGTGAACTTAAAATCTTATACCGACGCAATCCAAAAGGAAAGGAAGCTTTACAAAACTCTCGGCAAGGATCAACTTTACATCTGCTTATACCGAGCTATACCCATGACATTCTGAAACAGTTTCCTTATTCCAAAACAATTTTTCAAAATCTCTCGGCATATATCAACTTTGCATCTGCTTAAATAGAACTACACCCATGACATTCTGAAACAGTTTCCTTATATCAAAACATTTTTTAAATTTCTCAGCAACAATCAGCTTTGCATCTGCTTAAGCGAACTATACCCATGATATTCTAAAACAATTTCCTTATACCAAAGCAATTTTTAAAAAACTTTTCAGCAATTATCAACTTTGCATCTTCTTAAACACAATTATACCCACGACATTCTGAAACAGTTTCCTTATATCAAAACATTTTTTTTAATTTCTCAGCAATTATCAACTTTTCATATGCTATACCCATAACATTCTGAAACAATTTCCTCGTGTCAAAACATATTTTTAAAAAATTTTTCCCAACGAGCGTTCTAAATGCAGCTGGAATTTTTGCGATTTCAATTTCTATGTCTTACCTTAGAAGAGGTTTTCAGTTTCAGATTTTTATCATTGTTCTGGAGAAAGAATGTGTTGCACCATTTAGTTCTCCACATATGTATATTCAAGTTTCTTTAAAAATGACTGACAATGTAGCATGATTAGCTTTTTATTTTATTTTGTTCTCTGTGGACGTAATTTTGAAAATTAATTTTCCAAATGTTTTGTATGTCCAAGCACTTTCGGCTATATTTTTAACAAGGATAAATTTTACTTTTATCAAGAATAAATTTTATTTTTACTTTTAACTGAATGAATTGATTATTTTATGTATGTATCAAGAATTGTCTTCTTTTCGAAACACTGTCAGCACATTATAGCAGTGTTTATTGAGGACATTATTGAGTGTTGATTTCTTTCTTTTTATTACTAATGTTTTCTTGTAACATGTATGTCACAGACAGAATTTCGTAGGTCTCGACATCTGTTTAAATAAAATAATAATAATTACCTTATTCTAAGAGAGATAAGAGTTGAATTTCCTTGTTAGGTATGTTGTAGTGTTAGGGTGGCACCCCTGTGAGTCAGTTGACTAATGGACTATTCCTGACGTCACGTCCGGTTACCAGGTTCTGTCTTCCGGGCAGTCAGATCCAGAGACTGAGAGAATAAAGGTCGTAATTTGGTTTGTCCTGCAGCTGAGTGGAGATACGACTCAGCTTTAACAACTATTTGTATTTTGGTTAATACATTATTTTATTTCACTGTTCCCAAGTCTTCTCGTTATTATTTCAACGATAACTCCACAATATGTCGTATATCCAGTATAATTATTTACGAATATATATTGATGAGAAAAAAATTTCCTTTAAGGGAGATGTGAATTCGTAAATAATATTGGTTCTCCGTAATTTTAATCTTCCAGGTGAATTATTACTTTTGAAAATAAGTCAGCAGTTTGAATTTTTTCTTTAAAAACATTACCAGGTCAGTCGTTTTTAATGCAATTTGTATAAAATAGGGACTGCTTCTCAAACACACACGCACATTATATATATATATATATATATATACTAAATAGATATAGGTCAGATTTAAGTTAAATTAGACCAGTAAACAGTTGTTTTAGAAAGTCCTCGATACATGTTTGAAGGGAGATGAAAATTCAATTTGTAAAGACGTTATATATCTAAGTAAAGAACACCAGCCGGTTACGCGACCATGGTTTCGACATTTTCGACTTTTCGTTTTCGCCAGGCGATTTCTTTTTCAACAAGTCGACAAACGATGCCTAAAAAGTCGGAAACATGGTATCGTAACCCGCTGATCCTCATGTAGATTGAACACTCTGAAAAAATGGTAGACTTTATAAATATTAGCTACTTACCGCTATTTATGCATCGTTCTTCAGCAATACATTTAACACTCTCGGTTTCTGGTGTGTGTTTACATTATGTATATAACACACCTAAATCTACCTTCCTCCACCGTGCACTGATAACTTAGAGGTAGTCTCCGACTGATGTCCAATTGGTCGGGTTTCAACTCTGACTGGAAGCGGTCTGATGTCTAACCGTACTGATCAACTGTGATACCACAAAACATAACTGCGGATATATATATATATATATATATATACAGAGAGAGAGAGAGAGAGAGAGAAAGAGAGAGAGAGAGAGAGAGAGAGAGTTATCCGCAGACAGATCTGTTTTACTGTATCAAACTCATCAGTACGGTTAGACTCCGATTGCTTTTAACCCAGGATTGAAACCCGATCGAAGTGCCGTCAATCGGCGATTCAACCTCTAGGCTATGGGCGCTAGGTAGAAGAAAGCAGACTTTTTAGCATGTATATCATAATTATACACGCCCAATAGCCAGAGTGCTCTAACTCATTAATGAATGAGCGATGCGTACATTATTGGGATTATTGTCCTCAATTTTGTTACCATTTGTGCGATGTTACGGCCGGTGTACGCTCCTATCTTCTTCAGGTGATAGGAATTTCGAACTAAACTTTTATTACAATCACTAGGGTATATGGCACAGTGAATATAGACGATAGTTAGTTCCTGTGACTTAACCCAAAGAGTTGTGAGTTCAATACAAGGCTAGCACAAATTACTATACTACGCAATAAAGGAAGACCATATACCCCAGTGATTGTACTAAAGGGTTCGGTTTGAAATTTCTCGCACCTGAAGAAGGCCGAGCGTACAACAGCCGAAATGTCATACAACTGGCAACAAATATGAGGACAATATTCTTTGCTGATTCTATTAATGGACGGTTTAATTTTTTTAATGAATATCTACATTCACAATATAAAAAATAATAATCGATAACACAACTAGATTGCATCAAGAAAACAACAAAGCAAACTACAACTTCTCGAGGCAATATTCATTAAAAAAAACAATCAAACTTAAGATGTCAGTTAATAGAATCAGCTATGAATACTGTAGTAATATTCTAAAATATTTGTTAAAAGAACAGTTTTTGTCCTGCTTTAACACGTGCATGGCTATAACATTACGGCATAAAAAAAATTCCATTTTGGATAATTTTCACGTTCTAATGAACGCCAAGCAATTTGTCGACAGTTATATTTGAAGCAGAAAAAATATTTACAGCAATTTTTAGCAACACAGTTTCGTGGGTATTTTTTGTTACCATAACACACACGCCTGAAGATGATTTCGGAAGGAGATTGAAAGTACTTGGGTATATTAGGAAATGAATGATAATAACATCTGTCACTGTTACAGCTCATTTCTGATATTCTTCAATTGTAATACACGAAAGATTATCCGGGAGTATAACCGGGTTTTATTAAAAATAAGCAGGCACAATGTTTGCAATTTGTTTAATCTGACACGTCGAAAAGAAAATTTTCTGCCTAAACACACACACACATATATATATAGTCATCTGCTGCATTACAGTTCATCAGTATGTTTAGACATCTGATTACTTTTTACCCAGAATTGAAACCCGACCGCAGTAGCGTCAGTCGGCTTTCTACCGCTGAGCTATGGGCATTTGGTAGAAGGAGGCAGACTTTTAGCGTGTGATATATCATGTATAAATACACCAGTAGTTAGAGTGTTTTAATTCATTACTGAATGAACGATATACATACACATATATATATATATATAACATGTTACGGAAATTAACGAAACTTGGTTATTAACAACCAACAATTTGGAATGAATTATTTGAACATTATTTTTTATCGATACACATATTTAAGTAGATATTCTGTTTTTAATTAAACAGTATTATATATTTATATCTACCGGCCTGATCATTTATGATAAATTTTTATTACGAAAATTTGCGTCATTCGGCAGGATTCGAACCTGCGTAATAAAATTGTTGTAATAAAAATTTATCGCAAATAATCAGGCCAGTAGATATAAATATGTAATACTGTTTAATTAAAAACAGAATATCTACTTAAATACGAGTATCGATAAAAAATCATGTTCAAACAATTCATATATATATATATATATATATATATATATATATATATATATATATATATTAAAAAGCATTCGGAGTCTAACCGTACTGATGAGCTGTGCTACAGCGAAGCAGATCTGTCTGGGGATGACTATATATATATATATATATATATATATATATATATATTGTCATCCGCAAAGAATTATTTTTCGCTCTGAAGAACAATAGAAGAGAAAAAAGCAGATAAATATACAAAGGAAGAAATATACACATATACTTAGGGGGAGGGAATGTGAAGTAGAGAGACAGAGATATACACAGAGAGGATGTTTGTGGGAGAGAAAAAGAGTTGGGGGAGACAAAGAGAAAGAAATACGCAATAAAAGAGACGCATAAACTCTCTATATACAAAGACACAGCCACTTAATGAAGACGAGATGACAGATTTGGAGAAATAAAAGTGCAGATTCAGTTTTGATTTATGCTTGCAAAGTATGAATGCTAAATCTGCTCTCTGTTCTTTGAAAAAATAAAGCGTGACATACTTTGCGTGTTACAAGTCAACTGACACTGGATCTTTTTTTAATCTTTTGATAATAATAATATTTTTATTAATAATAACTGAACTTTGATAATCTAAGCTTATTTATAAATGAAACTTTGTGTGTGTGTGTGTGTGTGTGTGTGTGTGTGTGTGTGTGTGTGTGTGTGTGTGTGTGTCTGTGTCAGTGTGTCCGTTACCTATAGATCCGAAAGAGCTGAACCGATTTCCTTGAAAATTTGCACAGTTGTACTATAAGGGCCTGCGAGTGTTCTTAACTATGTTTTGTGTCGAGGCACCCCCGATAAATATCGAAAATCGATAATTAAAAAAAATCGGGTTATAGAAGGAGTGGTCCGATTTTAATCAAATTTGTTACACTCATAGACAAAGGCATAAGAAACGATATTCAGAAGTTTCAAGGCAGCAGATTGTACAATAGTGCAGTAAATCGATAATATATATATATATATATATATATAAGGCAAGACGTTTGTGTGTGTGTCTGTTTATACGTCCTTTATACAAATCCACAATTTTTATCCGATTCTTACCAAACTTCACACAAATATTCTTTAGGCTGAGTCTAAATTCCAGGAGCATGAATTAGTTTCCAAGCTTTTATTACACTCGAGCAACGCCGGGCTATCCTGCTGGTACATACTAGAAACAAAACAGAAAAGAAAAACAATGAAAGACAGCCATGATGCGTTACCCGCTAATTGTACACGAGGTGTGCGTCGTGATAAAATGGATATCTACACAGAATGAGAACTCGGACAGCCGACTTAGAATTCCGTTCGAATTCGTTTCATTTACTCACGCGTGTGGTGCAGTTGTTATCGGCTCGGAATGTGAAATCGTGCAACCAAATTCGAATTCCAGTTGAATTCTTTGCATTCACTTACGCACTAATATCCCTGGAAAAGCTGTTAATTCGTCTCTTCCATCCTGATATGGGTTAAATAACGGGACAGATTGGCTTCTATAGCCTTCGTTGACAACCCATGTACTGCATAAAGAAATGACAACCTACTGCGGGATAATCTTCTGCCCAGTCAGTCATGTTTCCTTCGAGACATGATCGCCCAAGCGCGTATCACGTATTGCTATTTAATGAGTGACTGAAAACTAAAAAAAAAAAATTAAAAATGTAAAGTGAAATTAAAAATTAATCCGTAAAAATTGTGGAAGTGATTTTTTTCTCTTTTTAATATCCCAAATTTGTATTTGGCCTTATTTATTCGTGTATTTTATTTTTTTTTTTTTGCCTTTAAATATTGTAAATAATAATATTTCCGAAGAAAAATAGTTACTTCAGAAAATGTATTTACGTAAATTAAACTTAGTTTAATGTAATTCAGTATTTGGCATGTGTAACGCATGAAAAAATATTAGTAAAAAACGGGAAAAGTAACCCAGAATCTTTATCCCGTACCGAAACCGACCCAAAATTTAATCAATTCGTGCCAGTCATGAGGCCAATAATCTCTGAATGTTTTATCCGTATCTATCCAGGGCGTCTAGAGATACCTTGACCACGGAAAAAACAAACAAACAGACCGAATACAATATTTCTAACTTAAGGCGGAGGTAAAAACATTAATTCCCACACAGAAAAGCGAACTTTCTCATTACAACTAGTGGGAATAACTGGCATACTTTGATCGACGACTAAATATACAGGGTGTCCATCAAGTCCCAGTACATTTACAATTTTTTATCGTTCAGAATCCATATGACACAGAATATTGCAGCTTTTGTAAAATTACAATTACAAACAACCAGATTGTAATAATATGAGCTGTGTTAAAAATGGATTACTGTGACATCAGATTTATAAATCCCCAAAAATCATGCACTGATGTCCTCATATAATGACATGTGGCTCATTGGATAAAAGCTTTAGCTGCTTTCAGTTTATTGCATGGTTGCAGCAGAGGCGACCAAAAAAATATAGAGTTGAATTAAAGGGAGATAACTGATAGTAAAACATCTTGAAGGCGTATGTCTCGTGGAATTAGAACAATTTACCCCGGTGAACGAAATAAAGTTTTTCAGTTTGAAATTCTAGTTACCTGACGATGGTTGGAGAGTTCAACGACCGAGGGATGAATATGGCAACAAAGTTGTGGAGAATAATCTTAACAGCGTAAATAGTGTAAATAATTACAGTTTATATCTCTTCATATTCCATTATTTCCCGAATATTAATAGGTAACACCAAATATTGCATTTTTCTAATATTGTATACCTCAAGTTTACATTCAGAGCTTTCATTGACTACATTCCATTAGTAAAATGATATTAAGATCTTCCGGATGTACATATTGCTGAAATATAGATTAGCCATGACGGACCATTCGCATGGCCACCTTACTTTCCTGAACTTACCCTTCGTTTTTTTTTCTTTTGGTTGTACATCGAAGATCGTGTCTACCCGACTCCTGTTCATTATTTTGCTACACTTCGTAACGCATTGTTGAAGACATCCAGACACTTGATGCTGATATGCTAAAACGCGTATAGTGAGAGTTTTAATATCGTTTTTAACATTGTGAGGGCAACTAGAGATGCACAAGTGGAATGTAGCTAATGAAAGCTGTGAATGTAAACTTAAGATGTACAACATTTTACAAAAACTACAATACCCTATGCCGCATAGCTTCTGAGCAATAAATACTTTTAATGGTACTGAGACTTTATGGACAACCTGTGGATCTTTAGCTTCATCACTTACATTTCTTTAGTATAGTATTATAGTTGCTGTACTTCCAGCAAGCAATTGTCTGACGAAAGACATCGATTTTTGCAGGAGGATCTACGTAATATTTTGCTTATTTCCAAGACAAAAATGAAAAAAGATGTGAATTGCTAAAAAGGAATAAAAAAAGCGAATGAATTAATGCAATAATAAATTGCAGGAAGAACTTAAAGCACAAATGATAACAAAAAAAAAATAAAGCCAAAAAACAAAATGGGAAGGAAGATAGAAGAAACGAAAACGTAGACAGAAAACCAATGATTTATCATGGAAATATTGATTGTATGTTCGATCAGGCGTTGACCATCACCATTTGATGTCATTCACGTTCGACCTATTTTTATTTAGTTTGATGTTGTTTGCCGCTTGCTTCCTGAGAGAAATGGGAAAATGAAACGAGTCAAAAAAGAAAAAGAAAGAAATGGTGCGCATATCTTTTTCCTAATGGTTTTTAAAAGTCTAATGTATCTAAAAGAATCTTTCTACTCTTTGAAACAGAGCCCTTGTCTCGACAGGATCACCACAATTTTGAAATATTCAGGAAGCCGTTAGAGTTTAAATGAGTTTTCATTATGTTATGAACTGAAGAAGCTGATTGAATTCTAAAAGACATTTAACACAATGTGAAACAATGTGGCTTAGCTATTACATCGGCGTGTATATGCTTACGTAACTGTGTGTTGGAGTGAGTATGTATTTATTTCATCTCTTCTTTCGCTAACCGGTACCTGGTAATTTCAGAAATATATTAAAAAGTCTTCAGATAAATGCTATCTTTACTGAAAATGCAATATTTGGTGTTACCTATTAATATTCGGGAAATAATGGAATATGAAGAGATATAAACTGTAATTATTTACACTATTCTCCACAACTTTGTTGCCATATTCATCCCTCGGTTGTTGAACTCTCCAACCATCGTTAGGTAACTAGAATTTCAAACTGAAAAACTTTATTTCGTTCACCGGGGTAAATTGTTCTAATTCCACGAGACATACGCCTTCAAGATGTTTTACTATCAGTTATCTCCCTTTAACTCAACTATATTTTTTTTGGTCGCCTCTGCTACAACCATGCAATAAACTGAAAGCAGCTAAAGCTTTTATCCAATGAGCCACATGTCATTATATGAGGACATCAGTGCATGATTTTTGGGGATTTATAAATCTAATGTCACAGTAATCCCTTTTTAACACAGCTCATATTATTACAATCTGGTTGTTTGTAATTGTTTTTATCTAGCTTTCCGTATTAATAGTTCCCATATTGCATTAATTTCTTCTTCTTCTTCTTCTTCTTCTTCTTCTTCTTCTTCTTCTTTCTATGTGCCCTATCCTTTCAGGACGTAGACGATCATGGCTTTCCACGTCTCCCTATCCCTAGTGGCTATTAATATGTTTATTCATGTTAATCCACGCAACCCCCGTTCTGTCATCCACCAGATCAGGCTCTTCAAATATGTTATCCGCTGCCTTTCTCTGTCTCTTTTTCTTTCTATCTGGTCTGTCAGTATCAGGAACTTCAGTTGTCTGTTCTTGATGCTCCCGATTAGTTTTCTTCTGAGTGCCATTCTGTCCAAAACCATCAGCATTGTTCACATGTTCGGTCCATGATATCCGCAGCATCCTTCTGTAAAACCACATTTCCGCTGCTTCAAGTTTTTTTCCTCATCTTCGATGATATTGTCCAACATTCACTGCCGTATTAAAGAACTGACATCACATAGGAATCTAGCATTCTTTGTTTCTAGGGAAATTTTCCTGTGTCTTAGTACTTTACTCAGCTTCTGGAACGCGTCCTTTGCCATGCCAATTCACCTTCGGATCTCTGTGTCGCACTTTTCATCTCCTGTTATAACACTTCCTAGATATTTAAATTTTTGTACTTGCTTGATTCTAGTATCCCCTACATGTTATTTGACATTTTGGGTTGTTCTTTTTGCTGATGAGCATGCATTCAGTTTTCTTACTGTTTACTTGTCGTCTTTTTTTTTTTGTCATTCTCCTCTGCTATCTTCTGTAGAAGGTCATGTAATTTTCATTCCGTGTTGGCCGAATTAGGAGATATTTGTGTCCTACCTTATGCCCTGTTCTCTTAAGTTTTCGCAATCTGTAATGTAATCGTTCCCGACCTGGCTGCTCGACTTTAGCCACTCTCTCCCCGGAGGAATGTGGCTTCCCTCTGTCTCATCTACAAATATTTCCATGTCATTTTCTCCAACAAACTTAGATCAATGGTGCTCCCTCCACAAGAATTTACTCGAGTAACCAAACTGGCAACAAGGTCCCACCCTTTTACAGTTAAATCAAACAAATGCAGCCGATAATTCTACTCTACCAGCTTTTTTTCTCGCACTTCCCGCCTGTGGAACTCCGTTCCCTACACTTGCTTTTCTGACGGCTACAGCCTTTAGGAATTTAAATGCGATGTCAATTTCCATCTCTTATCCAATTGACTCTCGTCCTTTCTACATCACCCCGTGTATTTTGTTCTTTCCCTTTCTCTCTACCGTCGCAACTGTCTTCATATCTGCGTTCCCATCCTTCTCTTGCCCTTTCTCTGACATCCCCTGTAACCCGTTCGTCTTTCTCTTCACTCTCCTCCTGCTTAAACTTTTACTCTCTTGTGTAGCCCCCAGCGCATCAGCGGCGGTACCGCCTTACTTGGGGTGAAATGATTAAAGAAAAATATCCAATGGCGTCATGTATCTATATTACTAATTCACGGGGTGGGGGAGGATGTGGTGATATCCATTTTCCATTCCTAAATAAGGTCGGAGCAAACAACGTCCGAAACATAATGAATATAGCAAGAAAAATGAGGATAAAATCCGCACAATGTAAATAGTGTAAATAATTACTACACCACAACTCAGAAATATAGACAAATACAAACTGTAGTATTAAATTTAAATTGAGATGTGCGCTGTGGTATTTGAATGTGTTGCGGTGTGATGAATATTGACTCGGAATTAGAAATCGGTAGAGACGAGTTCGAATTCCACATGAATTCGTTGAATTCACTTACGGGCAAATCGTCTTAGGAAAAATATATTTTTTTTATAATCGTATAGCACCAAGCAATGCATTATACTGCCACTGTTGTACAGGGGGTTACATAGGAGGAAAGTTATGAGAAGGTGTGACAGAATACAGGGGGTGTCAGGAAGCGGGTAAGAGAGGGATGAGAATACTGCAGAAATGAGGTGAGAGCATGAGAGAGAGTATGCAAGTTAGTAAGATAGGAAAGGACTATTGACTTTACATTTAAAATCTTGGAGAATGTAGCTGTCGAGGAAGCAAGTAAATGGAAGGGAAATCCACAGTGCGAGAAAAGAAGCTGCAGGATTAGAATTTGCGTTTACATCGTATAGATTTCGCAGTAAAATGGTGGGAGCTAGTTGCTCATCTTATGGCGCGATTAAATTCGTATGTCGGGGGTACCAGTGAGCTAAGTTCATCAGAGCAGAAGCCGTGAAAATACTCCATTTCTTCTCCTTCCAGCTATGAATTAAGTAACCGAACAGACTGGATTCTATATCCTTGGTTGTCAACCAGTCTACCGCAAAAAAAATAGCAAACTACTGCAGTAAAATCTTCTACGCTGACTGTCATGTATCAAAAGGGACATGTTTGCCAAGTCGTATCTCAATTCTGCCCCTTTATGTAAGTATTAAATTGAACGATTACGTTCGTCGCTGACAATAATGTTAGAAAACTTTACCTTACTAACAAGTTCTTTTACGTTCAACACTGCTACCCGGCATTGATATGGCATTTCGTAAATATACAGATTGAAATTCGTGATAAGTAATCGTTTATTTTCACTTATAAATCCTGTCTTGGTATCTAAGTTTCAATCACTTTCCACCCGCCGTAACGTATTTTCCCTTTCCTTCTAGTAATATTTTCAAGGTAATTATTCTTCGATAGCCCGACTTCACTAATTAATTCAGTCAGTTAAGTGCCATACGTGATACAAGCTTGGGTGATCATGTCTCTTTCGAGACATGACTGACTGGGCAGAAGATTATCCCGCAGTAGGTTGCCATTGCTTTCTGCGATAGACTAGGTGCCGACCAAGGCTATAGAAGCCAATCTGTCCTGCTATTTAACCCATAACTGGAAGGAAGAGACGGATTAATACCTTTCCGAAGGGTATTTGCGCGTAAGTGAATAAATGGATTTAACTGGAATTCGAACTCGGCTCCTCGTTCCGAGCCGATATCCACTGTACCACAACGCACATCCCTCGCTAATTAATTAAATTATCCATTAATTAAATTTTGATAACATTTTACCAATTCAAAAGACGATTAACACATTTTGTTTTTAGAGGAAATCACGTGCGTCATGTGGCAGACACCGAATTATGTTCATGCCGTAATTCTTTAGTTAGCCGCCCAGCGTCAACAGAATCAGCTTGATTTTTTTTTTTTTAGCAAAAAAAAACCCTGGAGCCGCACACAAAATCATACGCCATTTTTCCTTTTTCAAATTATGCTCTGAACAGAGATATTGAAGAGTAAACAACCCCACTTGTGTGTGTGTCGCGTGCACCTTAGGTGGGTTGGGCCAGTTTCCTCCCCGACGGAGAAAATTTCAATGGGATTTGTGTAAGGGCAGGTTCCCAAGTCCTACCTGCCCCGTTATTTAACCCATAACTGGATAGAAGGGACGGATTAATACCTTTCCCAAGGATAGTAGCGTGTAAGTGAGTGCAGGGCATTCAACTAGAATTCGAAATCGGCTCACCGATTTCTCTTTCCGAGGCGACATCCACTGCATCACAACGCACATCCGTCAATAAACGCTTACAGCACCTGGTATTCCCAAGCGGTCACCCATCTAAGTACTGACCAAGCTCAACGTTGCTTAACTTCGGTGATAGAACGGGAACCGGTGTATTCAACGTGATATGACCGCAAGATTGGCGTTAGTTGAATATGAAGTAATTAAGTAAAAGAAAAAAAAACAGCAAAGAGAATGTCGAGAAATGGTAAGTGAGAAATAAGAGACATGGAGATAGACGATGGCAACTGACATTGCATTTAAACCTTTAGAGATTTTAGCGGGAAGCACGAGAAATGAAATTCATAGAGTGGAAGTGGCTGATACATTTGTTTATTTTGACAGTAAAAGGGTGGAACCCAGTTGCTAATCTAGTTGCATGTGTAAATCCGTGAGGATGGTGCAACGGTTAATGAAGTTCATCAATGCAGAAACCCCGAAAATACTTTTAGAAAAGACGGAGGGAAACCTGAAAACAACACTCTGAATTTTCAACGCGTTGTTATTTTTATCTACTGTGAGCAAACACAGAACCTACTTTGAACATAGCATTCTTATTGACAAATGTTTATACAAAATGTTGGATACACTTCTTTCTGATATGTTCAACTAATCTGCTATCTCACGTAACTTCATTTTAAGATCATCCAAAACGAGTTTGTGGATTTTTTTTCGGGACAAATGCCTATTTTGGGCGACCTGAGCGTTCAGCATTATTTGTGTCTGTACAACCGTGTTTAAAGTCAGCATACAACTTCTTAACCGTTGTTTCCGACGGAGAAGAGTCCAAATAAGACTTATTGCTTTTACAACCATTGCTTGTCTTGAACAATAATTTACCAAGCAGAAAACAATGGTTTATCAACTCAGATTTTTCCATTAGTTTGAAAATTTGCAACCGTAGCGTCGCTTAATTAACTGTCATTTGTAAACTAATGATCCAAATAGGCCTGAATTTTGTCACGTGCCATTTGAAGTTTAGTACGTCATAAAAATCATATGGACTTTTTTATTAGTTTCATCATCTATATGTCAGGATAGTGATTTATTGAGTGATCTGTTAATATCTGTTATTGAAACTTGTTTGGTCTTCATGGCTAGATTCGGAATAACAGATTTTATCAGATATAGAGTAGTTCGAAAAGAGTAGCGGCCAAGTCTCAGTTTACGCCATTCATATTTCTTGGACGTTTAGTTATATGTAGTCTGCGTGATTCACTAATGTCTCGCATTCGTTATTATCTTTTGAATTTTAACAAGACAAAAGTGCGAAGAAAAATTTCAAAGACGCAAGAAAAGGCTTTATTTAATACTTATCTACTGAGATTTAGCTGACTGTCACAGCGATAATTCCAATCAAGAATCTGAACATGACTACACGGTGCCAATATCAAAAGAAAAGTCGTTCGTGTTAAAAATATTTTTTAGTTATTACTCGCAACTGAAATTAAATTAACGACATATGTGTACATGCATGCATATCTATCTATCGATATATATATATATATATATATATATATATATATATATATATATATATATATATACCATTCTGTAAATTAATTGACAATTTAGTAAGAAAAATCGTTGAATAAAAGGCAAAACCAAAATCTGCGTTTGATTTTAAGACCGAAGTACGAAAGTATTTGAGAGTCCACACACACACACACACACACACACACACACATATATATCTATATATATCTATATATATATATATATATATATATATATATATATATATATATATACAAAAAATACTGAAGACACTACTCATGGTAGAAACCAAGATAGCAAAATAACTCGTTTAAAAATGAAAAATATTCAAAAGTTCTACAATATAATTGTATAGAACACTTTTTAATACAAATGTCTTCTGGTCTAACCCTATTAAAACCAAAAACTAAGTATTAAACAATATATATATATATATATACATATATATATATATATATATATATATTACAAAAGATTTTGGATTATTACAATGGGTGGGTAATACATATTTCACCAAGCGTGCTACGTTATATATATAGGGCAGTTGTATGTGTACTTGTGTGTATGCGTAAGCGTGTGTGTGTCTATGTGTGTTTCTGTTTTTTAGTGTGCTAATTGTTGTTTGTGTGTCAGTATAGTAGTATATCGAAAATATAACAAATGAGATAGGAAAATTCAATGAAAATTTTCTGCTGCTAGATAGATATTTGATATGTAAAGATCAAGATAGATAAACAAATAAACACAGGAAAGCGTAATCACACACACATATATATATATATATATATATAGAGAGAGAGAGAGATAGATAGATAGATAGATAGATAGATAGATAGATAGATAGATAGATAGATAGATAGATCCTTGTATTAATTTAATTTAACCAAAAACAATTATGATTTCCTAAGATCTTTCACACTTTTCCTGATCACGTATACGTCGTCTCTTGGCGTTGTTTTTCTCTTCCGACCGTATAAAATGTTTGTACACCTTCTCGAAATAACGTCTACTGCATACAACGGCTGTATAACAACGAATGGACAATAGAGACAATAGTATCTGGGTGCGATAAAAATCTAATACAATCACGGATGGCAAAACTTCACCATTCACCCCGAAAATAGATTCATATTGCTGTATACCACTGCAAAAGACCTACTCTAAGGACAAAAATAAAAATCGATTACACCTTCTTACACTGGTGGGTCCCAAAACTGACAGTATGGTAAAAAAAATGAAAACGTTTTTTCCTTCTATTTTTCACAAGTGAGTATGTATGGATATTAATAAATAATGGATAAAAACATGCAAGCACACACACAGAGATGTGCGTTGTGGTCCATTGGATATCGACTCGGAACGAGAAATCGGGGAGCCGAGTTCGAATTCCAGTTGAATTCGTTGCAATCGTATATGCGCAAATACCCTTGGGAAAGGTATTGATCCGTCTCTTTCCTCCAGTTATGGGTTAAATAATAGGACAGATTGGGTTCTATAGCCTTGGTTGGCAACCAGTCTACCGTAGAAAGCAATGGCAACCTACTGTGGGATAATCTTCTTCCCAGTCAGTCATGTTTCGAAAGAGACATGATCGCCCGAGCGTGTATCACGTATGGCACTTAACTGACTGACTGACACACACTTATATCAGAGTAAATGGCAAATTTCTGTGTAGCCATAATCAGTTCCCTTGATATTGATGGGTAATATTCTTCAAATTAGTTGAATGAACAATGATGTTTTTTCTTTAAATAACATAACTAATTTGTTACATTCGTTGTATTGATCCATAACTTTAATCCAGGCTATTTCTTTATTTGTTTATTTACCTATTCGAGTATATTTTTAATTATTCCTCCAATTCCAGGTTTTGTAATATTTATGATCCTAGTGGTAAAGTTCGTATCAAAGTTTTGTTTATGGTATTTAATGGTGATGTAACATACTTTTGTGCTCGGTTTTCTGACTCTGTCGCTTATTTTCAGTTCATCAGTAATTTTTTTACTAGATGTATTTATATTTTCAACTTAATTTTCTATGTTATTGTTTAGATTTTATTATTTTTGTTAAATTTTTCTTAATTAAAATATTATAATCCTTTGTGGTTAATTTATAAATAACTGCTGTTTTATCCGATTTAATAAACACTTCAGCCGGTTTGGTAATATTTTTCGCTACATGTTCAAGATGTTGTTGGAAATATTTTTTCTTGTATGAAAGAAGATATTATTGACTACATCTTGTAAATTATTTTCAAACACAAACAACGTTTCAATACATTGAGTTTTTTTTTAATTTTCAAGTCCTTATATTTCATGTTTTTTGGTCATATATTTATTCTGAAAAAATATATTGGTCATATATTTCTTATGAAAAAATATATTGGTCATATATTTCTTATGAAAAAAAATATTTTTAAGAGAGATTTTGAAATGTATTTTTTCGAAAGTAACCAGCTTTCTATCCCAGTCATCAAATTAAATCCTTTGTTTTATATAAAGATTTTACGAAAGAAACTATTTTGTTAGTATTGCGTATGTTTTTAAGAGAGATTTGAAATGTATTTTTTCGAAAGTAACCAGCTTTCCATCCCAGTCATCAAATTAAATCCTTTGTTTTATATAAAGATTTTACGAAAGAAACTATTTTGTTAGTATTGCGTATGTTTTTAAGAGAGATTTGAAATGTATTTTTTCGAAAGTAACCAGCTTTCCATCCCAGTCATCAAATTAAATCCTTTGTTTTATGTAAAGATTTTACGAAAAAAACTATTTTGTTAGTATTGCGTATGTTTTTAAGAGAGATTTGAAATGTATTTTTTCGAAAGTAACCAGCTTTCCATCCCAGTCATCAAATTAAATCCTTTGTTTTATGTAAAGATTTTACGAAAAAAACTATTTTGTTAGTATTGCGTATGTTTTTAAGAGAGATTTGAAATGTATTTTTTCGAAAGTAACCAGCTTTCCATCCCAGTCATCAAATTAAATCCTTTGTTTTATGTAAAGATTTTACGAAAAAAACTATTTTGTTAGTATTGCGTATGTTTTTAAGAGAGATTTGAAATGTATTTTTTCGAAAGTAACCAGCTTTCCATCCCAGTCATCAAATTAAATCCTTTGTTTTATGTAAAGATTTTACGAAAAAAACTATTTTGTTAGTATTGCGTATGTTTTTAAGAGAGATTTGAAATGTATTTTTTCGAAAGTAACCAGCTTTCCATCCCAGTCATCAAATTAAATCCTTTGTTTTATGTAAAGATTTTACGAAAAAAACTATTTTGTTAGTATTGCGTATGTTTTTAAGAGAGATTTGAAATGTATTTTTTCGAAAGTAACCAGCTTTCCATCCCAGTCATCAAATTAAATCCTTTGTTTTATGTAAAGATTTTACGAAAAAAACTATTTTGTTAGTATTGCGTATGTTTTTAAGAGAGATTTGAAATGTATTTTTTCGAAAGTAACCAGCTTTCCATCCCAGTCATTAAATTAAATCCTTTGTTTTATACAAAGATTTTACGAAAAGAACTATTTTGTTAGTATTTCGTATGTTTTTAAGAGAGATTTGAAATGTATTTTTTCGAAAGTAACCAGCTTTCCATCCCAGTCATCAAATTAAATCCTTTGTTTTATATAAAGATTATACGAAAAAAACTATTTTGTTAGTATTGCGTATGTTTTAAGAGAGATTTGAAATGTATTTTGTCGAAAGTAACTAGCTTTCCATCCCAGTCATCAAATTAAATCCTTTGTTTTATATAAAGATTTTACGAAAAAAACTATTTTGTTAGTATTGCGTATGTTTTTAAGAGAGATTTGAAATGTATTTTGTCGAAAGTAACCAGCTTTCCATCCCAGTCATCAAATTAAATCCTTTGTTTTATATAACAATTTTCCGATAAACATCTCTTTTGTTAGTATTGCGTATATTTTGAAAAGAGATGTTGAAATGTATTTTTTCCATATTAAATTTAAAAAATAAATGTAGGCAGTGCTATATCTCTATATCCCGATAAAGAAAACCAACAGGTTTAGAATTCCGTATTCTCCGGCATTTATATTTTTAAAAAGTGCGCAACCCAAGTAGCGCATAATAACATAATAATGAAATTTGTTGTTTTATCTAAAATTAATTTACATTGCAACCCGAAAATTTCTATGTTTAGAGATTTAAAGTTTTTATTTCATCATCAGGCACTGTTTATGCCGACATAGAATTTGTCACAATTTACTCGGATTTATTGAAAGAAGAAAGTAACATCATTATGAACGCAAAAAAATAATTTCTCATTCATAATAAAGAACAGTAAATAAAATATGAGACATGGGAAATTTTTGATATTACAATGGGATCACTGGACTCTGCAAGTCTTTCAAACTTATGTTATTTATTTTATATATCCTTACATTCCATAATGATATAAATACAGAAGACATTTGATTATACAGGGATGATGACCCTATGATTGTGAAAAATTTCACAAATTTTAAAATTGATAAAATTAGAAAATTAATATAAAAAGAGTTTAAACATTTAAATTTATAATTTACTATTAATATAAATATAAAACAAGTAAATTTCCTCGATGATACATTAAACTTAGTAATTAATATGTACCAACCATATCAAAAACAAATGAAATCCATCATAAATCCACCCATAATCCTGCATCCATTATAAAACATGCACCCTCATAGATAGAATATAGAATTAGTAGAAATTCCGCAAATGAAGATGTATTTGATAAATGCAATATTTTTATAATAATGCTTATAAAGAAATAGTAGATATAAATGCCTTAATACCAAATATGGAAAATAGAATATTTACATCCGAATAAAAAATGGAAATATGATCCATTAAAGACGATTTTTAAAAAAGTACACTAAACTTGATTTATAGTTGTACTGATAATCTAAAAAAGATTACAAAAAAACATAATAATACAATTTTAAATAAAAACTTAAACCTAAATGAAAACAAGAATAATTTCAAAACTGAAATCAATAAAACTCAAAACTGAAATCAAAACTGAAATCAATAAATCAATAATTTAGACAATGAAATATTTAATTGCAGAAATCTTATAGAGTGTCCATTAAAAATAAATGCCTTATGGAATCTATTTTCTATCGATGTACTATTTCTTCTACTGAAAACCCTGGTTATAAAAAGTAGCATAAAAGCACTTTTAAATTGAGATTTTTCCAGCAGATTTTTTCCTTTAATAACAATAAGTACCGTAATCGAGCATACTTATTCAAATATTATTGGTACTTATAAAAAAACAATAAAAATAAAAAAAACGAGAATATGAAAGTTTTTAAGTGACCCATGCCTCTTGTGTCTATACGATAAACTATACATTATTAAGTTTCTTAAAAATAAGGATCTTTTAAATAAACGTAATAAAATTACTGTCATATGTAAACATTGTAAAATATTCACCTTCAATGCTCAACTGGTTCAACATCTCATATTCCACTGCCTGTTTTCCGACAAACAGTATGGTTTTCGCTTTTCCAGTTTTACCGCTGATATGCTAACGACTATCTTTGAGTACCAAAATCAGGCTCTTGATAAGAAAAGCGAAGTTAAATCTGTTGCCCTGAGTATCTTTAAATTATTTGACTAGGACTGGCACGCGGGGCCTTCTCCGCAAGCTATAGCGTTATGGTATATCTGGACGCTCGTTTGACTTAATCAAATCGTTCCTACTAAATCGTATTGAAGTTCATATTAAGCGGGCATGCTTCCATATCCTATCATACGAACGCTGGTGTCCTTCAAGGGTCAATACTAGACCCTACACTTTTTCTGATTTTCAACAGCCATCTCCCTGATGTAATCAGATTCAAAGTAGGCTTCTACGCGGCCGGAAGCTACATTTACTCCTACTTTGCTAAGAAATCTGCCGATGCAGACAAAACAAACTTTGCTGTTGCTCTCGAAAAGAAACTCCAGTCAGTGGTAGACTGGGTAAGAAATGTCACGTAAAGTTCCAAAACGAAGCCGCTATATTTTAACCATCATAAACAATCTTTCCTACCTGCCCTCAGCATGGATCACGCTAGTCTCACTGAGAAAAATACACTGCGCCTCGTCGGCCTCTCTCTCAGCTCATCTGAAGTGAAACTACTACATTGAATTAATAGTTAAATACTTTCCTCTATTGCTTCGTGAGGCACCCTGTATATTAATAATTTTATCAAAGACATTCATCATGCAACATTATCACTTTCTCCCCTTTATTACGTCTTTGGATTCATTGATTCGACTTTATACAAAATCTCTTGACAGTGAAGGAAATAAAGCGGGGAGAAAAGTGCGTTTTCTTGTTTACAGTCAATTTTATCACACAATTATATATATATATATATATATATATATATATATATATATATATATATATATATATATATATTGCAACTGTTACTGCTAAATGAGGGAGTTCTGTTCTGAATCCTTCATGCACATTTACAAATCTACTAACTGCAGGTGCATTGAATACTGATATCATATCTGGTCGGACGCCCCTGCGGTTCACGTTGGGGTTTTCGACAGGTTCCAATGAAGAATCTGCAATGTATTCGATGCTGACCTGGCGGCCTGACTCCAATCTCTCTCACCGACTAGATGTGGCTTCACTCTAGACATCGTAATACTACAAGACGACAAATAAACTGCAGGAAAACCGAATGTTTGGTCATCAGCAAAAGAACAGCCCAAAATGCCAAATACAGGTGGGGGATAATAAAATCAACCAGGTACAAAATTTTAAATACCTGGGAAGTATTCTAACAGATGACAGAAAGTACATCACAGAAATACGAAGGCGAATTGGTATGGCGAATGGACGCGTTCCAGAAGCTGAGTAAAGTATAAAGAGACAGAAAGACTTTGCTAGAAACAAAAAAGAGAGTACTCGATTGCTATGTAATGTCAGTTCTTTAATATGGTAGCGAATGCTGGGCAATATTATCAAAGATGAATGAACAACTTGAAGCAATTGAAATGTGGTTCTGCAGAAGGATGCTGAGGATATCATGGATCGAGCATATGAGCAATGATGAGTATTTGGAAAGGATGGAAACGTAAAGGAAATTAATGCAGAGCATCACAAAGAGACAGCTAAATTTCCTGGGACATGCAATGAGGATATAGAGCTTAGAGATCCTGACATTAACAAGCTTGATAGAGGGGGAAAAGAGACAGGGGAAAGAAGCAGATAACCTATTTGAAGGTCCTGAGGAGGTAGATGACAGAACGGGGGTTGCGTGGTGTAACAAGAAAGCGTGCTAAGATTCACCAGGGATAAAGAGACGTGGAAAGCCATGATCGCCTATGTCCTGAAAAGACAAGGCACAAAGAAGAAGAAGAAGAAGAAGAAGCTATATTTTTTTTTTATAATCATATCACTTCCAGCAAGACATATTACTGCCACTGTTTTGCAGGGGTTACATAGGAGGAAAATTATGAGAAAGAATGACAGGTTATAGGGGGTGTCAGCAAGTAGCTAAGAGAAGTATGAGAATACTGATGAGAGTGGAGTGAACGCAGAAATGAGCATAAGAGAGAGGTTGCAGGTTAGAGAGATTGGAGATGACGATTGACTTTCCATTTAAAATTTTGCAGATTATAGTTGTCGGAGAAGCAATTAAATGGAAGGGAATTCCACAGATGGGAAATGCGAGAAAAGAAGCTGCTGGAGCGTAGCAAGTATTTATGTTGGTCGTGGTAACCATTGCTGAATGTAAATTTATGAAAAAACATGAATGTGACAAGTCTCATGTTTTTAATCATGTCACTCCCAAACAAGGCAACAGAGTCATTAAGACGGAAGACTTTACTGAGTGTTAAAGGTTACATCTTATCAAAGAGATAAGAGAATAAAGAAAATAGAAGATGTCGATTGGCATTGCATTGTTTTAAAGAACAATTTTGGCTTGGAAGTAAAAAGAATGAAAAGAATTCCACAAGCAAGACGTGCAAAAGAGGAAACTGTTATAATGGAACTGGCAGTTACATCTAGCCAAGTTGAATGTAAATTGATGAGACTTTACCGCCAATCTAGTACTGCGCTGAAAGTCAAGGAAATATGTAATTGTTTTTTTAATCATTTCACCCCGTGCAAGGCAGAAATGCCACTGATGAGCAGGGGGCTACATAAGTGTAAAAAGATTAATTAGAAAAGAGTGAGGAGTACAAACTAGTTACAAAGGAGCAATAGAAAGCTGAGAATGCAGGTGCGATGACAGATACATAGGTGGAGAGAAAGGGAAGGTTATACGGGGGTGGGGAGAGAGCTAGAGTCCAGTGGTTAGTAGATGAGTATTGACATTGCATTTAAATTTCTGGAGGTTGTAGCCGTCAGGAAAGCAAGAATATGGGAGCGAGTTCCACAGGCGGGAAGTGCGAGAGAAGCTGCAGGAGTAGAATTGTCGTCTGCATTTGGCTAACCTGACTGTGAATAGGTGGTACACAGTTGCCAGTCTGGTTGCACAAGTAAACACCTGCTGAGGAGGCACCACTGACTTAAGTTCGTCCGAGCAGTAGCCATGAAAATATTTATAGAACAGACATCGGGAGGCCACATTTCGGGAAGTGGCTGCAGTCGAGCCGCCAGATCAGTACCTATCACATTACAGACTCTCCTTTGGAGTCTGGCGAGAACACTGAGGAGGACGGCAGGCGCGCCTGACCATAAATGGCAGCAGTACTTCATGCACGGACGGATGGTTGACTTGTATATATGCAGGATGGATTCAGGCGGAAAAAACATCCTAGATCGACATAGTGACCCAACCTTCTTACCAGTAGATTTATCTTAACAAGATTTTTAATTTGAAAGTATCTGCCTAACTATCATTTTCAGGAACTGATAATATGAGAAGAAATCCTAAAGCAAAATTGATTAATTGATAAGGTTTTTCAAGGCTTATTAAAAATTCGCAGCTTTATATATATATATATATATATATATATATATATATATATATATACGATCATATCGCCCCAAACAAGACGTGGAGAGGCATGACAGTCTATGTCCTGAAAAGACAACGCACAAAGAAGACTAAGCTGTATTTTTTATAACCATATCGCTTTATACATGGCATTTTACTGCCATTTTTGTGCAGGGGGTTACATAGGAGGAAATTTATGAGAAAGAGTGACAGGTTATAAGAGGGTGTCAGGAAGTCTGTCAGATAAGGATGAGAATGCTGATGAGAGTGGAGTGAACAGAGAAAGGAGCATGAAAGAGATGATTCAAGTTAGTGAAATAGGAGATGACTATTGACTTTGCATTTAAATTCTTGGAGATTGTAGCTGTCGATGAAGCAAGTAAACGGAAGGAAGTTCCACAGGCCGGAAGTCCGAGAAAAGAAGCTACTGGAGTAGAATTTGCGTTTACATTTTATTGGTTTCACAGTAAAAGGGTGGGACCTAGTTGCTAATATTGTGCCTCGAGTAAATTCATATATAGGGGGCACCAGTGAGCTAAGTTCATCGGAGCATAAACCGTTAAAATATTTGTAGAAGAGACACAGGGAAGCCACATTGCGCTGGTGAGAAAGGGACTGTATCTGAGCTACCAAGTCGATCATATTACAGAGTCTCCATTGGATTTTGTCAAGGACCCCTAGGTAAATAGCAGAAGCATGCGACCAGATATGGCAGCAGAATTCAATGCACAGCCGGATAAAAAACAGAAATTAATTTTAGTCTGAAAATATTTTCATGAATGAGATAATAATAATAATAATAATAATAATAATTTTAGTGATACAAATCTTAATGATTCACCTGCATCTTAGAGATAAATGTGTGATTTATAGCGTTCCTAAGAATATTTGCGCTTAAATCTATGTAACAATCAAATTTTTGAATTTTAACTCAATTTTCTAATGGATAATAACGAGCTATTATCCACCAACCCATCCAAGAGTACATCATCTTTTATTCTCAAGCGGTTATCCATTTATGTGCTGACCAGGCTCGACGTTGCCTAACTTCGATGATTGTACGATAAGCAGTGGTTGGAATTCTACTAAGACAAATAGAATAAAGAAAAGAAGTTCATGAGCTACCGAACCAATTTATGTAAATGTTTGGCAAGGAGTAGGAGATAGCAAAAAGATAAACTTTGTTAAGCTCTACAAAGGACTGGAAATTGTGATAAGCAATGATCGTCAACCTCCCAAAATGATATGGCGCATTGAAGAAGAAGAAGAAGAAGAAGAAGAAGAAGAAGAAGAAGAAGAAGAAGAAGTGATAAGTGATAAGTGAAGCTGGGGAATTGGCAATGTGTCAGTTCGAAATGCTGCCGGGACAAAACTAATATCGTGATTTACGTCTAAGGTCAAACCATAAGTTGCTCCAGGGAAGTAATATTCTATTTGATTTTGAAATTCAAACAAATCATTTTATACAGGTTAGGAGACCAGATGTTCTTATCGTAAAACGGCGAGAAGATATTCTCTGGATGAAAAATTGAAAAACTGGGAAAAGGATTTTACTAGAAAAAGTAATGTAGAATAGAAAATAAAGGAACTTGTTCCGCATAATTATTAGTCGTCGTCTCTATTTACAAAGAATGTACCCATGCCGTAAAAAATGATAGCTTATTTTTTATCCGCTACATTTATGTTTTCGTTAGTTGGCTTCAGTAAACAAACTTCAAGAAAACTGAATATATGGTTATCAACAAAAACAAATACCTCAATATTTTTCACCCTTTTACAGTGAAACCGATAAAATGCAACCGCAACTTCTACTCCAACAGTTTCTTTCCTCTCACTTCCCGACTGTGGAATTCCCTTCCACACGATTGCTTCCCCAACGGTTACAATCTCCAGGAGTTTAAATGTAAGGTCATTAGACACCTCCTAACTCACTAACCTGCTCCCATTCTATCAAACACGCTTCCCATCTGTCCAACCCTCATCCTCGGTATCCTTACTCATCTGTCACCTTCCTTCTGATATTCCCTATGTCTAACCACTCCTTCTCTTTATCTTTCCCTATGTAGCCCCATGCGCAATAGTGGCAGTGGAATGCCTTGCTTGGGGTGAGATGATTAAAAAAAAAATTCCAATTACACGTCGGAGAATCTAAAATAAAACAAGTAAAGAAATTTCAATAACTGGAAAATGGTTTGACAGAGGATGGAATAGTGCGACGTTGAAGTCCAAAGACGCATTGGCATGGACAAGGACGCATTTCAGAAGCTAAGCAAAGTACTGAAAAACAGGAAAATCTCATTGAAAAAAAAACAACAAAAAAAACGAAACCTGTGCTAGATTGCTATGTGATATCTGTCCTTCTGTATTGGAGTGAATCATGAACGATCTCAAAGATGAAGAAGAGGCTTAAAGGCAGCAGAAATGTCGTTTTACAGAAGCATAATAAGGATACCATGAATAGGGTACGTGAGCAACGATGAGGTGTTGAAAGAACGCAAACGAGAAGCAAACTCATACTTAACATTATGTGCAGGATTGTTTCAGAAGATTAGGTGCCTTGTTTATTTAATGAGGAAGAAGGGCGTGGAGAATTTAATAGACACAGAACGGATAGAATGAAAGAGAGAGAGGGGAAAGCAACGCTAGATATACTTGATAGATCTGAGAAAATGGATGGCGGCGCAGGGTTCGAGAGAGATCAGTCAGTCAGTTAAGTGCCATACGTGAAACACGCTTTGGCGATCATGTCTCTTTCAAGACATGACGGACTGAGCAGATTATCACGCAGTAGGTTGGCATTACTATCTGCAGTAGACTGGTTGCCTGCCAAGACTATAGAACCCAATCTGTCCTGTTATTTAACTCATAATTGGAAGGAAGAGACGGATAAATACATTTCCCAATGGTATTTACACGTAAGTGAATGTAAGAAATTCAACTGGAATTCGAACTCGGCTTTCAAATTTCTCGTTCCGAGCCGATAGTCACTGCTATCGGGAGAGATAGCAAGAAACAATATTGACACTGACAAGAGACAAGAGTCAAATGGCAGTCCAAGATCGGCTACATCCTGAAGGGAAGCGGCACATGAAAAAGAAAAAAACAAGATATTTACTGTATGAAATCTATTACTTGGTATGACGTTAAATTACATCTGGCAGTAAGGCTTCTAATCGATTGATTAGTGGTTTTGATAAGTATGGAACCACCTCATAATTGCTGTTGGTCTCTAGCCCATAATGAAAGCACCTGTTATAGTCCCAGCTATGGAAAAATAGTTTTGAATTTTGTCTTGTAGTTCCGTAAGTATACAAATATAATATGATAACAATACCAGCAATATATTTACAACAATGCTTTACCATGTAAAAATTATATATCTAAAAAGCAAACGTATACCTTGAAAGTATAAAATCACGTGTAAAATATTCGTAGCAGAAACCATAAATTTGCGTACAACATATTTATATTTTGACATTAAATAACTCAACCCTCAAAAAGTCCCGGGCCTGACACATAGAAATCGCCACGAATAAAAAAAATCCATATGATTTTATGAAATACTGACCTGGTACGTGAAAAAAATTAGGATCAGTTTTTTAAGTTAAGCTAGTGTTGCAAATTTTCAAAACAATGAAAAAAAATTTTCAAAACAATGGAAAAATCTGAATTTCGTGGGTTGACAAAGCGTTGCTTACTGATGAAAAAATACTGTTTAAGCAAAGCAATGGCTTGATAAGAGTTATTCGGACTCTGCTCCGTTGAAAACAACGGTTAAGAGGTTGTATGCTAACTTTAAACATGGTTGTACAGACACAAATGATGCTGAACGCTCATGTCGCCCAAAATCGTCTCGGAAAACAAATAAATCTACAAACTTGTTTTGGCCGATCGTAAATTAAAGTTGCGTGAATTAGCAGAGGAGTTACATATATCAGATTGTAGAGTATTTGCCATTTTGACTGGTATGGCGGATGTGCGTTGTGGTACAGTGGATATCGGCTCGGAACGAGAAACCGGGGAGCCGAGTTCGAATTCCAGTTGAATCTATTGTATTCACTTACGCGCAAATACCCTTGGGAAAGGTATTAATCCGTCTCTTCCTTCTAGTTATGGGTTAAATAGCAGGACAGATTGGGTTCTACAGCCTTGGTCAGCAACCAGTCTACCGCAGAAAGCAATGGCAACCGACTGCGGGATAATTTTCTGCCCAGTCAGTCATGTCTCTTTCAAGACATGATCGCCCAAGCGTGTGTCACGTATGGCACTTAACAGACTGACTGTATTCAAAGTGGGTGCTGCGTTTGCTCAAAGACGACGATTTAGAGCGTTTTTTGCAACTTCTTCAACGCAACAAGAAAGAGTTTTTGAGTAAATATGTGACAACTGATTAAACATGGATCGACCAATTCATTTCGGAGTCAAATCGACAGTCAGCTGTGTTAAGAGTATTAGGTGAAAGCGCCAAAAGTTTTAAGCATCAGCAGTCTTTGTTTTGGCTTCCGTATTTTGGGATGCTCAATTTTTTTTTCCAGCGATTAGCTTGAAAAAGAAAAAAATAATTATTAACGAATTTTATATAACATTATTAGTGCGTTTGAAAAGAGACATCGCCAAAAAGCGTTCACAAATGAAGAAGAAACGTTATCTTTTACCAAAATAACGCACCGTGACTTAGGTCGATTGCAACGATTGCAAAACTTCATGAATTGCACTTCGAATTGCTTCTGCATCCACCATATTCTCCAGATTTGATTTCAGCGATTACTGCTTGTTTGCAGACGTCAAAAGGATCCTGCAGAAAAAGTGATTTGACTTTTATGAAGAAGTGATATCGGAAACTGAGCCTTATTTTTAGACCAAAGACAAATCGTTCTACTTTAAATGTATCGAATTGTTAGAGAGGCATTAGAATCAGTGTATCGCCCTTGAAGGAGATTATGTTGATGTATAAATTCGTCCATTCGTGAGGAGTTCCACGAATAATGCTTCATAAACGGTTTCAGTAAAGAATACCATTGATGATAATAAAAGCGTTTCCTTATTTAGACATTTAAGTTCCATACGTGATACACGCTTCGGCGATCATGTCTCGAAAGAGACATGACTGACTGGACAGAAAATTATCCTGCAGTAGGTTGCTATTGCTTTCTGCGGTAAACTGGTTGCCAGCTAAGGCTATAGAACCCAATCTGTCCTATTCTTTAACCCATACCTTAACGGAGGAGAAGGATTAACACTTTTTCCAAGGGTATTTGTGCGTAAGTGATAGCAACGAAATTCAAATTCAGCTCACCGATGTGTCTTTCCGCGTCGATATCCACTGCACCACCTTATTAATGCTTCATAAAACATTGACGGTAGATTTGTATATGTGTTGTCTTAGTAAAAAATCACATTTTCTTCTTTATTTGTGGTCGTTTTTGAGAGACTTCTTCCTTAAAACGCGCAAAAAATGCGATATAATAATTGCTATTCATGGTTCTCTTCTCAGCGTAATCGGTGAACACAGTATCTTGCGCATCCCAAATTGGCTGCTGATGGATGTGTATTTCTTCGCTTTGAACGGCTTTCACATGCTGTTGTCCACTCAGCTGACTGCCAATTTGACTCCAAAGTGAAGTGGCGAATCCATGTTTCATCCATTGTCACGTAAACAACGCTTTGAATCGTCAACGGTTTGTTGTTTTTGATTGACTGTGAGCAAACTCGGGACCCACTTTGAACACAGATTTCTCATTGAGAAATGTTCTTCCAAAATGGTAAATACAGTACCTTCTGATATGGTCAGCTCCTCTGCTATCTCACCCAACATCAAGGTACGATCGGCCAAAATGAATTTGTGAATATATATTTTTTTGTTTAACCATTTTCTGGGACAACTGCCGATCTGGGGCGACCTGAGCGTGTAGCATCATTTGTGTCTGTACGACCGCGTTTAACATACCACCTCTTGCACGTTGTTTTAGACGGAGCGGGATCCGAATAACACTTATCGGGGCATTGCTTTGCTTAAACAGTATTTTTTCCTATCAGAATGCAATGCTTTATCAGCAAACGAAATTCAGACTTTTGCTTTGTTTTAAAATTTTGCAACTGTAGCTTCATTTTAATAACTAATTTGTAAACGAATAATCCGAGTCTGTCCAAACTTTGTCAAGTGCCATTTGAAGGTTAGTACTTCATAAAAATCATATGGATGTTTTATTACTGGTACCATCTATATGTCAGGCACGGGACTTATTCAGTGCTGTTTTACCACGTACATAATTGATTGAATGCAGAAGAACTACATGGAAACACTGGGTTTTCTTTTCTTTTTATGTGTCGTGTCCCTTCAGGACTTAGGCGATCATGGGCATCTCAGCTTCCTGTCACATGTAGTTATTAATGCTTATTTTCATTTTTATTTCTTCCAAACCCCAGTCTGCCATTCATGTTCTTCAGCTCATAAAGTATGTCACACACTGTTTTCTCGTGTCTCTTTTTCCTTCTAACCGACCTGTAAGTATGGGATTCTCCAAGCCCTACTTCCTTATTACGTGTCTCATAAGCCACCGTTGTCTCTTCCTGAAACATCCACTTTACTCACATGAGCGGTCCATGATGTCCTCAACATCCTTCTGTAGAACCATATTTCTTTTGCTTTGAGTCATTTCTTCATCTTTGAAGAGAATTTCCAGCACTCGTTGCCATATAGGAAGAGAGATATCAGATGATAGTCCAATAATCTTTTCTTTGCTTTCAACGAAATTTTCCTGTTCTACTAAAAATAATTTTAATTGAATGATAGAACAGAAACAACTGTTTGAAAATTACTTTCTATAAGGAATTATTTTTATAACGGATCATTTTCATATATTAGTAATTATTATAACGAAATAAGTTTCATAACGAACTCTTTTATAACGAATTGATTTTCGTAATGAATTATTTTTATATATTATTCTAACGAATTATTTTTCATAACGAATCTTTTATAACTAATTGTTTTTATAACGAATTTTACTTTTATATATTATTATTATAACGAAATATTTTATAACGAATAACTAACATTTAAAAATAATACATACGTAAAAAATGTGTGTGAAAAAATGGGCATTTCTTAGTAATTACATTCTACCTGCACTGTACATATTAGTAGCAGATGTAAATACTGGATGTTATAAGTGATTGTTATTTTAAAATAGTTTACTGAACAAATTAGAGATTAAGAGAATAGTTCCTAAACAAAATACAGGATTGTGTGCAAAAATATAAATAGAAAATTGTATAATTGATTTTTTATTCATGACTTAAATTTAATTGACACATATTACATATTACATGTAGTGTACATATTACATGTATTGTACGTATTACACGTAGTGTACATATTACTGACAGTATATAACAAAATATAAATACAGAATGTTATCATTTATTTTTTATTTATCACTTAATTTTAAGTGGCTCATATTACATATTACATCTATTGTACATACTACATGTATTCAACATATTTTTTTAGACGTATCAGATTAAATAAATTGAAAAAAATTGTTTGCTTATCTTTAATAATATTTGTTCATACTCACGGATAATCTTCCGCGTATTATAATTGAAAGATGTCAGAAATGAGCTGTAACGTTAACAGATGTTATTATCATTCATTTCTCAATGTACGCAAGTACTTTCAATATCCTTCCGAGATCATCTTCAGGGGTGTAAATTATGGTAACAAAAAATTACTGGAAAACTGTCTTGCTAAAAATTACTGTAATTTTTTTCTTGTTTCAAATATAACTGTTGACAAACTGTTTTGCGTTCATTAGAACGTGAAAGTTATCCAAAATTGAATTCTTTATGCTGTTATGCCATGATCACGCACACGGTCAAGCATGAAAAATTTGTTCTTTTATACTATAGTATTGCTTTTAGTTTGCTTGTACTTTGCTTTTGTTGTTTTCTTGGTGTAGGATAGTTGTGTTATCGATCATAATATCTTATATTATCAATGTAGACAGGAATGTTGTTGTAGATGTATAGAAATGGACGAATAGTCGGATATGTCTAATGTAGAACGTCTAGTTAATGTGGTTGTTTTAAGTCCAACATATATATTTTTTGTCGGAGATACATTCTCTCAAAAGACATTTGTATTGATATATAATGTTGGTTTTACGTAACACATCAGTTGGTGGGGATGACTTACTACGGATAATTAAATTCGGAATATTTTACCTTTTATAATATATTATTAATTTTATTTTTTTTATTAGAATCAACGGGAGATATATTAGTACGAATGATATTTTTTTTATGATTTTTCCATCCTGTTTTTAGTTATCGTGTTTCTGGTTGCAATAGAAGAATTTAGGGTCTTTTGTGGAAGTACCACATTTTGTTTGATGTGTATTGAGGTTTTTGAAATATTGTCTTATTTCTTCATTTACAATGTGGTTTGGGAAGTCATTATTAATGAGCGTATGCTTAATATTTTTAGTTCAAAGTAAAATATATTTTTGTGGAGGAGTTGGTTTGTGCTGGGTTAATTAAGTTGTGTATAAGTGCTATTTTGTAGTTAGGGCATTCACTCTTACTGTTGAGAGTGCAAGAGTTTTTGCTGGTTGTTTTTTATATGGGAAGTAGCAAATGTGCTATTGTTTGTGTCTATTAAAATGTCGAGGAAAGTAATGTATTTTAAAGCATTTTACATATTACATGTAATGTGTACATCAGTGACAGCAGATAACAAATGTAAATACAGAATGTTTTTGTTGTGGAGTAGTTTTCGCACTGAGGGTTATAATCGTGCTATGTCGGTTGCTAATCGACTTAACGTATCCAAAATGTTAGGAACTTGGTAATCTTCCACTGAAAGCTGACTCCTTAGTATTCGGCTAACTGCTGAGTAATACTAACTGCCTTCGTCCAACTATGCCTAAACAGGAACTAACAAGTCGTTCTACTGAACTCTAATAGAACTTTAAAGAACTCCTATGAACTTCTCAAGTACTTCTTGTTAACTCTTATTAATATAGCGGTGAGAGTCCATTATCAGCGGAATAGGTATGTTTTCCATAACAGTTTTAATAAGATGTTTTTATTAATTTCAGGTAATTGGTTGATATTTTTAAATAGTTTACTGCAGAATTTTCACAGAATAGAGGATTTTGTTATGAATTATAAACGCGGACTATTACGACTGATATTTTATTTATGATTTTAATTTTAATTGGTTACACATTTTGAGTAATTTATAGCTCAGTTTGCCCATTTAAAAGATCGCCCAAAAACGCATCGCAGGCAGTTTTTTTTATTAAGAGCAATCGTTTATGTTCAGTATATGGGTGTGCAAACATACCAATAGTTGTATGTGTTATGTCTTGAAGGCTGTCACAATGCGTTGAATGAAAGGAAGGTCGGGAGGTGTTTGTATGACCTGTTTATTATGATATTTCGAGACTCTAATCTCATCATCAGAATGGCAGAGAAAACCTCAGAGTGATCGTGCTTTTTAGCTGTCCATCTATGAATGGCTGGCTTTATCCACTGCTGCTGTACGTGTGTGCGTGTATGTACGTGTGCATGTGTGTGTGTGCGAGTGTGTATCTATGTGTGTTCTAGTTTTTTATGGTCTAATGGTGTGTGTGTGTGTGTGTGTGTGTGTGTGTGTGTGTGTGTGTGTGTGTGTGTGTGTGTGTTCAAGTTGGGGTTTTTATTGGTCTGATGGAATCAGTTCATAGGATCTAGGAGTTGATGTGACTTTGACCGGGTCAAAAAATATTGCGCACTCAGCACCTGCCATTCATACGCCTCCATTACGATATATATTGATGATATACTCATCCTTACTTCTTCACGCGACGAGGCAAGCAGAATGGCAGCGACGTTCAACAGAATGGACGGTAAGATTAATTTCACGATCGAGCACCCCGATGCCAGTGGATGCCTATCACTGCTGGACTTCAAGCTTAAAATATCGGTTAGAGGTGAAGTCCACACCGATTTCTACAAAAAGCCTGCCAGCAGGGATATGTTTGTCCACTACCGATCAGCCCTCCCTCTCAGCGCTAAGACCGGCTACATCAATAACGAACTCGCACGTATCCAAAAGAAATGCAGCAAAGGCGAACACGTTAACACCCACAATGCATTCGTCAAGAAAACACTGGTGACTAACGGTTACCCACAATCCTTTGTGGATCGCCTAGAACGGAAGGGTAGTAGGGGCCCAAGGCGCTACAACCTGTCTAACACCTGCTTCTTGAGGTTACCACACTTCAGCGATTATAAAACATCAAAAATACGTCGAGCTATCCGCAGAGAAAGATTAGACATACAGCTGGCACACTACGGCCCCACTCTTCGCAGACACCTCAACCCCAACCACAGAACAAACAACAACACCACATGCACACTAACCAACTGCCCTATTTCAGGTACCGGTATATGCCGCCAGGTATATGTTGTATACCGCATACAATGCGCCAAATGCGATGCATTCTATGTCGGCAGCACTACAAGACATCTACACATTAGAATAAAAGAACATCTACAAACACAAGCGTCGTCATTCCAAAAACACTTAAAAAAATGCAAAAATAAGGACAAAACCATAACCGTTAATATCTTGGATAAGGAACGCAACATAGGTAACCTACGCATTAAAGAGTCCCTAATAATATCTAATTTACAACCGACAATTAACAGTCGCCAAGAATTAAACCTAGATTACATAACAGTATAGACAACATCATGACGCACACAAAATGTACTTAACACGACAACAAAGTCACACACACACGCAATCAGTAACAATAACCACACCCACACTTCTTCCTCCCTTATAACAAACTGCTAACCAGGCTAAAGCACACACGCACACACACACACACACGCACACTCACACACACACAAAGACAGATAAAAAAGTTAGGTAGATTTAATTACAATACTACACAGAGCCTTTACACACAGAAAAAAATAGTTACAATAACCACGCTAACACATTTTCTCCCCCCCCCCCCCCGAGCTGTAGTAGCAGAGGCGCCCATAACAAAGCACGTATCAGGTCAGAACACACACACACACACACACACACACACACACACACACACACACACATATATATATATATATATATATATAATAAAGTAGATTCAATTACAGCACACACAACGAGCAAACACCGCCAGATAAATCAGACAGATTAGACAACAGCAATGTAACTGATACTCTTTGACCCGCACATACCATTAGACCATAAAAAAACTAGAACACACATAGATACACAAACGCACACACACACACACACACACACACCCACACACACACACACACACACACACGCACACGTACATACACGCACACACGTACAGCAGCAGTGGATAAAGCCAGCCATTCATAGATGGACAGCTAAAAAGCACGATCACTCTGAGGTTTTCTCTGCCATTCTGATGATGAGATTAGAGTCTCGAAATATCATAATAAACAGGTCATACAAACACCTCCCGACCTTCCTTTCATTCAACGCATTGTGACAGCCTTCAAGACATAACACATACAACTATTTTACGCAATGCTTCAAGCAAATTACAAAACTTTACTCTACCAATAGTTATTTCTGTTTCCAATTCATCTAACAATCCCTTTTTAATGGATAGTAACATGCATAATTCCAAATTCTCGTCAGACTGTAACATTCTTAACCATTTCTTTACCTTTGAAAATTTTCTCACATTGGACTTAAGTGATTAATAATGTGCACACGACATGACACATTTCGTATATCTTTTTACTACTAAAACAATTTTCTTTATCTTTACCGAAGAATTATTTTTATTATTTTTTAAGGATTTCTATAGCGACAACTAACAACAGAATGAATATATATATATATATATGAGTGTGTGTGTCTGTGTGTCTGTGTGTGTCTGTGTGTGTTTCTTTTATGTAAGTAATTTGTAAAAAATGAGGGGGCAGTTACAATTCTGAATTCGACAGTATATTTTCTATATTTCTGAGATGAGGTAGTATTTACACTATTTACATTATTCAGACTATTGTCCTCATTTTCGTTGCCACTTTTACGATGCTTCGGCCGTTGTACTCTCCGGCTTTCTTCAGTTGCTAGCAATTTCGCACCTAACTTTTTATTATGATAACTGGGGAATAACATTCACATTTCTTTATGCGAAGCCGCTTCTGGTGATCATGAGTTATCTCCCTTCAACCCGGCTCTATAAGTTATTTGTTCATAGGCATAGTGGGTATAGGCGTTGGTTAGTTCCAGTGATTTGACCCAACAAGTTGTGAATTCAATACCAGGCTACAGCAGTGGTTAACAAATCCAAGTCAGAATAATATATAGTGTCGAAAGTCTATAGACGGCGAATAAAACAGGATAAGAATGAAACTAAGAAGACGATTTAGGGAAATGAGAAGAAGAAAGAAAGAAAGAAAGAAAGAAAGAAAGAATGAATTAATTAAGACTAGAAGAATAAACAATGAAAGATACAGGTTAAAAAAACAAAACATATTCTAGTGCGGCTAAGAATAACAATAATAAATGAATATAAAAATCGCCACGATAGAGTGGAGCAATATTTACATTGGACAATGTGCAAACAATATGGAAAATCTGTAAACAAACACTGGTAAGAACATCACCCAGCACCGGTTACAGAAATAGAAGATGTCACCATTCTGTTGGATTACACCATCTACACAAACAGAAAAATTGAAGCAAATAGGCCAGACATTATTGTTAAAAACCAGGAAGAGAAAACTTGTCTATTAATTGATATGGCTTGTCCAGCGGATTGTAACATAGCAACCAAAAAATTTGAAAAACTGTCAAAATATAAAGACCTGGAAATTGAAATAGAAAAAAAGCAGAAATTGAAAACAAGAGTTGTGCCAGTGATAGTAGGTGCACTTGGAATGATAAAAAATGGAACAAAACAACACATTGAAAGAATCCCTGAAAACCCCAGCTTAAGAGATATACAAAAAATTGTTTTATTAAGTACAGCCCACACAGTAAGAAGGACTTTGTCTATGTAACGCTAGGGATGATGGGGAAGATAGAAAAATCATGAAATGGAGCCATAACAACACGCCACGACCTGCCTTAGGTCTTCCTGCAGACTTGGTTGGTAGTGCGACCATAACATAAATCGAAATATGATGAAAAATTACATAATAATAATAATAATAATAATAATAATAATAATAATTATTATTATTATTATTATTATTATTACTACTACTACTACTACTACTACTATTACTACTATTTAATGATTTCTATGAAGACTAGAAAAAAAAAACAAAAAGTAATACAGATAGATAAAATCATAAACATACATAAAGATTTAGGATGCAAATAATTCTTAAGTTAGTAGCCCCAACCCTGAAACATAAACAGTGCCCAAATCTAAACCAAAAAGAAAAGAGAATAATAAAATATGGCGGCTGAAGATGTTGAAAGTGGTTATGCTAAATGTAAAAACAGAAAGAATAAAGCAGAAATTCTCAAGATATTAAGAACTACGGCAAGAAGGAGTTCGCCTTTGGCTATAACCCCAAGGAAAACAAAGAAGAAGAAGAAGAAGAAGAAGAAGAAGAAGAAGAAGAAGAAGAAGAAATTAAAAACGAGATCCATATATGCATCGGCTCCAGGGCAATTGTCAACAAGGAATCATAGAAATGCCATTTAAGTGGAAAAGGTTTGATCTTTCAAAATGGCTGAACATATAGTTCTTTTCTAATACAGAAATGTCCGAGGGGCTCAAAAGTCTGGTTTTTATTCAACAAATGCTTCATGTAAAGCCTTTTCCAGACGTAAGCCGCTGAGACGACGGCAGAAATAGTCATTTCAGCAAACGCATTCAGTCAGAATCTTAGGTTTTCATTATTGCTTTAGCTTGCTTAGAAAAATCAGTTGTTTTTAGGTTTTAATGTAATGACTTTTAGCGAAATTACTAAGGAGCCTTGTTTGCTTTCTCTGCTCACCCAATGAGATTACTTCACTTTTATTGTTGTTATTTTATTATTATTATTATTATTATTATTATTATTATTATTATTATTATTCGGGGTTTTGTTTTTCCCGCCAAACTTCCTCACTGTTTCTCTTGATTTCCGTGGAACATTTGAAGTTCTTTTTCTTTTTACTTTTAGCACAACCACATTGAATATCTTCAGCCGTCTACTTTTATTATTCGCTTTTTCTCTTGGTTTAGACCTGTGCGCTGTTTATTTTCTGTTTCCGAATTGGAGCAAATATCTTGAAAATTATTTGCATAGAAAATCTGTATTTGTGTTGTTTTTTTACCTTTATTATTTTTTGTTTTTCCTCGTTTTTATAGAAATCATTAAATTTATGACCATTGTTATCATCGTCTTTACTTCTTTTTCTTCCTCTTCTTCTTCTTCTTTGTTATTAATTTCATACCCACAAGAATAATTTTAGGTTTTTAACCTGTTTCTTTCTTTTCATCTGCTAATCATTTTTCTAGTTTTAAAATTCTACTTTTTCTCTTTCGCTCTTTCTTTACTTTCTTTCTTACTTTCTTACTTTCATTTGTCTACTTCTGAAAATTCGACTTTTTTTTCTTTCTTTCTTTCTTTCTTAATTTCTTTCATTCATTTTTCTTACTGCAACACATTTATCTACTTCTGAAAATTCGACTTTTTTTTTGTTTTCTTTTTGTCTTTCTTTCTGCTATTCATTTTTCTAATTTTAAAAATTCTATTTTTTCTCATTCTCTCTATTTCTTTCTTTCTTTCTTCTAATCATTTTACTATATATCTTCCTTTCTTTCTTTCTTTCTTTCTGCTAATTATTTTTCTCATTTTGTAAAATTCGACTTTTCCTTTTTCTTTCTTTCTTAATTTCTTTCATTCATTTTTCTTACTGCAACACATTTATCTACTTCTGAAAATTCGACTTTTTCTTTTTTTCTTTTTGTCTTTCTTTCTGCTATTCATTTTCCTAATTTTAAAAATTCTATTTTTTCTCATTCTCTCTCTTTCTTTCTTTCTTCTAATCATTTTACTATATGTCTTCATTTCTTTCTTTCTTTCTTTCTGCCAATTATTTTTCTCATTTTGAAAATTCTACTTTTCCTCTTTCTTTCTTTCTTAATTTCTTTCATTCATTTTTCTTACTGCAATACATTTATCTAATATTGAAAATTCGACTTTTTCTTTCTTTCTTTATTTCTTTCTTTCTTTCTTTCTTTCTTTCTTATCCTTCATCAATTTTGTAATGATTAAACTTCTACTCATTTTCCTAATTTAAAAATTCTTCTTTTTAGCCTTTCTTTTTTCAAACTGTGACTCATTTTCTAATTTTAAAACTTGTTTTTCTTTATTTTTCTTTCTTTTTTACAGCTACTCATTTTTCTCATTGTAAAATATCTTTTTTTTCTCCCTTTTTTCTTATTGCCACACATTTACCTAATTTTGAAAATTTTTCTATCTTTTTTATTACTTTTATTCATTTTTCAAATTTTAGAACTTCTTTTTCTTCAATTCTTTTTTCTTTCTTTCTTACAGCCACTCATTTTGCTCGTTGAGAAATGTTTTCTTTTTCTTTTTTTTCGATTTCCTTTTTTCTTACTACTAATCAATTTTTTAATTGTGAAACTTTATTTTCTTTCTGTCTTTCTAATTTGGAAAAATATTTGTTCTTTTGTTTTTGCTTTCTTTTTTTATCTTCAACTGCTACTTTCTTCTCTTGTTTTGAAATTTCTTTTTCTTTCTATCTTTCTTGCTTTCTTTCTATCTTTCTTTCTTTCCTTCTTTCTTGCTTGATTTCTTTCTTTCTTTCTTTCTTTCCTTCTTTCTTGCTTTCTTTCTTTCTTTCTTTCCTTCTTTCTTGCTTGATTTCTTTTTTTCTGTCTTTCTTTCTATCTTTCTTGCTTTCTTTCTTTCTTTCTTTCCTTCTTTCTTGCTTGATTTCTTTCTTTCTTTCCTTCTTTCTGGCTTGATTTCTTTCTTTCTTTCTTTCCTTCTTTCTTGCTTGATTTCTTTCTTTCTTTCTTTCTTTCCTTCTTTCTTGCTTGATTTCTTTCTTTCTTTCCTTCTTTCTTGCTTGATTTCTTTCTTTCTTTCTTTCCTTCTTTCTTGCTTGATTTCTTTCTTTCTTTCTTTCCTTCTTTCTTGCTTGATTTCTTTCTTTCTTTATTTCCTTCTTTCTTGCTTGATTTCTTTCTTTCTTTCTTTCTTTCCTTCTTTCTTGCTTGATTTCTTTCTTTCTTTCTTTCCTTTTTTCTTGCTTGATTTCTTTCTTTCTTTCTTTCCTTCTTTCTTGCTTGATTTCTTTCTTTCTTTCTTTCCTTCTTTCTTGCTTGATTTCTTTCTTTCTTTCTTTCTTTCCTTCTTTCTTGCTTGATTTCTTTCTTTCTTTCTTTCTTTCTTTCCTTCTTTCTTGCTTGATTTCTTTCTTTCTTTCTTTCTTTCCTTCTTTCTTGCTTGATTTCTTTCTTTCTTTCTTTCCTTCTTTCTTGCTTGATTTCTTTCTTTCTTTCTTTCATTCTTTCCTTCTTTCTTGCTTGATTTCTTTATTTCTTTCTTTCTTGCCAATTACCTTAGTTTCTAATTTTGGAATTTCTTTTTTCTTTATTTCCAATTTTCTTTCTTTGTAAATTCTTTTTATTTTACTAATTTTGAAACGACTCTTTCTTTTTTTTACTCTTTCACATTGCTACATTTTTTCTTAAATTTGACCTTTTTATTTTTCTTTCTTTCATACATTCTTTATTTATTTATTTATTTCTCATGCCTACTTATTTTTCTAATGTTTAAAATTATTTTTCTTTCTTTCTTTCTTTCTTTATGCGACTTATTTTTTCAAATTTGAAATGTTTTTTTTCCTTGCTTCTTTACGTTCTTTATTACAACTACCTTAGTTTCTAATTTGGGAACTTCTTTCTTTCTTCCTTTCTTTCATTCTGTCTTTCTTTCATTCTTTCTCGTGTTTGCTTATTTTTCTAATGTTTAAAATCCTTTTTCTTTCTTTTTCGTTTTTTATTTCTTTCATTCTTTCTGCAATTTATTTTTTCTAATTTGAAATTTCTTTTTTTTCTTTCTTTCGTTCCTTCTTAAACTACCTTAGTTTCTAATTTGAGAACCTCTTTCTTTCTTTCTTTCTTTCTTTCTCTCTCTCTCTCCCTTTCTTCTCATTTTTTTAATAATTTTGAATCTTCTTTTTCGTTATATCTTTTCCACAAAATGTGTCCATCCATCTATCTGCATTTGTCTTCAACTTTTGTTTGTTTGTTCCCCTATATTTGTGTCAGCCATTTTTCTCACATTGTTCACGTCCATTTTTATTACCCGCCACACGTGACCCAAGCTTACTTTCTTCCTGAGTGTTATTCTCCGCCATTTTATTGGCTACCTCCCCAATGCCAGAACCTGTTTGCCGAGAAAAGATATAATTTAGACCCCATCGATGCCTTTTCGCTGACATCGCAGTTAAAGCCCAACGCAAAATATTGGCGCAGCCAGCATAATATATGCATAACAGCTAATAGCTTTTGTTCAGTCTTCCAGATATATTTGTCGAATGTTCACATATTCTTGTTGTTCATCCTTATGAGATAACGTAGAAAAAAATTCAAAGTCTATTCTTTTTTACTGACACATTCTGATTTTGACGATTGAATTTTTGCTACTACAGGCTAAGTTTTAGATTATCTATGAGGATGTGGTTTGCCAAAAAGCTCTTTTGCTAGTATTCTTCTTCTTCTACATTTCCTGTCCTTTCAGGACGTAGGCGATCATGGCTTTCCACGTCTCCCTATCCCTTGTGGCTCGTAGCACGATTTCTCCTGTTATACCACGCAACCTCCGTTCTGTCATCCACCTGCTCAGGTCCTTCAAATATCTTAACTGTTGCTTTCTTCTGTCTGTTTTTCCCTCTATCTGGCCCGTCAGTATCAGGTTCTCCAAGCTCTTCTACATCATTGAATGTCCCAGGAACTTCAATCGTCTCTTTCTGATGCTCACTTCGCACTCTTCATTAATCTTTATTTACGTGATGAGTAGAAAAAGAAATTTCTTTCCACTTACTGTTCGGAATAGAGAGTAACCGACGAAATACTTTTTCTAGAATTTTCTAGAATTTCTAGATAAAGAGTAACCGACGAAATACTTTTATAGAATTTTCTAGATAAAGAGTAACCGACGAAATACTTTTATAGAATTTTCTAGAATTTCTAGATAAAGAGTAACCGACGAAATACTTTTATAGAATTTTCTAGAATTTCTAGATAAAGAGTAACCGACGAAATACTTTTATAGAATTTTCTAGAATTTCTAGATAAAGAGTAACCGACGAAATACTTTTTCTAGAATTTTCTAGAATTTCTAGATAAAGAGTAACCGACGAAATACTTTTATAGAATTTTCTAGAATTTCTAGATAAAGAGTAACCGACGAAATACTTTTTCTAGGATTTTCTAGAATTTCTAGATAAAGAGTAACCGACGAAATACTTTTTTCTAGAATTTCCTAGAATTTCTGGAATGAGAAATTATTAATATTTACATTATTTATATTCGGACTATTGTCCTGATTTTGTTTTCTTTTTTTTTTTTAGGCTGCTATACACCCTACGCTTCCACGGGTATATATCAATCTGCATAAACTATAGAGAATTTTGAATTGAACTCTTTTTTTTAACCTTCGATGTTACATTTTTCTCCTTTCACGACTTATGTCTAAGAATATACTAATTTCATCAAAATCACAAAACAAAGTCTTTTTTTTATCTAATATTCAATGGTCTAGTTGCTAAAAACGCTGGTTTTGAATATGGTAACATAATTGTTGTGAGTTCAAACCTTAGAAGAAAGTGTACTTTTCGTCAGAGAAATTTCTTCTTCTTTATGTGCTGTGTCCCTTCAAGACATAGTCGATCACAAACATCCACTTGATCCAGTCTTTAGTAGCTTTTAACATTTTTCTCTTAGTATTGCTCCCAAATCCTATCCGCCATCCACTTGCTGAAGCCTATCAAATATGTCTCGATGCTTTTCTCTGTTTCTCTTTCTCTCTATCAGTCTTGAGAGTATCAGATTCTCCAAAGTCTCCTTCCTCATTATGTGTCCCAGGAACCTGAGCTATCTCTTTCTGAGGTTAAGAATAAGTTTTCTTCTCGTTTGCATTCTTTCCAACACTTCGTCGTTGTTAACGTACCTGGTCCATGGTATCCTCAGCATCATTCTCTATAACAACATTTCTGCAGCCTTTAGCCTCTCCCTCATCCTTATAAAGATCGTCCAAAATACACTGCCATACAGAAGGACACATATCACACAGCAGCTCAATATTCTTTTCTTGGTTTCCAGTGAGGTTTTCTTGTCTCTCAGCGTTATCGTTAGCTTTTGAATTGCGTCCTTGACTGTGAAAAGGCTTGTTCAGATCTCAGTGTCGAAATTTCCGTCCTCCGTTAAAAACCATATTAGATCACTGGGATGGTAAGGTTATTAATGGCCATAGTTCTATTCTCAGAATTCAATTCAGTTTTAATGTCTGTCTTACTCTTCCATAGTGCTCTTTAGGCGCTATTTCTTTCATTTTCTTAGAGTGAATTCTTTCACCCTCATTTACAATTAAGTAGTTAGTAGCTTCTTTTTTAACTAAATCTCATAACTTTACACTAAATTATAAGCTAATAGGGGTGTTTGTTATTGCGATTGTCGTACAATTGTGGCTTTAGCACATTTATTCAAATTGAATGTCTTCACTGAAGCATTTTGCAGTTTGCAGAAAAACCTTCCAGCTCGCTGTAATTGATAGCATACAACTTTAAGTCATCCGTGTAAAATAGATTACTTATTTTCATTTGAGCTATTTTATAACTATATATCATCTTCTTAAGCTGGCTTATTAATGATATTATGGATATACAAAATAGTAAGGGAGAAAAAGAGCCACACTGAAATATTCCACCAGACTTATAGGTTCAATTTATATGGTTGAGGTAAAGTATTGTTTTCCATATCGACAAACATTCTTTGATGAAATTGATGACAACGGGTGATACCTTCTATATAATTAAAAACTTTAAGAAATTATTATTATGATATTTTTCATTATAAATCGATTTCTGCTATGATCACACTACCTACCAAGTCTGCAGGAAGGCCTAAGGCAGGTCGTGATGTGTTGTTTTGGCTGCATTTCATGTTTTTTTATTTCTTCTTTTTTATTCCATTTTTTTTATCATTCCTAGTGCAATTACTATCACTAGTACGATACTTGTTTTCAATTACAACATTTTTTGTATTTCAATATCCAGATCTTTATATTTTGACAGTTTTTCGAATTCCTTGATTGCAGTGTTACAATTCGCTGGACAAGCCATATCAATTAATAAGCAAGTTTTTCTTTTTAGTTTTTAACAATAATGTCCGGCCTATTTGCTTCAATTTTCTATCTATATAGATGGTGTAATCTCATAGAATGTTGACGTCTTCTATTTCTGTAACCGGTGCTGGGTGATGTTCATACACTCCCGTTCAAAAATTTAAGACCACTTAAAAATCTTTAAAAAGAATTTTTTTTTACAGATAGATTTTAAACTCCTCCCAGTTAAAGTTACCAATACTACAATCTAAAAGGTTATGGAAACAAAAAGCTAAAAGTGTGTGAAAAAAATGAGGAGAAAAAATACGAATACAAAGTGCTAGAGACTAATAATAGCGAGCCCAAACAAGCATTCACGCTGTTTATACAGGGAAGATATATAAATATCCCAAATATTATAAGTCTTTGTACAAGCGTTGCCGGTTTTGTAATAAAAAATAACTGTTGTCCTGATAATGAACGCGCCAATACGAATGAAATGCGCTAACGTGTAGGCATGTATTTGAAACGTCTTTAAGATGATGATATTCATCTTAGAATTTTCTGTTAGTTGATTAGTTTCTAAGAGGAATTGATCAAACGGCTTAGTTATAAATATTTTTTAACTCATCTATCATTCTTTTCTTTCCCCGAAACGGAAAGTTAGTAAGTTACTCAGTAACGCATTCAAATTACTTTTTTCTTGACGTCGTTTCACGGAATTAATTTTGTATTTATAAAAAAATGTCCGGTGTTAAATATACATTTCAACGTATAAACAATTTATATTCACCATCTAAAAAAAAAACGGACTACTTAGCAGTAATTGCTTAATGTCCACTGAAATGACCTTTCCATTTAAATTCGTATTGTATTTTTTCAACAATAATCTTAACAACATGATCACCAAAAGCGTGTATCACGTATGGCACTTAACTGACGGAATGTGGTGCTAGGAACTAAATAATGTTACCCTACTGGCAGCAAACGGCCTGCATACGGACAGGTAACGACCTCAGTAGATACACAAAGATAGAAAAAGGCGTAAGACAAGGATGTGTCTTTTCACCGGATTTGTTCAACCTATACAGCGAGAATATTTTGAGAACCCTAGATGACACGCCAGGATTTGTTATTGGAGGCCACAACCTGAACAACATAAGATATGCGGACGATACAGTGCTGATTGCGGACACGGAAAGGAAACTACAAGACCTCATACAGAAAGTAGCAGTGGAGAGTGACAAGAAGGGACTACAAATAAACTGAAAACTGAGTGCATGGTCGTCAGCAAAAGATACAACCCAAAATGCCAAATACAGGTGGGGGATAATAGAATCAAACAGGTACAAGAATTTAAGTACCTAGGAAGTGTTCTAACAGGAGATGGAAAGTGCGACAAGGATATCCGAAGGCGAATTGGCATGGCACAGGACGCGTTCCAGAAGATGAGCAAAATACTAACACACAGAAAAATCTCAATAGAAACGAAGAAAAGAGTGCTAGACTGCTACGTGATGTCAGTTCTTGAATACGGCAGTGAATGCTGGATAATATCATCGAAAATGAGGACAAAACTGGAAGCGGCCGAAATGTGGTTCTACAGAAGGATGCTACGGATATCGTGGACTGAGCATACAAATAACGACGAGGTGTTAGAAAGAATGGCAACAAAAAGGAAATTGATGCTGAGCATCAGGAAGAGACAACTGAAGTTCCTGGACATGCAATGAGGAAGGAGAGCCTGGAGAACCTGATACTGACTGGTCAGATAGAAGGAAGGAGAGACAGAGGAAGGCAGCGGATAACATATTTGCAGGGCCTGATCAGATGGATGACGGAACGGGGGTTGCCAGGAGCAACAGGAGCAAACATACTAAGAGCCACAAGAGATAGGGAGACGTGGAGAGCCATGATCGCCTACGTCCTGAAGGGACAAGCCACAAAGAAGAAAAAACGCCACGAAAACTTGTTCTATTGTTTATAGTAAATTTATAATTGTAGAATTTACCTAAAATATTTTTTTTTTTTTGAGATTTTCATTTCTTCCAGGTATTGATATAGGATAACTGGAACCTGAACCTGGAAATATATGATACATATCGAACGTATGTCATAGGTCTGGTACAACTATAAAAAAGATTTTGTTTTCTATACAAGTCATTAACGATTTAGAAAGAGTTAAACCGAGAGACGAACCCATACTAACGCCGTCAATCGATGTGAATATATCGCCGTAATGATTAGTTAAACGATATTGTCACGTAAAGAATAGAAGTTTATATAAATTGTTGATGTAATATGTGAATCATTGTATTGAAACGAGTTACAGCGTGGATTTTTTTGTTCGATCTATTTGACTGCACTGTTTCAATAAACTCGTTAGTGGAATTAACACCCCACACACACACACACACACACACACACACACACACACACACACACATATATATATATATATATATATATATATATATATATATATATTAGTCAATCAGCATCTAAAGCTTGCATTGAGGATATCATATATATATATATAGTGCGTGTGTCTGATGTGTGTCTGAAGTGATGTGGCAGGTATGTAGAAATGAATCTATGTGTTCGTCGATACATCAGTGATTACCTACATTTCGTATCTCGTTCTATTTGCATCTCATTTTCGTTTTCTTAATATTTCTTTACATTTCTTTAATGATGTTCTCCGGCTATTTTTATTTCCTTTCATTTTGCTACATTATTCCCAAGTCTCCATCCATCTGTCTTGACGGCTCCACGACTTTTCAAACTCCTAGGAACATTATTTCCCTGGACACTTTCCCTCATTTAAGTCTAAAAGGAAATTCTCCCCCCCCATTTTTTTTTCTTTCTTTCTTGTTCGGGATTTTTTTTTCTCCCTTTTTCCTTTAACTGGATTCTTTTTTAATTTCTTTCTTTCTCTTTTTCTTTTTATCTGCATCGATTTTCTCTTACTTCCTTCAATTCTCTCTTTCATTTTTCTCTTTCATAGGATTTCATTTTTTCTTCTTCTTCTTATTTACTCTATTCTTTTATTCTGTTTTTTCTTTCTTTCTGTTTTTATTTAGCTGCATTCTTTCTTCTTTTTCCATGATTTTTACTCCTCTTATTTATATGTGTAACCTTCATTCCATCTTCTCATTTTCTTTCTTTGTTTTTCTTAACTGCATTCTTTCCTTTTTCTTTCTTCCTTTCTTGCCTTTCTTTCAGCCATTTTCAGAATCTCTTTCTTTATTTCTTAACTGCATTCTCTCCTTTTTCTTTTTTTTTTTTTTGAGATTTCATTCTTCTTTTTCTTTATTCCATTCTTTCTTCCTGCTTTCTTTCATCTATTCTGAGAATCTCTTTCTTTATTTCTTAACTGTATTCTTTCTTTTTCTTTTTTTCTTGGGATTTCTTTCCTCTTTTTTTCTCTTAATTCCATTCTTTCTACCTGTCTTTTGTTTTATTCATTCACAGAATCTCTTTCTTTATTTCTTAAGTGCAATCTTTTCTTTTTCTTTCTATTTTGGATTTCTTTTCTTCTTTTTTCTCTTAATTACCTTCTTCTTTCATGCTTTCCTTCCTTTCTTTCTTCCGTGCAAATTCAAAACCACTTTCTTTGTTTTTTTCTATTTCCTTCACGGCATTCCTTCCCTTTTCTCTTTTTTTTTTTTTTTTGGATTTCTTTCCTTTTTTTTCTCTTAACCGCTTCCTTACTACCTTTCATTCTTTCTCAGAAACTCGTTCTTTCTTTCTTTTTTTCTTTCTTTCTTTCAGACTGTTTTTCTTTCTTTTTTACTTTTTAACTGCATTTTTTCTTTTTTTCCCTTTTTGGGATTTATTTTCTTTTTCCTTTTAACTCTGCCGTTAATTCTTCTGTTCCTCTCTTTCTTTTTCCAATTTCCGGATCTCATTCTTTCTTTCTTCTTAATTGCATTATTTTATGCCGTTTCTTTTACTTATATTTCCTTCCTTCCTCCCTTCCTTCCAATTTCAGTATCTCAATCTTTCTTATTAACTGTATTACTTATTTATTTATTGGGATTTCTTTCCTCTTTTTCCTCTTAATTGTATTATTTCTTTCATCCTTCCTTCCTTCCTTCCTTCCTTCCTTCCTTCCTTCCTTCCTGCGTTATATCTTTCATTCCTTCTTTCTTTCATTCTTTCTTTGCATTTTCCTCTTCACTGCATTTCTAAAAGTTACTTTTCTCCTAAATTACAGCTAGTTCTCAACTGCCTACATTTTTCCTTCAGTTTTCTCTTTCACAATTAACCTAACAGAATGCCGCTTCTGTTATTATTTTTTCTTCTATTTCTTAGGTTGCCGATGCAACATTCACTTTATAGTCCATTTATCTGTATCACGTGTCGTTCCCCAGTCAATAAAAAAAAATACCCGACTTTTTTCAATTTCAAATTCATGAAGCGAGAAATAACGACGCCAGTTGATACAGCACACAAGAACTCTGCAATTCTACCAGGCGGAAGAATATGTAAGTTTTAGATTCGAGTAACATATCAACTCCCTACTCTTTATATATATATATATATATATATATATATATATATATATATATATATATATACATATATTTTATATTCTTTATATATATATATATATATATATATATATATAACTTTTCTCACACACTTTCCCTCTCCCACTCTCTCTATCTCTCTCTCTCTCTTCACACATGCAGACACATACACTGTCTCATTTTATTCCTGCACACTCGCCCACGCAAACTCTCAGACACACATCAAGAAAGAGAAAGTGTGAGAATTGACATCAAAATCTCTAAAAAAAATGAGTCACTGAGTCCTAATGCAAAATATAAAACTTTTTCAGATGCAAACACCCTTCGGAATATAGACGACTATGGCTCTGCAAAATTTCTATTGTTTTTGCTGCAATTTTATTTGCCTCCTTACCATTATTCTTCGCTCGTGTTCTCTGACATCCATTCACAAAATCTCATCAAACTTGTTTCTCGCAGATTCTCCCAATTTTCTTCGATATGTCCCGTGTGTGTTAAATTCTCTAGGCAATTATTCCTCGTTATCTCATTTGATTTTTAACTATTGTGAATATCTTCATAAATTACAATTATTACCTTCTAACTTGAGTGGCTCTTAAGTTTTGTATATGTTGACCATCTTAAAAAAATGAAAACAAAGTCATTCATAGTTTAATCAAAGTATCTTCAAATGAATTTCGAACACGCACTTCAGATCACATTAATGGAAAAATGGAATTTCGGGGCCAGAACATTTGGAAGAAATTCAATATAAAGCGAGTCATTGAAAATTTTAAGCTTTCATGGCAAGAGGTTACGTGGAGTATTGTGTATGCAGATCAAAAGTAGCTTTTGCCCCAAAGTGCAAATGACGTTCTTGGCTTCAGTCCACGAACAAAATAGATGAAGAGATAACGACTGTATAGAAAGGCATGTTTTGTATTGTACATGGTAAAGTACATTTTTCAAAAACATCGATTGTAGAACAATTCTGCGTCTACTTCCTTATCAATATAATCTTCAACGTTGTTTTTTTTTTAATAATTTAGATACCGAAGATTGAAATAGTTTTCACCTGAAGGGGGGCAATGAAAATAATGAAAGCCAAATAATTTAACAGTAATAATCTTATGGAAGTTGTAGTGTTCAGAATTTCACTGTGTGTTTTTTGCGGATTCACCATTCATGTATTGTGCGTTTCCTTCACGTGGTCGCCATTTTATGTAGTGGTGGTTGAGTGTTATATATATTGTGGGTAACATATTGTAGATAACAGGATTCTTGTGGTGTGCGTCGGCCGTGCCTGATACAAGGCAGCTTTAAAACATAGCCGTCAATCCCCGCATTTAAAGATGTCATCAGGTTATTGAAAAAATAAGTAGAATTTTGTTTGCTGAAAATTAACATAAATGTGTAAGAAGAAGAATGTTCAATGAGAAATGTATGTAATTGATTTTCAAAGGGAAATGTATGCTTTTAAAATGTCCTACAGAAATTAAGAGTTCATGGTTGATAGCAGTAAATAGCTAAGTGTCCCTGGTCGGATACAGATTGTAGCTGAATATGAAGTCTTATGTTTTTTCAACTTTTTGGTAGGTTGGTGACATGGTGAGAAAGAAAGTTAAACATATAAAGATATTATACTTAGAGTGTCCTGTTGTTTTTTTTCTTTGTCGGCGTGGAGTAAAAATGAAGATAAGAAAATTGGAAGTAAAGGAAAAACGTGACCAAGTCAGCTTGAAGTTTCTTCCTTACATTGTGAGATGCTATCAGATACCGTTCCCATTCTGTCTCATTTTGACCGATCAAGGAACTTCTTTAAGTAGTGAATCTCGTCATGTGACTGGATCCAGCGGACATTTTCTTCTTTAGGTGTGAAAATAATTGACTGACGTCATATATCAATTTCCGATTTCCTATCTAATCAGGATCCAGAATTTTACTTTTCACACTGACTTGTGAAATTTACCTTGCTCTGTTTTTTTTTCCAAAATGTTCTTAGTCGTTTGAATACGATTTTG